>CM037855.1:60271459-60614675 GCA_021234595.1 Delia radicum | reverse complement strand
CAGAAGCCATCCTCTGTACCCTTTTCAGATATCCCAAGTAGGTCGTCTTATCCAATGCGGGCCACCAAACAATAACCCCGTATAAAAGAATAGGGCGAACTACCGCAGTGTACAGCCAGTGAACCACCTAGGGGCTGAGTCCCCATCGCGCTCCAATGGCCCTCCTACAAGAGTACAAAGCAATCGCCGCCTTCCTCGCCCTTTCCTGAACGTTGTGTTTGAAAAGCAGCTTCCTGTCAAGAATCACGCCAAGATACTTGGCTCTGTCAGAAAGTTGTATTTCCACACCGTCCAGGATTACAGGCCCAAGATCGGGATCGTTGTTCCCCCTGTGAAATAGAACAAGCTCCGTTTTATTGGGATTAATCCCAAGTCCACAGGTCCTTGCCCAAACCGACAGCTCCCTTAGAGCTGCCCGCATAATATCCCTAAGCGTAGACGGAAACTTCCCTCTTACCATTATCGCCACATCATCGGCGTAGGCGACCACGCCCCTGCCGCCTCTTTCCAGGGAAAGAAGTACAGGGCTTAAGGCCAACTTCCACAGTAGTGGAGAAAGAACCCCCCCCTGGGGCGTTCCCCTGTTCACGAATCGGGATATACTAGTGCCACCCAACTCCGCCGTAACGCGCCTGCCGGTCAGCATTCCACTGATCAAGGCAATGATCGCCGGATCCACCCCCAGACTCGATAACGCCGCAATTATAGAGTCCGGTTGGATGTTATTAAAGGCCCCCTCGATGTCCAAGAAGGCCACCAATACGTACTCCTTGATCGAGAACGACTTCTCGATAGTACCAACAATCTCGTGCAGAGCCGTCTCCGTCGACCTTCCCTTGCTATATGCATGTTGTCTCGCAGATAGCAGCTTCGGGTCGATGGTCTCCCGCAAATAAGAGTCAATCATTCTTTCCAGTGTCTTCAACAGAAACGACGATAGACTGATAGGCCTGAAGTCCCCGGGGACCGTGTGTGATATTTTCCCAGCTTTGGGAATGAAGACCACCCTCGTGTCCCTCCACCTCAATGCTACATACGCCGTGTCGACACAGCCAGTAAACACTCTCATCAAAAAAGGAACCACTAGATCAGAGACGTGTTGCAGTTAAGCTGGAATGATGCCATCCGGCCCCGGCGACTTATAGGGCTTAAATCCCTTAATCGCCCAGGTGAGCCTAGGCACACTGACTATCACGGGGGCCGCTCTCTCCGACCGAGACACAGCGCAATCTGCTCTCTGTCCCATTGTCGTGGAACTGCCCGGGAAATGTGCATCAAGAAGCAGGCCAAGAGAATCCTGACTAGACGTTCTCCACGTCCCGTCAGGACCCATGAGATAGCCCAAAGAATTCGGAGAGGTCGCGAGGACCCCTTAAACCCCACCCACAAATATGATTGTAGTATTATCTGGTAGAGAATCTTCCAAAGAAGAGATTGATACCAAAATCTTGGATAAGCTCCTCCTACTTCCTTAGATATGTCCATAAAACCCATTGTTACTTTCGCCGAATAGGAATATTTTGAAATTAAAAATTAACCCCTTAAATCCCACCCACAATTATGATTGATGCATTAATCTGCTATAGAATCTTCCAAAGCAGAGATTGATACCATAATCGTGGATAAGCTCCTCCTACTTATTTAGATACAGTTACTTTATCAAAATACACACAGATACTTTAACAAAATACGGCAAAAAAGGCCTATTTTGATATTAAAAATTAACCCCTTAAACCCCACCCACAAAAATGAATGTGGTTTAGTCTGGTAGAGAATCTTCCAAAGAAGAGATTGATACCAAAATCTTGGATAAGCTCTTCCTACTTCCTTAGATATGTCCATAAAACCCATTGTTACCTTCGCCAAATAGGAATATTTTGAAATTAAAAATTAACCCCTTAAATCCCACCCACAATTATGATTGATGCATTAATCTGCTATAGAATCTTCCAAAGAAGAGATTGATACCATAATCGTGGATCCTACTTCCTTAGATATGGCCATCCCACATACAGTTACTTTAACAAAATACGGCAAAAAAAGGCCTATTTTGATATTAAAAATTAACCCCTTAAACCCCATCCACAAATATGATTGTGGTATTAATCTGGTAGAGAATCTTCCAAAGAAGAGATTGATACCAAAATCTTGGATAAGCTCAACCTACTTCCTTAGATATGTCCATAAAACCCATTGTTACTTTCGCCAAATAGGAATATTTTGAAATTAAAAATGAACCCCTTAAATCCCACCCACAATTATGATTGATGCATTAATCTGCTATAGAATCTTCCAAAGAAGAGATTGATACCATAATCGTGGATAAGCTCCTCCTACTTCTTTAGATATGGCCATCCCACCCACAGTTACTTTAACAAAATACGGCAAAAAGGCCTATTTTGATATTAAAAATTAACCCCTTAAACCCCACCCACAAATATGATTGCTGTATTAATCTGGTAGAGAATCTTCCAAAGAAGAGATTGATACCAAAATCTTGGATAAGTAGAAAATCTTCCAAAGAAGAGACTGATACCAAAACCTTGGATAAGCTCCTCCTACTTCCTTAGATATGTCCATAAAACCCATTGTTACTTTCGCCAAATAGGAATATTTTGAAATTAAAAATTAACCCCTTAAATCCCATCCACAATTATGATTGTGGTATTAATCTGGTAGAGAATCTTCCAAAGAAGAGAGTGATAACAAAATCTTCCATAAGCTCCTCTGCTATAGAATCTTCCAAAGAACAGATTGATACCATAATCGTGGATAAGCTCCTCCTACTTTTTAAGATATGGCCATCCCACACACAGTTACTTTAACAAAATACGGCAAAAAAAGGCCTATTTTGATATTAAAAATTAACCCCTTAAACCCCACCCACAAATATGATTGTGGTATTAGTCTGGTAGAGAATCTTCCAAAGAAGAGATTGATACCAAAATCTTGGATAAGCTCCTCCTACTTCCTTTAATATGTTCATAAAACCCATTGTTACTTTCGCCAAATAGGAATATTTTGAAATTAAAAATTAACACCTTAAATCCCACCCACAATTATGATTGATGCATTAATCTGCTATAGAATCTTCCAAAGAAGAGATTGATACCATAATCGTGGATAACTACTCCTATTTCCTTAGATATGGCCATCCCACACACTGTCACTTTAACAAAATACGGCAAAAAAAGGCCTATTTTGATATTAAAAATTAACCCCTTAAACCCCACCCACAAATATGATTGTGGTATTAATCTGGTAGAGAATCTTCCAAAGAAGAGAGTGATAACAAAATCTTCCATAAGCTCCTCCTACTTCCTTAGATATGTCCATAAAACCCATTTTTACTTTCGCCAAATAGGAATATTTTGAAATAAAAAATTAACCCCTTAAATCCCACCCACAATTATGATTGATGCATTAATCTGCTATAGAATCTTCCAAAGAAGAGATTGATACCATAATCGTGGATAAGCTCCTCTTACTTCCTTAAATATGGCCATCCCACACACAGTTACTTTAAAAAAATACGGCAAAAAAAGGCCTATTTTGATATTAAAAATTAACCCCTTAAACCCCACCCACAAATATGAATGTGGTATTAGTCTAGTAGAGAATCTTCCAAAGAAGAGATTGATACCAAAATCTTGGATAAGCTCCTCCTACTTCCTTAGATATGTCCATAAAACCCATTGTTACTTTCGCCAAATAGGAATATTTTGAAATTAAAAATTAACCCCTTAAATCCCACCCACAATTATGATTGATGCATTAATCTGCTATAGAATCTTCCAAAGAAGAGATTAATACCATAATCGTGGATCCTACTTCCTTAGATATGGCCATCCCACACACAGTTACTTTAACAAAATACGGCAAAAAAAGGCCTATTGTGATACTAAAAATTAACCCCTTAAACCCCACCCACAAATATGAATGTGGTATTAGTCTAGTAGAGAATCTTCCAAAGAAGAGATTGATACCAAAATCTTGGATAAGGTCTTCCTACTTCCTTAGATATGTCCATAAAACCCATTGTTACTTTCGCCAAATAGGAATATTTTGAAATTAAAAATTAACCCCTTAAATCCCACCCACAATTATGATTGATGCATTAATCTGCTATAGAATCTTCCAAAGAAGAGATTGAGACCATAATCGTGGATAACCTCCTCCTACTTCCATAGAAATGGCCATCCCACACACAGTTACTTTAACAAAATACGGCAAATAAGGCCTATTTTGATATTAAAAATTAGCCCCTTAAACCCCACCCACAAATATTAATGTGGTATAAATCTGGTAGAGAATCTTCCAAAGAAGAGATTGATACCAAAATCTTGGATAAGCTCCTCCTACTTCCGTAGATATGTCCATAAAACCCATTGTTACTTTCGCCAAATAGGAATATTTTGAAATTAAAAATTAACCCCTTAAATCCCACCCACAATTATGATTGATACATTAATCTGCTATAGAATCTTCCAAAGAAGAGATTGATACCATAATCGTGGATTAGCTCCTCCTACTTCCTTAAATATGGCCATCCCACACACAGTTACTTTAAAAAAATACGGCAAAAAAGGCCTATTTTGATATTAAAAATTAACCCCTTAAATCCCATCCACAATTATGATTGATGCATTAATCTGCTATAGAATCTTCCAAAGAAGAGATTGATACCATAATCGTGGATAAGTTCCTCCTACTTCCTTAGATATGGCCATCCCACACACAGTTACTTTAACAAAATACGGCAAAAAAAGGCCTACTTTGCTATTAAAAATTAACCCCTTAAACCCCACCCACAAATATGATTGTGGTATTAATCTGGTAGAGAATCTTCCAAAGAAGAGATTGATACCAAAATCTTGGATAAGCTCCTCCTACTTCCTTAGATATGTCCATAAAACCCATTGTTACTTTCGCCAAATAGGAATATTTTGAAATTAAAAATTAGCCCCTTAAATCCCACCCACAATTATGATTGATGCATTAATCTGCTATAGAATCTTCCAAAGCAGAGATTGATACCATAATCGTGGATAAGCTCCTCCTACTTATTTAGATACAGTTACTTTATCAAAATACACTCAGTTACTTTAACAAAATACGGCAAAAAAGGCTTATTTTGATATTAAAAATTAACCCCTTAAACCCCACCCACAAAAATGAATGTGGTTTAGTCTGGTAGAGAATCTTCCAAAGAAGAGATTGATACCAAAATCTTGGATAAGCTCTTCCTACTTCCTTAGATATGTCCATAAAACCCATTGTTACTTTCGCCAAATAGGAATATTTTGAAATTAAAAATTAACCCCTTAAATCCCACCCACAATTATGATTGATGCATTAATCTGCTATAGAATCTTCCAAACAAGAGATTGATACCATAATCGTGGATCCTACTTCCTTAGATATGGCCATCCCACATACAGTTACTTTAACAAAATACGGCAAAAAAAGGCCTATTTTGATATTAAAAATTAACCCCTTAAACCCCACCCACAAATATGATTGTGGTATTAATCTGGTAGAGAATCTTCCAACGAAGAGATTGGTACCAAAATCTTGGATAAGCTCCTCCTACTTCCTTAGATATGTCCATAAAACCCATTGTTACTTTCGCCAAATAGGAATATTTTGAAATTAAAAATTAACCCCTTAAATCCCACCCACAATTATGATTGATGCATTAATCTGCTATAGAATCTTCCAAAGAAGAGATTGATACCATAATCGTGGAAAAGCTCCTCCTACTTCCTTAGATATGGCCATCCCACCCACAGTTACTTTAACAAAATACGGCAAAAAAGGCCTATTTTGATATTAAAAATTAACCCCTTAAACCCCACCCACAAATATGATTGCTGTATTAATCTGGTAGAGAATCTTCCAAAGAAGAGATTGATACCAAAATCTTGGATATGTAGAAAATCTTCCAAAGAAGAGACTGATACCAAAACCTTGGATAAGCTCCTCCTACTTCCTTAGATATGTCCATAAAACCCATTGTTACTTTCGCCAAATAGGAATATTTTGAAATTAAAAATTAACCCCTTAAATCCCACCCACAATTATGATTGATGCATTAATCTGCTATAGAATCTTCCAAAGAAGAGATTGATGCCATAATCGTGGATAAGCTCCTCCTACTTCCTTAGATACGGCCATTCCCCCACAGTTACTTTAACAAAATACGGCAAAAAAGGCCTATTTTGATATTAAAAATTAACCCCTTAAACCCCACCCACAAATACGATTGCGATATTAATCGGGTAGAGAATCTTCCAAAGAAGAGATTGATACCATAATCGTGGATAAGCTCCTCCTACTTCCTTAAATATGGCCATCCCACACACAGTTACTTTAAAAAAATACGGCAAAAAAAGGCCTATTTTGATATTAAAAATTAACCCCTTAAATCCCACCCACAATTATGATTGATGCATTAATCTGCTATAGAATCTTCCAAAGAAGAGATTGATACCATAATCGTGGATAAGTTCCTCCTACTTCCTTAGATATGGCCATCCCACACACAGTTACTTTAACAAAATACGGCAAAAAAGGCCTATTTTGATATTAAAAATTAACCGCTTAAACCCCACCCACAAATATGATTGTGGTAATAATCTGGTCGAGAATCTTCCAAAGAAGAGATTGATACCAAAACCTTGGATAAGCTCCTCCTACTTCCTTAGATATGTCCATAAAACCCATTGTTACTTTCGCCAAATAGGAATATTTTGAAATTAAAAATTAACCCCTTAAATCCCACCCACAATTATTATTGATGCATTAATCTGCTATAGAATCTTCCAAAGCAGAGATTGATACCATAATCGTGGATAAGCTCCTCCTACTTATTTAGATACAGTTACTTTAACAAAATACACACAGTTACTTTAACAAAATACGGCAAAAAAGGCCTATTTTGATATTAAAAATTAACCCCTTAAACCCCACCCACAAATATGATTGCGGTATTAATCTGGTCGAGAATCTTCCAAAGAAGAGATTGATACCAAAATCTTGGATAAGTAGAGAATCTTCCAAAGAAGAGAGTGATACAAAAATCTTGTATAAGCTCCGCCTACTTCCTTAGATATGTTCATAAATCCCATTGTTACTTTCGCCAAATGGGAATATTTTGAAATTAAAAATTAACCCCTTAAATCCCACCCTCAATTATGATTGATGCATTAATCTGCTATAGAATCTTCCAAAGAAGAGATTGATACCATAATCGTGGATAAGCTCCTCCTACTTCCTTAGATATGGCCATCCAACACACAGTTACTTTAACAAAATACGGCAAAAAAGGCCCATTTTGATATTAAAAATTAACCCCTTAAACCAAACCCACAAATATGATTGTGGTATTAATCTAGTAGAGAATCTTCCAAAGAAGAGATTGATACCAAAATCTTGGATAAGCTCCTCCTACTTCCTTAGATATGTCGATAAAACACATTGTTACTTTCGCCAAATAGGAATATTTAGAAATGAAAAATTAACCCCTTAAATCCCACCCACAATTATGATTGATGCATTAATCTACTATAGAATCTTCCAAAGAAGAGATTGATACCATAATCGTGGATAAGCTCCTCCTACTTCCTTAGATATGGCCATCCCACATACAGTTACTTTAACAAAATACGGCAAAAAAGGCCTATTTTGATATTAAAAATTAACCCCTTAAACCCCACCCACAAATATGATTGTGGTATTAATCTGATAGAGAATCTTCCAAAGAAGAGATTGATACCAAAATCTTGGATAAGCTCATCCCACTTCCTTAGATATGTCCATAAAACCCATTGTTACTTTCGCCCAATAGGAATATTTTGAAATTAAAAATTAACCCCTTAAATCCCACCCACAATTATGATTGATGCATTAATCTGCTATAGAATCTTCCAAAGAAGAGATTGATACCATAATCGTGGATAAGCTCATCCTACAAATATGATTGTGGTATTAATCTGGTAGAGAAGCTTCCAAAGAAGAGATTGATACCAAAATCTTGGATAAGCTCCTCCTACTTCCTTAGATATGTCCATAAAACCCATTGTTACTTTCGCCAAATAGGAATATTTTGAAATTAAAAATTAACCCCTTAAATCCCACCCACAATTATGATTGATGCATTAATCTGCTATAGAATCTTCCAAAGCAGAGATTGATACCATAATCGTGGATAAGCTCCTCCTACTTATTTAGATACAGTTACTTTAACAAAATACACACAGTTACGTTAACAAAATACGGCAAAAAAGGCCTATTTTGATATTAAAAATTAACCCCTTAAACCCCACCCACAAAAATGAATGTGGTTTAGTCTGGTAGAGAATCTTCCAAAGAAGAGATTGATACCAAAATCTTGGATAAGCTCTTCCTACTTCCTTAGATATGTCCATAAAACCCATTGTTACTTTCGCCAAATAGGAATATTTTGAAATTAAAAATTAACCCCTTAAATCCCACCCACAATTATGATTGATGCATTAATCTGCTATAGAATCTTCCAAAGAAGAGATTGATACCATAATCGTGGATCCTACTTCCTTAGATATGGCCATCCCACATACAGTTACTTTAACAAAATACGGCAAAAAAAGGCCTATTTTGATATTAAAAGTTAACCCCTTAAACCCCACCCACAAATATGATTGTGGTATTAATCTGGTAGAGAATCTTCCAAAGAAGAGTTTGATACCAAAATCTTGGATAAGCTCATCCTACTTCCTTAGATATGTCCATAAAACCCATTGTTACTTTCGCCAAATAGGAATATTTTGAAATGAAAAATTAACCCCTTAAATCCCACCCACAATTATGAGTGATGCATTAATCTACTATAGAATCTTCCAAAGAAGAGATTGATACCATAATCGTGGATAACCTCCTCCTACTTCCTTAGATATGGCCATCCCACACACAGTTACTTTAACAAAATACGGCAAAAAAAGGCCTATTTTGATATTAAAAATTAACCCCTTAAACCCCACCCGCAAATATGATTGTGGTATTAATCTGGTAGAGAATCTTCCAAAGAAGAGATTGATACCAAAATCTTGGATAAGCTCCTCCTACTTCCTTAGATATGTCCATAAAACCCATTGTTACTTTCGCCAAATAGGAATATTTTGAAATGAAAAATTAACCCCTTAAATCCCACCCACAATTATGATTGATGCATTAATCTGCTATTGAATCTTCCAAAGAAGAGATTGATACCATAATCGTGGATAAGCTCCTCCTACTTCCTTAAATATGGCCATCCCACACACAGTTACTTTAAAAAAATACGGCAAAAAAGGCCTATTTTGATATTAAAAATTAACCCCTTAAACCCCACCCACAAATATGATTGTGGTATTAGTCTGGTAGAGAATCTTCCAAAGAAGAGATTGATACCAATATCTTGGATAAGCTCCTCCTACTTCCTTAGATATGTTCATTAAACCCATTGTTACTTTCGCCAAATAGGAATATTTTGAAATTAAAAATGAACCCCTTAAATCCCACCCACAATTATGATTGATGCATTAATCTGCTATAGAATCTTCCAAAGAAGAGATTGATACCATAATCGTGGATAAGCTCCTCCTACTTCCTTAGATATGACCATCCCACACACAGTTACTTTAACAAAATACGGCAAAAAAAGGCCTATTTTGATATTAAAAATTAACCCCTTAAACCAAACCCACAAATATTATTGTAGTATTAATCTGGTAGAGAATCTTCCAAAGAAGAGATTGATACCAAACTCTTGGATAAGCTCATCCTACTTCCTTAGATATGTCCATAAAACCCATTGTTACTTTCGCCAAATAGGAATATTTTGAAATGAAAAATTAGCCCCTTAAATCCCACCCACAATTATGATTGATGCATTAATCTGCTATAGAATCTTCCAAACAAGAGATTGATACCATAATCGTGGATAAGCTCCTCCTACTTCCTTAGATATGGCCATACCACATACAGTTACTTTAACAAAATACGGCAAAAAAAGGCCTATTTTGAAATTAACCCCTTAAACCCCACCCACAAATATGATTGTGGTATTAATCTGGTAGAGAATCTTCCAAAGAAGAGATTGATACCAAAATCTTGGATAAGCTCATCCTACTTCCTTAGATATGTCCATAAAACCCATTGTTACTTTCGCCAAATAGGAATATTTTGAAATTAAAAATTAACCCCTTAAATCCCACCCACAATTATGATTGATGCATTAGTCTGCTATAGAATCTTCCAAAGAAGAGATTGATACCATAATCGTGGATAAGCTCCTCCTACTTCCTTAAATATGGCCATCCCACACACAGTTACTTTAAAAAAATACGGCAAAAAAGGCCTATTTTGATATTAAAAATTAACCCCTTAAACCCCACCCACAAATATGATTGCAGGTTATAATCTGGTAGAGAATCTTCCAAAGAAGAGATTGATACCAAAATCTTGGATAAGCTCCTCCTACTTCCTTAGATATGTCCATAAAACCCATTGTTACTTTCGCCAAATAGGAATATTTTGAAATTAAAAATTAACCCCTTACATTTTTTTAAATATCTCAAAAACTATACAAAAGTGAGGTGTGAAATGTTGATTTTCTGAAAGCCCAGAAAATTCCCTATCATTTACAAATAAAAAAAAATATTTTTTTTTTGAAAAATTACAAGATAGATAAGAAACCTATATATTATGTAATTTTTGTTTTTCTTATCTATTTTGTAATTTTTCAAAAAAAAAAAAAATATTTTTTTTCTTGAAAAATTACAAAATAGATACAAAAATTACAAATTAGATGGGGTCTTATCTATTTTGTAATTTTTCAAAAAAAAAAAAATATTTTTTTTATTTTTAAATGATAGGGAATTTTCTGGGCTTTCAGAAAATCAACATTTCACACCTCACTTTTGTATAGTTTTTGAGATAGTTAAAAAAATGTAAATTTACATTTTTTTAATTTTCTCAAAAACTATACAGAAGTAAGATGTAAAATGTAGATTTTTAGAAAGCCCAGGATATACCCTATCATTTAAAAATAAAAAAAATATTTTATTTTTTTTGAAAAATTACAAAAAAAAAAATGCTAAATTTACAATTTTTTAAATTTATTTTAATTTTTTTTGAAAAATTACATTCAAGAGTTAAGTGTAATCGCGGCTAGTTGTGTTTGCATATCGCTCTAGATAAAATTTAAATTTTATAGTGTTTTTAACATCAATAATTTAAAATATATAATATAAAGAAGTTAATAACAATTAACTGTGTTTAAAAAATATTAGTGCGCATATGACACTTTCTAAAAAGTTTAATATAAAATTAAACAAACTATCATTAAATGTTAAAAAAAAACAGACCAGTTAAAACAAATAATACAAGTGTATAAACATCTGATTTAAATTCCACACCAACATCTGTTTTTAATTCACCACGAACAACATTGCAACTTTGGTGGTTTGTGTCAATGCTAATGCCGGCTTATGTCCGTGCTAAGTTAAAGTGGCGCCATATATTGTACATAAATGGCAACATATCCCACCAAACAAAATGAAGACAGAACAAATGTACAGCATACTCAAACAACCGTAACTGATCGTAACAGCTTTCCACTTCTTAGATTCAATAAGGAGATGGAAAATCTACTAAATCACCCAGATGAGAATGGCAATAGTACTTCCCAGCTCAAAAATAATAAAATAATTAAGTTGGAAAAATTAAATGCCCAGCTTCAAGACAGAATAAAATCTCTTGAAAAGTTTTGTACCTCTTTAAGAGACGAAAACAAATCTGTGCGTGAAGAAATTTTTGCAAAAAATATCCCTCTAATTCAGAAGAAGTCCAAGACATTATATATGAAACGGACGATGATGAGTTAGCCAAGGAAACAGAATGGATCGTTCATAGAAAACGAGCCTAAAAAAAAGAAAACCAAATGGGTCACAAAATCCAATTTCTAATAATTCAGCAAAAGAAACAACGTCATCTGCAGCTGCTAGCTCAAATCCAATTAAGAAATCACAGCGCCCTCCCCCAATTGTGGTTAATAATATGAGCGATATTAACAAGCTCCACAAAACAGTTAAAGAAAATGTTAAACAAGGATATATACCAAAATCTTGGATAAGCTCCTCCTACTTCCTTAGATATGTCCATAAAACCCATTGTTACTTTCGCCAAATAGGAATATTTTCAAATTAAAAATTAACCCCTTAAATCCCACCCACAATTATGACTGATACATTAATCCGCTATAGAATATTCCAAAGAAGAGATTGATATCATAATCGTGGATAAGCTACTCCTACTTCCTTAGATATGGCCATCCCACACACAGTTATTTTAACAAAATACGGCAAAAAAAAGGCATATTTTGATAGTAAAAATTAACCCCTTAAACCCCACCCACAAATATGATTGTGGTATTTATCTGGTAGAGAATCTTCCAAAGAAGAGAGTGATACCAAAATCTTGGATAAGCTCCTCCTACTTCCTTAGATATGTCCATAAAACCCATTGTTACTTTCGCCACATAGGAATATTTTGAAATGAAAAATTAACCCCTTAAATCCCACCCACAATTATGACTGATACATTAATCTGCTATAGAATCTTCCAAAGAAGAGATTGATACCATAATCGTGGATAAGCTACTCCTACTTCCTTAGATATGGCCATCCCACACACAGTTACTTTAACAAAATACGGCAAAAAAAAGGCATATTTTGATAGTAAAAATTAACCCCTTAAACCCTACCCACAAATATGATTGTGGTATTAATCTGGTAGAGAATCTTCCAAAGAAGAGAGTGATACCAAAATCTTGGATAACCTCCTCCTACTTCCTTAGATATGTCCATAAAACCCATTGTTACTTTCGCCAAATAGGAATATTTTGAAATGAAAAATTAACCCCTTAAATCCCACCCACAATTATGATTGATGCATTAATCTGCTATTGAAAATTCCAAAGAAGGGATTGATACCATAATCGTGGATAAGCTCCTCCTACTTCCTTAAATATGGCCATCCCACACACAGTTACTTTAAAAAAATACGGCAAAAAAGGCCTATTTTGATATTAAAAATTAGCCCCTTAAACCCCACCCACAAATATGATTGTGGTATTAATCTGGTAGAGAATCTTCCAAAGAAGAGATTGATACCACTATCTTGGATAAGGTCCTCCTACTTCCTTAGATATGTTCATTAAACCCATTGTTACTTTCGCCAAATAGGAATATTTTGAAATTAAAAATTAACCCCTTAAATCCCACCCACAATTATGATTGATGCATTAATCTGCTATAGAATCTTCCAAAGAAGAGATTGATACCATAATCGTGGATAAGCTCCTCCTACTTCCTTAGATATGGAAATCCCACACACAGTTACTTTAACAAAATACGGCAAAAAAAGGCCTATTTTGATATTAAAAATTAACCCCTTAAACCCCACCCACAAATATGATTGTGGTATTAATCTGGTAGAAAATCTTCCAAAGAAGAGATTGATACCAAAATCTTGGATAATCTCATCCTACTTCCTTAGATATGTCAATAAAACCCATTGTTACGTTCGCCAAATAGGAATATTTTGAAATGAAAATTAACCCCTTAAATCCCACCCACAATTATGATTGAGGCATTAATCTACTATAGAATCTTCCAAAGAAGAGATTGATACTATAATCGTGGATAAGCTCCTCCTACTTCCTTAAATATGGCCATCCCACACACAGTTACTTTAAAAAAATACTGCAAAAAAAGGCCTATTTTGATATTAAAAATTAACCCCTTAAACCCCACCCACAAATATGATTGTGGTATTAATCTGGTAGAAAATCTTCCAAAGAAGAGATTGATACCAAAATCTTGGATAAGCTCGTCCTACTTCCTTAGATATGTCCATAAAACCCATTGTTACTTTCGCCAAATAGGAATATTTTGAAATGAAAAATTAACCCCTTAAATCCCACCCACAATATGATTGTGGTATTAAGCTGGTAGAGAAGCTTCCAAAGAATAGCTGCTACCATACTCGTCGGATAAGCTCCTCCTACTTCCTTAGATATGGCCATCCCATACACAGTTACTTTTAACAAAATACGGCAAAAAAGGCCTATTTTGATATTAAAATTAACCCCTTAAACCCCACCCTACAAATATGATTGTGGTATTAATCTGGTAGAGAATCTTCCAAAGAAGAGATTGATACCAAAATCTTGGATAAGCTCCTCCTACTTCCTTAGATATGTCCATAAAACCCATTGTTACTTTCGCCAAATAGGAATATTTTGAAATGAAAAATTAACCCCTTAAATCCCACCCACAATTATGATTGATGCATTAATCTGCTATAGAATCTTCCAAAGAAGAGATTGATACCATAATCGTGGATAAGCTCCTCCTACTTCCTTAGATATGGCCATCCCACACACAGTTACTTTAACAAAATACGGCAAAAAAGGCCTATTTTGATATTAAAAATTAACCCCTTAAACCCCACCCACAAATATGACTTGTGGTATTAATCTGGTAGAGAATCTTCCAAAGAAGAGATTGATACCAAAATCTTGGATAAGCTCCTCATACTTCCTTAGATATGTCCATAAAACCCATTGTTACTTTCGCCAAATAGGAATATTTTGAAATGAAAAATTAACCCCTTAAATCCCACCCACAATTATGATTGATGAATTAATCTGCTATAGAATCTTCCAAAGAAGAGATTGATACCATAATCGTGGATATGCTCCTCCTACTTCCTTAATATGGCCATCCCACACACAGTTACTTTAAAAAAATACTGCAAAAAAAGGCCTATTTTGATATTAAAAATTAACCCCTTAAACCCCACCCACAAATACGATTGTGGTATTAATCTGGTAGAGAATCTTCCAAAGAAGAGATTGATACCAAAATCTTGGATAAGCTCATCCTACTTCCTTAGATATGTCCATAAAACCCATTGTTACTTTCGCCAAATAGGAATATTTTGAAATGAAAAATTAACCCCTTAAATCCCACCCACAATTATGATTGATGCATTAATCTGCTATAGAATCTTCCAAAGAAGAGATTGATACCATAATCGTGGATAAGCTCCTCCTACTTCCTTAGATATGGCCATCCCACACACAGTTACTTTAACAAAATACGGCAAAAAAGGCCTATTTTGATATTAAAAATTAACCCCTTAAACCCCACCCACAAATATGATTGTGGTATTAATCTGGTAGAGAATCTTCCAAAGAAGAGATTGATACCAAAATCTTGGATAAGCTCCTCCTACTTCCTTAGATATGTCCATAAAACCCATTGTTACTTTCGCCAAATAGGAATATTTTGAAATTAAAAATTAACCCCTTAAATCCCACCCACAATTATGATTGATGCATTAATCTGCTATAGAATCTTCCAAAGAAGAGATTGATACCATAATCGTGGATAAGCTCCTCCTACTTCCTTAGATATGGCCATCCCACACACAGTTACTTTAACAAAATACGGCAAAAAAGGCCTATTTTGATATTTAAAATTAACCCCTTAAACCCCACCCACAAATATGATTGTGGTATTAAGCTGGTAGAGAATCTTCCAAAGAAGAGATTGATACCAAAATCTTGGATAAGCTCATCCTACTTCCTTAGATATGTCCATAAAACCCATTGTTACTTTCGCCAAATAGGAATATTTTGAAATGAAAAATTAACCCCTTAAATCCCACCCACAATTATGATTGATGACTTAATCTGCTATAGAATCTTCCAAAGAAGAGATTGATACCATAATCGTGGATAAGCTCCTCCTACTTCCTTAGATATAGGCCATCCCACACACAGTTACTTTAACAAAATACGGCAAAAAAGGCCTATTTTGATATTAAAAATTAACCCCTTAAACCCCACCCACAAATATGACTGTGGTATTAATCTGGTAGAGAATCTTCCAAAGAAGAGATTGATACCAAAATCTTGGATAAGCTCCAATACTTCCTTAGATATGTCCATAAAACCCATTGTTACTTTCGCCAAATAGGAATATTTTGAAATGAAAAATTAACCCCTTAAATCCCACCCACAATTATGATTGATGAATTAATCTGCTATAGAATCTTCCAAAGAAGAGATTGATACCATAATCGTGGATAATGCTCCTCCTACTTCCTTAAATATGGCCATCCCACACACAGTTACTTTAAAAAATACTGCAAAAAAAGGCCTATTTTGATATTAAAAATTAACCCCTTAAACCCCACCCACAAATATGATTGTGGTATTAATCTGGTAGAAAATCTTCCAAAGAAGAGATTGATACCAAAATCTTGGATAAGCTCATCCTACTTCCTTAGATATGTCCATAAAACCCATTGTTACTTTCGCCAAATAGGAATATTTTGAAATGAAAAATTAACCCCTTAAATCCCACCCACAATTATGATTGATGCATTAATCTACTATAGAATCTTCCAAAGAAGAGATTGATACCATAATCGTGGATAAGCTCCTCCTACTTCCTTAGATATAGCCATCCCACACACAGTTACTTTAACAAAATACGGCAAAAAAGGCCTATTTTGATATTAAAAATTAACCCCTTAAACCCCTCCCACAAATATGACTGTGGTATTAATCTGGTAGAGAATCTTCCAAAGAAGAGATTGATACCAAAATCTTGGATAAGCTCCAATAACTTCCTTAGATATGTCCATAAAACCCATTGTTACTTTCGCCAAATAGGAATATTTTGAAATGAAAAATTAACCCCTTAAATCCCACCCACAATTATGATTGATGAATTAATCTGCTATAGAATCTTCCAAAGAAGAGATTGATACCATAATCGTGGATATGCTCCTCCTACTTCCTTAAATATGGCCATCCCACACACAGTTACTTTAAAAAAATACTGCAAAAAAGGCCTATTTTGATATTAAAAATTAACCCCTTAAACCCCACCCACAAATACGATTGTGGTATTAATCTGGTAGAAAATCTTCCAAAGAAGAGATTGATACCAAAATCTTGGATAAGCTCATCCTACTTCCTTAGATATGTCCATAAAACCCATTGTTACTTTCGCCAAATAGGAATATTTTGAAATGAAAAATTAACCCCTTAAATCCCACCCACAATTATGATTGATGCATTAATCTACTATAGAATCTTCCAAAGAAGAGATTGATACCATAATCGTGGATAAGCTCCTCCTACTTCCTTAGATATAGCCATCCCACACACAGTTACTTTAACAAAATACGGCAAAAAGGCCTATTTTGATATAAAAAATAACCCCTTAAACCCCACCCACAAATATGACTGTGGTATTATTCTGGTATAGAATCTTCCAAAGAAGCGATTGATACCAAAATTTTGGATAAGCTCCTAATACTTCCTTAGATATGTCCATAAAACCCATTGTTACTTTCGCCAAATAGGAATATTTTGAAATGAAAAATTAACCCCTTAAATCCCACCCACAAATATGATTGTGGTATTAAGCTGGTAGAGAATCTTCCAAAGAATAGCTCCTCCTACTCCTCCTATAAGCTCCTCCTACTTCCTTAAATATGGCCATCCCATACACAGTTATTTAAAAAAAATACGGCAAAGAGGCCTATTTTGATATTTAAAATTAACCCCTTAAACCCCACCCACAAATATGATTGTGGTATTAAGCTGGTAGAGAATCTTCCAAAGAAGAGATTGATACCAAAATCTTGGATAAGCTCATCCTACTTCCTTAGATATGTCCATAAAACCCATTGTTACTTTCGCCAAATAGGAATATTTTGAAATGAAAAATTAACCCCTTAAATCCCACCCACAATTATGATTGATGACTTAATCTGCTATAGAATCTTCCAAAGAAGAGATTGATACCATAATCGTGGATAAGCTCCTCCTACTTCCTTAGATATAGCCGTCCCACACACAGTTTCTTTAACAAAATACGGCAAAAAAGGCCTATTTTGATATTAAAAATTAACCCCTTAAACCCCACCCACAAATATGACTGTGGTATTAATCTGGTAGAGAATCTTCCAAAGAAGAGATTGATACCAAAATCTTGGATAAGCTCCAATAACTTCCTTAGATATGTCCATAAAACCCATTGTTACTTTCGCCAAATAGGAATATTTTGAAATGAAAAATTAACCCCTTAAATCCCACCCACAATTATGATTGATGAATTAATCTGCTATAGAATCTTCCAAAGAAGAGATTGATACCATAATCGTGGATATGCTCCTCCTACTTCCTTAAATATGGCCATCCCACACACAGTTACTTTAAAAAAATACTGCAAAAAAAGGCCTATTTTGATATTAAAAATTAACCCCTTAAACCCCACCCACAAATATGATTGTGGTATTAATCTGGTAGAAAATCTTCCAAAGAAGAGATTGATACCAAAATCTTGGATAAGCTCATCCTACTTCCTTAGATATGTCCATAAAACCCATTGTTACTTTCGCCAAATAGGAATATTTTGAAATGAAAAATTAACCCCTTAAATCCCACCCACAATTATGATTGATGCATTAATCTACTATAGAATCTTCCAAAGAAGAGATTGATACCATAATCGTGGATAAGCTCCTCCTACTTCCTTAGATATAGCCATCCCACACACAGTTACTTTAACAAAATACGGCAAAAAGGCCTATTTTGATATAAAAAATAACCCCTTAAACCCCACCCACAAATATGACTGTGGTATTATTCTGGTATAGAATCTTCCAAAGAAGCGATTGATACCAAAATTTTGGATAAGCTCCTAATACTTCCTTAGATATGTCCATAAAACCCTTTGTTACTTTCGCCAAATAGGAATATTTTGAAATGAAAAATTAACCCCTTAAATCCCACCCACAAATATGATTGTGGTATTAAGCTGGTAGAGAATCTTCCAAAGAATAGCTCCTCCTACTCCTCCTATAAGCTCCTCCTACTTCCTTAAATATGGCCATCCCATACACAGTTATTTAAAAAAAAATACGGCAAAGAGGCCTATTTTGATATTTAAAATTAACCCCTTAAACCCCACCCACAAATATGATTGTGGTATTAAGCTGGTAGAGAATCTTCCAAAGAATAGCTCCTCCTACTCCTCCTATAAGCTCCTCCTACTTCCTTAGATATGTTCATAAAACCCATTGTTACTTTCGCCAAATAGGAATATTTTGAAATGAAAAATTAACCCCTTAAATCCCACCCACAATTATGATTGATGCATTAATCTGCTATAGAATCTTCCAAAGAAGAGATTGATACCATAATAGTGGATAAGCTACTCCTACTTCGTTAGATATGGCCATCCCACACACAGTTACTTTAACAAAATACGGCAAAAAAGGCCTATTTTGATATTAAAAATTAACCCCTTAAACCCCACCCACAATTATGATTGATGATTTAATCTGCTATAGAATCTTCCAAAGAAGAGATTGATACCAAAATCTTGGATAAGCTCATCCTACTTCCTTAGATATGTCCATAAAACTCATTGTTACTTTCGCCAAATAGGAATATTTTGAAATTAAAAATTAACCCCTTAAATCCCACCCACAATTATGATTGATGCATTAATCTGCTATATAATCTTCCAAAGAAGAGATTGATACCATAATCGTGGATAAGCTCCTCCTACTTCCTTAAATATGGCCATCCCACACACAGTTACTTTAAAAAATACGGCAAAAAAGGCCTATTTTGATATTAAAAATTAACCCCTTAAACCCCACCCACAAATATGATTGCGGTATTAATCTGGTAGAGAATCTTCCAAAGAAGAGATTGATACCAAAATCTTGGATAAGCTCCTCCTACTTCCTTAGATATGTCCATAAAACCCATCTATTGTACATAAGTGGCAACATATCCCACCAAACAAAATGAAGACAGAACAAATGTACAGCATACTCAAACAACCGTAACTGATCGTAACAGCTTTCCACTTCTTAGATTCAATAAGGAGATGGAAAATCTACTAAATCACCCAGATGAGAATGGCAATAGTACTTCCCAGCTCAAAAATAATAAAATAATTAAGTTGGAAAAATTAAATGCCCAGCTTCAAGACAGAATAAAATCTCTTGAAAAGTTTTGTACCTCTTTAAGAGACGAAAACAAATCTCTGCGTGAAGAAATTTTTGCAAAAAATATCCCTCTAATTCAGAAGAAGTCCAAGACATTATATATGAAACGGACGATGATGAGTTAGCCAAGGAAACAGAATGGATCGTTCATAGAAAACGAGCCTCAAAAAAAAGAAAACCAAATGGGTCACAAAATCCAATTTCTAATAATTCAGCAAAAGAAACAACATCAATTATGATTGATGCATTAATCTGCTATTGAATATTCCAAAGAAGGGATTGATACCATAATCGTGGATAAGCTCCTCCTACTTCCTTAAATATGGCCATCCCACACACAGTTACTTTAAAAAAATACGGCAAAAAAGGCCTATTTTGATATTAAAAATTAGCCCCTTAAACCCCACCCACAAATATGATTGTGGTATTAATCTGGTAGAGAATCTTCCAAAGAAGAGATTGATACCAATATCTTGGATAAGCTCCTCCTACTTCCTTAGATATGTTCATTAAACCCATTGTTACTTTCGCCAAATAGGAATATTTTGAAATTAAAAATTAACCCCTTAAATCCCACCCACAATTATGATTGATGCATTAATCTGCTATAGAATCTTCCAAAGAAGAGATTGATATCATAATCGTGGATAAGCTCCTCCTACTTCCTTAGATATGGCCATCCCACACACAGTTACTTTAACAAAATACGGCAAAAAAAGGCCTATTTTGATATTAAAAATTAACCCCTTAAACCCCACCCACAAATATTATTGTGGTATTAATCTGGTAGAGAATCTTCCAAAGAAGAGATTGATACCAAAATCTTGGATAAGCTCATCCTACTTCCTTAGATATGTCCATAAAACCCATTTTTACTTTCGCCAAATAGGAATATTTTGAAATGAAAAATTAACCCCTTAAATCCCACCCACAATTATGATTGATGACTTAATCTGCTATAGAATCTTCCAAAGAAGAGATTGATACCATAATCGTGGATAAGGTCCTCCTACTTCCTTAAATATGGCCATCCCACACACAGTTACTTTAAAAAAATACTGCAAAAAAAGGCCTATTTTGATATTAAAAATTAACCCCTTAAACCCCACCCACAAATATGATTTATTTATTTATTTTATTTATTTTCCATTTCCTGTACAACAAGATTTAATCTTATATTTAAAGTACAGGAGTGCAATATCCAAAATTAGATCAAAACAATGATTATTACAAAAAAAAAACATAAATTACAATTAAGTTTGTTCAAAATATTTATATAAAAACTGCTTAAAGCTATTTGCGTTGCTATTAAGTTGTAGGGTATGTGGAAGAGTATTCCAAAGACGTGATGCATATAAGTAAAACTGCCATTCAGATACTAGGCAACGGTGTAATGGAATAATGATATTTTTCCCTCTTTGGGATCTGGCAAAGCGAATTTTCTCGAAAAGGTATCGTGGGGTTTGAGTATAAATAATTTTATGAAAGTACAGAAGTACACGGATCTTAAGAAGACTATCAAACGAGACGCCGAAAAGATTTGTGGAAATGTGGGAGACTTGTGCATGCTTTCTTAATCCATACACATATCTAATAATATTGTTGAATATAACGTTGAGTTTTCTTTTGCTGGCAGAATCGCAGCTTGCAAAAAGCTCACATCCATAAATTAGACCAGGAATTAGATATGTTTTGGCGAGGAGAATTCTTATTCGTAATGGGGTGAAATATTGTGATGACCAAATAGATCTTAACTTGTTGTAAGTTTGTCCAACTAGAAGGTTCACATGATTTGTCCATGTTAAATTGTTGTTAAAAATCAACCCAAGGTTTTTGGCAGAATTAACAATTGTTATTTTTTTCCCATTTATTAAAATATCATCTCTTATGGCAGGGTCAATTGTTCTCTTATGAATTATTATGCACTTTGACTTATGTGGATTAAGACAAAGTCCATTTGCTGTTGCCCAGAGAAAAATCTTATGTAAATCATCGTTCAATTTAGCTATATTTTCGGCAGCGGATTTCATTGGACTACTTAGGTATAATTGCACATCATCTGCATACATATGAATTTTGCAATGAGAAAGCTGTTTCGGTAGATCATTTGCATAAATTGAAAAAAGTAGTGGTCCAAGTATTGATCCCTGGGGCACTCCCCTGATGAGTCTTAAAGGATTAGACCATGAGTTATTTACATTAACGGACTGCCAACGATCTGTTAAATATGAAGAGATAAGCCTAGTCGAGGTATTAGAAAACTTAAAAAAGTGCATAAGTTTCATGCAAAGTGTACTATGGTCAACCGTGTCAAAGGCCTTCGAATGGTCCAGGAGCACCAAAAAATTCAAATTGCCTTTATCTAATTCACTACGTATGTTTTCGGAGACATCCAGCAAGGCAGATACGCAACTATGATTTGAACGGAATCCTGATTGAGTTTCAGTTAACAAATTCTTTTCGCTAATAAACAGGCTCATTTGCACATGTAAAAGTTTTTCTAGTACTTTTGATAAGTAACACAAAATAGCTATGGGCCTGAACTCTGAGTTTGTTTTCGGTAGTGGAATTATTTTTGCATGTTTCCATTTAGATGGGAAAGTACTTGACATTATAATAGTATTAAATAAGTGCGTCACATAAGGTAAAATTAATGGAAGCAATATTTTAATAAACTTTGGGTGCATATTATCACAGCCCACAGCGTTAGATTTCATCATCGAAAAACTTGAGAGGACATCAGATTGGCTTACGCAAGAAAATTCAAAATAACTATCATCGATTGTGGCATTATTTGTATTTAGGCGTGGGAAGTTGTAAAAGTTTTTATTAATTGGTATGACTGGTATATTTGTAAAAGTCGTATTTAGTTCATCAGCATCGACTTGGCAGTTATTTGTTTTGTCTATATTAACAATTCCAATTTCATGAATTTGTTTCCATGTTTGCTTACAGTCAACTGCAGCACTAAAACGACTAGAAAAATATTCAGTTTTCGCACTTCTTATATTGACATTAACATTTCTTCTGGCAGCCTTGTATTCCGATTTCAATTCGGGTGTCCTAAATCGCTTCCACCTTGAGTAAGCCAAGTCTCTGCTATAGATAAGTTGTTTAATGGCAGGAGAAAACCAAGGTTTTGATTTAGAAGTTAGAGTCTTTGACCTTAATGGGACCGTATCTTCGTAAAGCCGTTGAATATTTTCTTCAAAAAATAACAGTTGCTCATCAACAGAAGCAATGAAATACATATTATTCCAATTAACTCGAGAAAAATTATCTTGTAGCAAATTATAATCAATTGTTTTAAAATCACGATAGTAAATGGTTTGCTGTGCTCGTAGAGGCTTAAAATTGTAAGTTAAAAATATCAAGTCATGTTTTGAGAAGCATGGAGCAGACACCTGATCATACAACATAACATTTGGCATATTGGCCACAAAAAATATATCAAGCAATGTTCTACTCGTGGCAGTGTGGTGTGTTGGGTTTATTGTATTAGTTGGAGTTAAGCCGAAAGATGACATATTGTCGATTAATATCGTTTCCGTTAAGATATTTGAACTAAAATCTCCAGATATAATGACGTCATCATATATAGCGGCAAGAGTTTCTAACGTCGAAAACAAATTCGAGAAGGCAATCCTTTTATTTGGCCGGTAAACACATCCCACTAACATTTTCTTACCATCAGAAAGAATCTCAATAAAAATATATTCAACTTTTTTCTCATTTACCAAATTATCATTAGAGGATTTGAAGCAAACTCTGCACGATATGTTGGTTCTTACAAAAATAGCCACCCCACCGGCATGACCACCTCTGTCCTGTCTAAATACCTTATAGCCATTAAGGCATATAAGTCCATCCGGTGTATTGGATGAGAGCCAGGTTTCAGAGACACATATAATATCGATGTTGGATTTTTCAAAAACCAGTCTAAATTCGTCGATTTTGTTGTTTAGGCTCTGAGCGTTTATGTGGGTCAGCGTTAAACCATTTTTATATTTAGCTAAGATATTTACCATATTCATCGTAATGTCTCTGGAGCTTCCACTTACGTCCACAACGTTATCCATAAGAATATACAATAACGTAGAAAAAAAACCTAATAGCAACGCATAAAAAGTTTGACCTTAAACATAAGATCTGAGATCGAATTTTTAAAAAACAATATTTTATGTAAAAGGTAATTATGTTAACAATTGAATAAAAAGAAAAATAAAGCAGATAGTTTAAAATACATTTTTTAAATATGAATATATAATACGATTTTTTAAACTCCAAAAGCAGGCAGCAATAAGATATAAAAGATGGTATTAAAAAACTAGATTGTTCGAAAAAACGGCTTCAATTGGTCTGGAAAATCGATTTTAACAGGTTCATCACTTTCTTGCTTTTTGACATATACAATCCCACGATGTGTATAAGCTGCTGATAAACAATCATCTTTTTTTAGGCCCAGTGCAGTTTTAAAAATTCTATGATTGTGTGGGGTTAAATTTTCATTTATATAAAAAGGCTCATTGCTTTCATAGCCAGCATTACATAAACGTAAAGGTGATTTATATTTACGACGATATGCAGTAACAGTTTTGAGGAAAAAGTTTTTTTCATAAGGAGAATCCAATTTGATGATAATGGGCGGATCATTAACATCCCGGATGCTTTTAAAATGTTTCACACGAAATATGGATTTGTAAAAAGGCACTGCTATGTTTAATGTGCCACAAATATTTTCGAAAATATACTGCAAGTTTTCATCCTCATAAAAGGGTATACCAGTAATCCGAATATCAGATGCTACTACAGAGTTTTCTAGTGTTAAAATTTTAAGATTTAGATTGTGTACTTCAGTGTTTAACTGATAATTTTCGTTGTTTACTGTTTCTAACGCGGTAACTCTTTCATTTAACTGATTTATTTCTATTTTCAAATCATTAATTATATCATTTTTAAGATCACTAAATTTATTTTCTATTTCAGCTATAAGGCTACCCTTATTGTTTTCAATTATTGTTTTTATTAATTCTGATTGCTCTCTTATGTACTCATTTTGTTTGGTAAATTTACTGTCTAGCCAATTCCACAAACGACTGCGGTTAGTTGCATCATTCGAGTTTGAATAAAAGAGTTCTGACAATAAGCTTGTTGACGAATCACTTAAATCTGCTTCACGTGCATTTCTCTTTGATCTGCGTTGGCTCATGTTGTTGTTGTTGATTAAGAGTGAATATTAACTTGTGTTTTATTAGCAATTATTTCTTTTGATTTTGAATTGCTCTTTAGCTATTCTAATTTTGTTGTTATTATTATTCTTATTTTGCTTGTTTTCGTTGTTTGCGTTGTTTGTGAATTTTTATTACTTGACAAATGTAAATTATTTATTTTAAAATATTTTGCTTTAAATTATTAAGGAAACTAATAGTTTTTGATTGATAATTTTAGTATATTTGGGATCAGTACAAAAAAGTCTTTGATTTGATTTAAATTAAAATATTTATGTGTGTTTTTATTCAAAGAAAATAATAATTATTTGTGGAGCCACCAAAAAACACGTCCGATTCTTTCAACACTTACAAAATTGATTGTGGTATTAATCTGGTAGAAAATCTTCCAAAGAAGAGATTGATACCAAAATCTTGGATAATCTCATCCTACTTCCTTAGATATGTCCATAAAACCCATTGTTACGTTCGCCAAATAGGAATATTTTGAAATGAAAATTTAACCCCTTAAATCCCACCCACAATTATGATTGATGCATTAATCTACTATAGAATCTTTCAAAGAAGAGATTGATACCATAATCGTGGATAAGCTCCTCCTACTTCCTTAGATATAGCCATCCCACACACAGTTACTTTAACAAAATACGGCAAAAAAGGCCTATTTTGATATTAAAAATTAACCCCTTAAACCCCACCCACAAATATGACTGTGGTATTAATCTGGTAGAGAATCTTCCAAAGAAGAGATTGATACCAAAATTTTGGATAAGCTCCTAATACTTCCTTAGATATGTCCATAAAACCCATTGTTACTTTCGCCAAATAGGAATATTTTGAAATGAAAAATTAACCCCTTAAATCCCACCCACAAATATGATTGTGGTATTAAGCTGGTAGAGAATCTTCCAAAGAATAGCTCCTCCTACTCCTCCTATAAGCTCCTCCTACTTCCTTAAATATGGCCATCCCATACACAGTTATTTTAAAAAAATACGGCAAAGAGGCCTATTTTGATATTTAAAATTAACCCCTTAAACCCCACCCACAAATATGATTGTGGTATTAAGCTGGTAGAGAATCTTCCAAAGAATAGCTCCTCCTACTCCTCCTATAAGCTCCTCCTACTTCCTTAGATATGTTCATAAAACCCATTGTTACTTTCGCCAAATAGGAATATTTTGAAATGAAAAATTAACCCCTTAAATCCCACCCACAATTATGATTGATGCATTAATCTGCTATAGAATCTTCCAAAGAAGAGACTGATACCATATTCGTGGATAAGCTCCTCCTACTTCCTTAGATATGGCCATCCCACACACAGTTACTTTAACAAAATAAGGCAAAAAAGGCCTATTTTGATATTAAAAATTAACCCCTTAAACACAACCCACAACTATGATTGTGGTATTAATCTGGTAGAGAATCTTCCAAAGAAGAGACTGATATCAAAATCTTGGATAAGCTCCTCCTACTTCCTTAGATATGTCCATAAAACTCATTGTTACTTTCGCCAAATAGGAATATTTTGAAATTAAAAATTAACCCCTTAAATCCCACCCACAATAATGATTGATGCATTAATCTGCTATAGAATCTTCCAAAGAAGAGATTGATACCATAATCGTGGATAAGATCCTCCTACTTCCTTAGATATGGCCATCCCACACACAGTTACTTTAACAAAATACGGCAAAAAAAGGTCTATTTGATATTAAAAATTAACCCCTTAAACCCCACCCACAAATATGATTGTGGTATTAATCTGGTAGAGAATCTTTCAAAGAAGAGATTGATACAAAAATCTTGGATAAGTTCCTCCTACTTCCTTAGATATGTCCATAAAACCCATTGTTACTTTCGCCAAATAGGAATATTTTGAAATTACAAATTAACCCCTTACATCCCACCCACAATTATGATTGATGCATTAATCTGCTATAGAATCTTCCAAAGAAGAGATTGATACCATAATCGTGGATAAGCTCCTCCTACTTGCTTAGATATGTTCATAAAACCCATTGTTACTTTCGCCAAATAAGAATATTTTGAAATTAAAAATTAACCCCTTAAATCCCACCCACAATTATGATTGATGCATTAATCTGCTATAGAATCTTCCAAAGAAGAGATTGATACTATAATCGTGGATAAGCTCCTCCTACTTCCTTAGATATGGCCATCCCACACACAGTACGGCAAAAAAAGGCCTATTTTGATATTAAAAATTAACCCTTAAACCCCACCCACAAATATGATTGTGGTATTAATCTGGTAGAGAATCTTCCAAAGAAGAGACTGATACCAAATTCTTGGATAAGCTCCTCCTACTTCCTTAGATATGTCCATAAACCCCATTGTTACTTTCGCCAAATAGGAATATTTTGAAATTAAAAATTAACCCCTTAAATCCCACCCACAATTATGATTGATGCATTAATCTGCTATAGAATCTTCCAAAGAAGAGACTGATACCATATTCGTGGATAAGCTCCTCCTACTTCCTTAGATATGGCCATCCCACACACAGTTACTTTAACAAAATACGGCAAAAAAAGGCCTATTTTGATATTAAAAATTAACTCCTTAAATCCCACCCACAAATATGATTGTGGTATTAATCTAGTAGAGAATTTTCCAAAGAAGAGACTGATACCAAAATCTTGGATAAGCTCCTCCTACTTCCTTAGATATGTCCATAAAACTCATTGTTACTTTCGCCAAATAGGAATATTTTGAAATTAAAAATTAACCCCTTAAATCCCACCCACAATTATGATTGATGCATTAATCTGCTATAGAATCTAACAAAGAAGAGATTGATACCATAATCGTGGATAAGCTCCTCCTACTTCCTTATATATGGCCATCCCACACACAGTTACTTTAACAAAATACGGCAAAAAAAAGGCCTATTTTGATATTAAAAATTAGCCCCTTAAACCCCACCCACAAATATGATTGTGGTATTAATCTGGTAGAGAATCTTCCAAAGAAGAGACTGATACCAAAATCTTGGATAAGCTCGTCCTACTTCCTTAGATATGTCCATAAATCTCATTGTTACTCTCGCCAAATAGGAATATTTTGAAATTAAAAATTAACCCCTTAAATCCCACCCACAATTATGATTGATGCATTAATCTGCTATAGAATCTTCCAAAGAAGAGACTGATACCATAATCGTGGATAAGCTCCTCCCACTTCCTTAGATATGGCCATCCTACACACAGTTACTTTAACAAAATACGTCAAAAAAAGGCCTATTTTGATATTAAAAATTAACCCCTTACACCCCACCCACAAATATGATTGAGGTATTAATCTGGTAGAGAATCTTACAAAGAAGAGATTGATACAAAAATCTTGGATAAGCTCCTCCCACTGCCTTAGATATGTCCATAAAACCCATTGTTACTTTCGCCAAATAGGAATATTTTGAAATTAAAAATTAACCCCTTAAATCCCACACACAATTATGATTGATGCATTAATCTGCTATAGAATCTTCCAAAGAAGAGATTGATACCAAAATCTTGGATAAGCTCCTCCTACTTCCTTAGATATGTCCATAAAACCCATTGTTACTTTCGCCAAATAGGAATATATTGAAATTAAAAATTAACCCCTTAAAGCCCACCCACAATTATGATTGATGCATTAATCTGCTATAGAATCTTCCAAAGAAGAGATTGATACCATAATCGTGGATAAGCTGCCCCTACTTCCTTAGATATGGCCATCCCATACACAGTTACTTTAACAAAATACGGCAAAAAAGGCCTATTTTGATATTAAAAGTTAACCCCTTAAACCCCACCCACAAATATGATTGTAGTATTAATCCTTAAACCCCACCCACAAATAAGACTGTGGTATTAATCTGGTAGAGAACCTTCCAAAGAAGAGATTGATACCAAAATCTTGGATAAGCTCCTCCTACTTCCTTAGATATGTCCATAAAACCAATTGTTACTTTCGCCAAATAGGAATATTTTGAAATTAAAAATTAACCCCTTAAATCCCACCCACAATTATGATTGATGCATTAATCTGCTATAGAATCTCCCAAAGAAGAGATTGATTCCATAATCGTGGATAAGCTCTTCCTACTTCCTTAGATATGGCCATCCCACACACTTTTACTTTAACAAAATACGGCAAAAAAGGCCTATTTTGATATTAAAAATTAACCCCTTAAACCCCACCCACAAATATGATTAATCTGGTAGAGAATCTTCCAAAGAAGAGATTGATACCAAAATCTTGGATAAGCTCCTCCTACTTCCTTAGATATGTCCATAAAACCCATTGTTACTTTCGCCAAATAGGAATATTTTGAAATTAAAAATTAACCCCTTAAATCCCACCCACAATTGTTATTGATGCATTAATCTGCTATAGAATCTTCCAAAGAAGAGATTGATACTATAATCGTGGATAAGCTCCTCCTACTTCCTTAGATATGTAAATAAAACCCATTGTTACTTTCGCCAAATAGGAATATTTTGAAATTAAAAATTAACCCCTTAAAGCGAACCCACAATTATGATTGATGCATTAATCTGCTATGGAATCTTCCAAAGAAGAGATTGATACCATAATCGTGGATAAGCTGCTCCTACTTCCTTAGATATGGCCATCCCACACACAGTTACTTTAACAAAATACGGCAAAAAAAAGGCCTATTTTGATATTAAAAATTAACCCCTTAAACCCCACCCACAAATATGATTGTAGTATTAATCTGGTATAGAATCTTCCAAAGAAGAGATTGATACTAAAATCTTGGATAAGCTCCTCCTACTTCCTTAGATATGTCCATAAAACCCATTGTTACTTTCGCCAAATAGGAATATTTTGAAATTAAAAATTAACCCCTTAAATCCCACCCACAATTATGATTGATGCATTAATCTGCTATAGAATCTTCCAAAGAAGAGATTGATACCATAATCGTGGATAAGCTCCTCCTACTTCCTTAGATATGGTCATCCCACACACAGCTACTTTAACAAAATACGGCAAAAAAGGCCTATTTTGATATTAAAAATTAACCCCTTAAACCCCACCCACAAATATGATTGTAGTATTAATCTGGTAGAGAATCTTCCAAAGAGATTGATACGAAAATCTTGAATAAGCTCCTCCTACTTCCTTAGATATGTCCATAAAACCCATTGTTACTTTCGCCAAATAGGAATATTTTGAAATTAAAAATTAACCCCTTAAATCCCACCCACAATTATGATTGATGCATTAATCTGCTATAGAATCTTCCAAAGAAGAGATTGATACCATAATCGTGGATAAGCTGCTCCTACTTCCTTAGATATGGCCATCCCACACACAGTTACTTTAACAAAATACGGCAAAAAAAGGCCTATTTTGATATTACAAATTAACCCCACCCACAAATATGATTTTGGTATTAATCTGGTAGAGAATCTTCCAAGGAAGAGATTGATACCAAAATCTTGGATAAGCTTCTTCTACTTCCTTAGATATGTTCATAAAACCCATTGTTACTTTCGCCAAATAGGAATATTTTGAAATTAAAAATTAACCCCTTAAATCCCACCCATAATTATGATTGATGCATTAATTTGCTATAGAATCTTCCAAAGAAGAGACTGATACCATAGTCGTGGATAAGCTCCTCCTACTCCCTTATATATGGCCATCCCACACACAGTTACTTTAACAAAATACGGCAAAAAAAAAGGCCTATTTTGATATTAAAAATTAGCCCCTTAAACCCCACCCACAAATATGATTGTGGTATTAATCTGGCAGAGAATCTTCCAAAGAAGAGACTGATACCATAGTCGTGGATAAGCTCCTCCTACTTCCTTATATATGGCCATCCCACACACAGTTACTTTAACAAAATACGGCAAAAAAAAGGCCTATTTTGATATTAAAATTAGCCCCTTAAACCCCACCCACAAATATGATTGTGGTATTAATCTGGCAGAGAATCTTCCAAAGAAGAGACTGATACCAAAATCTTGGATAAGCTTCTTCTACTTCCTTAGATATGTCCATAAAACCCATTGTTACTTTCGCCAAATAGGAATATTTTGAAATTAAAAATTAACCCCTTAAATCCCACCCTATAATTATGATTGATGCATTAATTTGCTATAGAATCTTCCAAAGAAGAGACTGATACCATAATCGTGGATAAGCTCCTCCCACTTCCTTAGATATGGCCATCCCACACACAGTTACTTTAACAAAATACGTCAAAAAAAGGCCTATTTTGATATTAAAAATTAACCCCTTACACCCCACCCACAAATATGATTGAGGTATTAATCTGGTAGAGAATCTTACAAAGAAGAGATTGATACCAAAATCTTGGATAAGCTCCTCCCACTGCCTTAGATATGTCCATAAAACCCATTGTTACTTTCGCCAAATAGGAATATTTTGAAATTAAAAATTAACCCCTTAAATCCCACCCACAATTATGATTTTTTTTTTTCTCCTTTTTTGATATTAAAAATTAGCCCCTTAAACCCCACCCACAAATATGATTGTGGTATTAATCTGGCAGAGAATCTTCCAAAGAAGAGACTGATACCAAAATCTTGGATAAGCTCGTCCTACTTCCTTAGATATGTCCATAAATCTCATTGTTACTTTCGCCAAATAGGAATATTTTGAAATTAAAAATTAACCCCTTAAATCCCACCCACAATTATGATTGATGCATTAATCTACTATAGAATCTTCCAAAGAAGAGACTGATACCATAATCGTGGATAAGCTCCTCCCACTTCCTTAGATATGGCCATCCCACACACAGTTACTTTAACAAAATACGTCAAAAAAAGGCCTATTTTGATATTAAAAATTAACCCCTTACACCCCACCCATAAATATGATTGAGGTATTAATCTGGTAGAGAATCTTACAAAGAAGAGATTGATACCAAAATCTTGGATAAGCTCCTCCCACTGCCTTAGATATGTCCATAAAACCCATTGTTACTTTCGCCAAATAGGAATATTTTGAAATTAAAAATTAACCCCTTAAATCCCACCCACAATTATGATTGATGCATTAATCTGCTATAGAATCTTCCAAAGAAGAGATTGATATCAAAATCTTGGATAAGCTCCTCCTACTTCCTTAGATATGTCCATAAAACCCATTGTTACTTTCGCCAAATAGGAATATTTTGAAATTAAAAATTAACCCCTTAAAGCCCACCCACAATTATGACTGATACATTAATCTGCTATAGAATCTTCCAAAGAAGAGATTGATACCATAATCGTGGATAAGCTGCTCCTACTTCCTTAGATATGGCCATCCCACACACAGTTACTTTAACAAAATACGGCAAAAAAAGGCCTATTTTGATATTAAAAATTAACCCCTTAAACCCCACCCACAAATATGATTGTAGTATTAATCCTTAAACCCCACCCACAAATATGACTGTGGTATTAATCTGGTAGAGAACCTTCCAAAGAAGAGATTGATACCAAAATCTTGGATAAGCTCCTCCTACTTCCTTAGATATGTCCATAAAACCCATTGTTACTTTCGCCAAATAGGAATATTTTGAAATTAAAAATTAACCCCTTAAATCCCACCCACAATTATGATTGATGCATTAATCTGCTATAGAATCTTCCAAAGAAGAGATTGATATCATAATCGTGGATAAGCTCCTCCTACTTCCTTAGATATGGCCATCCCACACACAGTTACTTTAACAAAATACGGCAAAAAAGGCCTATTTTGATATTAAAAATTAACCCCTTAAACCCCACCCACAAATATGATTGTGGTATTAATCTGGTAGAGAATCTTCCAAAGAAGAGATTGATACCAAAATCTTGGATAAGCTCCTCCTACTTCCTTAGATATGTCCATAAAACCCATTGTTACTTTCGCCAAATAGGAATATTTTGAAATAAAAAATTAACCCCTTAAATCCCACCCACAATTATTATTGATGCATTAATCTGCTATAGAATCTTCCAAAGAAGAGATTGATACTATAATCGTGGATAAGCTCCTCCTACTTCCTTAGATATGTAAATAAAACCCATTGTTACTTTCGCCAAATAGGAATATTTTGAAATTAAAAATTAACCCCTTAAAGCGAACCCACAATTATGATTGATGCATTAATCTGCTATAGAATCTTCCAAAGAAGAGATTGATACCATAATCGTGGATAAGCTGCTCCTACTTCCTTAGATATGGCCATCCCACACACAGTTACTTTAACAAAATACGGCAAAAAAAGGCCTATATTGATATTAAAAATTAACCCCTTAAACCCCACCCACAAATATGATTGTAGTATTAATCTGGTAGAGAATCTTCCAAAGAAGAGATTAATACCAAAATCTTGGATAAGCTCCTCCTACTTCCTTAGATATGTCCATAAAACCCATTGTTACTTTCGCCAAATAGGAATATTTTGAAATTAAAAATTAACCCCTTAAATCCCACCAACAATTATGATTGATGCATTAATCTGCTATAGAATCTTCCAAAGAAGAGATTGATACCATAATCGTGGATAAGCTGCTCCTACTTCCTTAGATATGGCCATCCCACACACAGTTACTTTAACAAAATACGGCAAAAAAAGGCCTATTTTGATATTAAAAATTAGCCCCTTAAACCCCACCCACAAATATGATTGTGGTATTAATCTGGCAGAGAATCTTCCAAAGAAGAGACTGATACCAAAATCTTGGATAAGCTTCTTCTACTTCCTTAGATATGTCCATAAAACCCATTGTTACTTTCGCCAAATAGGAATACTTTAATTACTTTACTTTAACAAAATACGTCAAAAAAAGGCCTATTTTGATATTAAAAATTAACCCCTTACACCCCACCCACAAATATGATTGAGGTATTAATCTGGTAGAGAATCTTACAAAGAAGAGATTGATACCAAAATCTTGGATAAGCTCCTCCCACTGCCTTAGATATGTCCATAAAACCCATTGTTACTTTCGCCAAATAGGAATATTTTGAAATTAAAAATTAACGCCTTAAATCCCACCCACAATTATGATTTTTTTTTTCTCCTTTTTTGATATTAAAAATTAGCCCCTTAAACCCCACCCACAAATATGATTGTGGTATTAATCTGGCAGAGAATCTTCCAAAGAAGAGACTGATACCAAAATCTTGGATAAGCTCGTCCTACTTCCTTAGATATGTCCATAAATCTCATTGTTACTTTCGCCAAATAGGAATATTTTGAAATTAAAAATTAACCCCTTAAATCCCACCCACAATTATGATTGATGCATTAATCTACTATAGAATCTTCCAAAGAAGAGACTGATACCATAATCGTGGATAAGCTCCTCCCACTTCCTTAGATATGGCCATCCCACACACAGTTACTTTAACAAAATACGTCAAAAAAAGGCCTATTTTGATATTAAAAATTAACCCCTTACACCCCACCCACAAATATGATTGAGGTATTAATCTGGTAGAGAATCTTACAAAGAAGAGATTGATACCAAAATCTTGGATAAGCTCCTCCCACTGCCTTAGATATGTCCATAAAACCCATTGTTACTTTCGCCAAATAGGAATATTTTGAAATTAAAAATTAACCCCTTAAATCCCACCCACAATTATGATTGATGCATTAATCTGCTATAGAATCTTCCAAAGAAGAGATTGATACCAAAATCTTGGATAAGCTCCTCCTACTTCCTTAGATATGTCCATAAAACCCATTGTTACTTTCGCCAAATAGGAATATTTTGAAATTAAAAATTAACCCCTTAAAGCCCACCCACAATTATGACTGATACATTAATCTGCTATAGAATCTTCCAAAGAAGAGATTGATACCATAATCGTGGATAAGCTGCTCCTACTTCCTTAGATATGGCCATCCCACACACAGTTACTTTAACAAAATACGGCAAAAAAAGGCCTATTTTGATATTAAAAATTAACCCCTTAAACCCCACCCACAAATATGATTGTAGTATTAATCCTTAAACCCCACCCACAAATATGACTGTGGTATTAATCTGGTAGAGAACCTTCCAAAGAAGAGATTGATACCAAAATCTTGGATAAGCTCCTCCTACTTCCTTAGATATGTCCATAAAACCCATTGTTACTTTCGCCAAATAGGAATATTTTGAAATTAAAAATTAACCCCTTAAATCCCACCCACAATTATGATTGATGCATTAATCTGCTATAGAATCTTCCAAAGAAGAGATTGATATCATAATCGTGGATAAGCTCATCCTACTTCCTTAGATATGGCCATCCCACACACAGTTACTTTAACAAAATACGGCAAAAAAGGCCTATTTTGATATTAAAAATTAACCCCTTAAACCCCACCCACAAATATGATTGTGGTATTAATCTGGTAGAGAATCTTCCAAAGAAGAGATTGATACCAAAATCTTGGATAAGCTCCTCCTACTTCCTTAGATATGTCCATAAAACCCATTGTTACTTTCGCCAAATAGGAATATTTTGAAATTAAAAATTAACCCCTTAAATCCCACCCACAATTATTATTGATGCATTAATCTGCTATAGAATCTTCCAAAGAAGAGATTGATACTATAATCGTGGATAAGCTCCTCCTACTTCCTTAGATATGTAAATAAAACCCATTGTTACTTTCGCCAAATAGGAATATTTTGAAATTAAAAATTAACCCCTTAAAGCGAACCCACAATTATGATTGATGCATTAATCTGCTATAGAATCTTCCAAAGAAGAGATTGATACCATAATCGTGGATAAGCTGCTCCTACTTCCTTAGATATGGCCATCCCACACACAGTTACTTTAACAAAATACGGCAAAAAAAGGCCTATTTTGATATTAAAAATTAACCCCTTAAACCCCACCCACAAATATGATTGTAGTATTAATCTGGTAGAGAATCTTCCAAAGAAGAGATTAATACCAAAATCTTGGATAAGCTCCTCCTACTTCCTTAGATATGTCCATAAAACCCATTGTTACTTTCGCCAAATAGGAATATTTTGAAATTAAAAATTAACCCCTTAAATCCCACCAACAATTATGATTGATGCATTAATCTGCTATAGAATCTTCCAAAGAAGAGATTGATACCATAATCGTGGATAAGCTGCTCCTACTTCCTTAGATATGGCCATCCCACACACAGTTACTTTAACAAAATACGGCAAAAAAAGGCCTATTTTGATATTAAAAATTAACCCCTTAAATCCCACCCACAAATATGATTGTAGTATTAATCTGGTAGAGAATCTTTCAAAGAAGAGATTGATACCAAAATCTTGAATAAGCTCTTCCTACTTCCTTAGATATGTCCATAAAACCCATTGTTACTTTCGCCAAATAGGAATATTTTGAAATTAAAAATTAACCCCTTAAATCCCACCCACAATTATGATTGATGCATTAATCTGCTATAGAATCTTCCAAAGAAGAGATTGATACCATAATCGTGGATAAGCTCCTCCTACTTCCATTAGATATGGCCATCCCACACACAGTTACTTTAACAAAATACGGCAAAAAAAGGCCTATTTTGATATTAAAAATTAACCCCACCCACAAATATGATTTTGGCATTAATCTGGTAGAGAATCTTCCAAGGAAGAGATTGATACCAAAATCTTGGATAAGCTTCTTCTACTTCCTTAGATATGTCCATAAAACCCATTGTTACTTTCGCCAAATAGGAATATTTTGAAATTAAAAATTAACCCCTTAAATCCCACCCACAATTATGATTGATGCATTAATTTGCTATAGAATCTTCCGAAGAAGAGACTGATACCATGGTCGTGGATAATCTCCTCCTACTTCCTTAAATATGGCCATCCCACACACAGTTACTTTAACAAAATACGGCAAAAAAGGCCTATTTTTAATATTAAAAATTAACCCCTTAAACCATACCCACAAATATGATTGTGGTATTAATCTGGTAGAGAATCTTCCAAAGAAGAGATTGATACCAAAATCTTGGATAAACTCCTCCTACTTCCTTAGATAAAACCCATTGTTACTTTCGCCAAAAAAAAAAATATATTTTTTTTCTTTTTAAATTATAGGGTATATCCTGGGCTTTCAAAAAATCTACATTTTACACCTTAATTTTGTAAAGTTTTTGAAAAAATTAAAAAAATGTAAATTTTGCAATTTTTTCTGTAATTTTTCAAAAAAAATAAAATATTTTTTTTTATATATATATGGGCTTTCAAAAAATCTACAGTTTACATCTTACTTTTGTATAGTTTTTGAGAAAATTAAAAAAAAAAAAAATTTCTCAAAAACTATACAAAAGTAAGATGTGAAATGTTGATTTTTTGAAAGCCTAGAAAATTCCCTATCATTTAAAAATTATAAGACCCTATCTATTATGTAATTTTTCAAAAAAAAAAAAATATTTTTTTTTTTTTTTAAATGATAGGGTATATCCTGATCTTTCAAAAAATCTACAATTTACATCTTACTTTTGTATAGTTTTTGAGAAAATAAAAAAATGTAAATTTAAAAATGTAAATTTTGCAATTTTTTTTGTTGTAATTTTTCAAAAAAAATAAAATATTTTTTTTTTTATTTTTAAATGATAGGGAATTTTCTGGGCTTTCAACATTTCACATCTTACTTGTATATAGTTTTTGAGAAATTTAAAAATATGTAAATATACATTTTTTAATTTTCTCAAAAACTATACAAAAGTAAGATGTAAAATGTATATTTTTTGAAAGCCCAGGATATACACTATTATTTAAAAATAAAAAAAATTATTTTTAGATGATAGGGTATTTTCTAGGCTTTCAAAAAATCAACATTTCACATCTCACTTTTGTATAGTTTCTGAGAAATTTACATTTTTTAATTTTCTCAAAAACTATACAAAAGTAAGATGTAAAATGTAGATTTTTTGAAAGCTCAGGATATACCCTATCATTTAAAATAATATTTTTTTTTTGAAAAATTACAAAATAGATAAGAAAAAGAAAAATTACATAAAGATAAGGTCTTATCTATTTTGTAATTTTTCAAAAAAAAAAAAATATTTTTTTGTATTTTTAAATGATATTGAATTTTCTGGGCTTCAAAAAATCTATTTTTTACATCTAAATTTTGTATAGTTTTTGATAAAATTAAAAAAATGTAAATTTACATTTATTTAAATATCTCAAAAACTATACAAAAGTAAGATGTGAAATGGAGATTTTTTGAAAGCCCATATATATATAAAAAAAATATTTTATTTTTTTTGAAAAATTACAAAAAAAAAATTGCAAAATTTACATATTGTTAATTTTTTCAAAAACTTTACAAAATTAAGGTGTAAAATGTAGATTTTTTGAAAGCCCTATAATTTAAAAAGAAAAAAAATTTGTTATAATTTTTATTAAAAATAAAAATTATGTTTTTTCGACCTTTAATTGTGCAATTGTTCAATTTATTTTTTGATCAATGGTTATAATCTTTAATTTCAAACTCATATGTATATTAGTTCTCATGTAGTGAGTAAACTAGTTCATATGAATGCTTGAGGTTTGGCATGGGATTGTTACCGCTTTCAAAACGTGTTCTGATGATGGGAACCTAGAAAATTCCCGAAATAGATCTATCAACACATTCCTGAAAGGGTCAAATAATAAATTTGAAAACAAAAACTCTATAGATTATTTGTTAGGACAATATCCTAATGAAGAAATATAGAGTATATGGCCTCGAACTTGAATAATTTTCATTTTCATTGCACAATTAAAGGTCGAAAAAACATAATTTTTATTTTTAATAAAAATTATAACAAACTTGTGAAAAAAGGCAAAGTACCGCCTAGTTTACTTTCCCTGTTTTGTTAACTAACTTAACAAAATATAAAAAAGGAGAGAGAAACAAAAAAAACGTGTATTGAATATCTTGCACATCAAACAAGTTTTCAATTTATTTTTTGATCAATGGTTATAATCTTTAATTTCAAACTCATATGTATATTAGTTCTCATGTAGTGAGTAAACTAGTTCATATGAATGCTTGAGGTTTGGCATGGGATTGTTACCCGCTTTCAAAACGTGTTCTGATGATGGGAACCTAGAAAATTCCCGAAATAGATCTATCAACACATTCCTGAAAGGGTCAAATAATAAATTTGAAAACAAAAACTCTATAGATTATTTGTTAGGACAATATCCTAATGAAGAAATATAGAGTATATGACCTCGAACTTGAATAATTTTCATTTTCATTGCACAATTAAAGGTCGAAAAAAACATAATTTTTATTTTTAATAAAAATTATAACAAACTTGTGAAAAAAGGCAAAGTACCGCCTAGTTTACTTTCCCTGTTTTGTTAACTAACTTAACAAAATATAAAAAAGGAGAGAGAAACAAAAAAAAACGTGTATTGAATATCCACCAGAGGTGGATCTTGCACATCAAACAAGTTTTCAATTTATTTTTTGATCAATGGTTATAATCTTTAATTTCAAACTCATATGTATATTAGTTCTCATGTAGTGAGTAAACTAGTTCATATGAATGCTTGAGGTTTGGCATGGGATTGTTACCGCTTTCAAAACGTGTTCTGATGATGGGAACCTAGAAAATTCCCGAAATAGATCTATCAACACATTCCTGAAAGGGTCAAATAATAAATTTGAAAACAAAAACTCTATAGATTATCTGTTAGGACAATATCCTAATGAAGAAATATAGAGTATATGGCCTCGAACTTGAATAATTTTCATTTTCAGGATGTACCCTATCACCTAGAAATAAAAAAAAAATATTTTATTTTTTTGAAAAATTCCAAAAAAAAATTGCACAATTTACAATTTTTTTAATTTACATTTTTTTAATTTTCTTGAAAACTTTACAAAAGTAAGATGTAAAATGTAGATTTTTTGAAAGCCCATTTAAAAATAAATTTTTTTTTTTTTAAATTACAAAATAGATAAGAAAAAAAAATTACATAATATATAGGGTCTTATCTATTTTGAAATTTAAGAAAAAAAAAAAAAAAATTTTTTTTTTTTATTTTTAAATGATAGGCAATTTTCTGGGCTTTCAAAAAATCATCATTTCACATCTTACTTTTCTTACAATTTTCTCAGAAACTATACAAAAGTAGATTTTTTGAAAGCTTTTTTTGGGTTATCCCCTCTGCGTTTCATGGAATATTGTTTACATCTTGTAGATAAGACTCTATAATTGTAGATAAGCCTCTTCAAGGTTGCGGAAGTTCTAATGATGGAAATACTGCTAGACGTTTTTTTAATGATCCTGAAACAACATCGTCAATAACTGGTCTTGAGATTATAGATAACTTGGTTGTGTATAGACCTGTTTTTACCGGCTCGTGAAATTTTGCATAAAAAAGCAGCATCAATAAGGTTGATATCCGTCCAAAAGTTGGGAGAAAAAGCGTATTTATATAGGCCCTTCTTGATGTGATGAACATATTCCGCAGTTTTTTATATACGGCAAATTATTTAAAATTTAAATTTATTAATTTTTCATAAAAGAAATCAAAAAACATTTATCTAAAAACACACTCAAAAGTTAAAAGAGACAACCACTTGTTAAAAAATTAAATCCTGGGTGGAATTTGTAAACAACACCAGCTGTTACTCTCTGACAAATACTGGGTTTCTTATAAAAAGTGCTGCCAAGTTCGAAAATAGTTTGAGGGTGATTGGAAGAAGTGTGCGGTGTTGCCATTTACACTTTTAATCGATTACAACTACACGTAAAGAAAAAATTTGTATAATTGAGTGAAAATGGAAACTGGTACCCCAAATAAAAGAGCATTGTCGCAGATTTCTCCTGAACAACAAACTAGTAATGCTTCAAAAAATAGAAAAGTGGGAGAACTAGATGTAGATGATTTAAGAATGATCATAAGGGATGGCAATAAAGAAGTCTTAGAAAAATTATCAAAGGTATCAGATGATGTGGATGCTCTGAAAGAACAGAATATATGGTTAAAGGAAGAAGTCGAGTGTCTCAAAGCAGAAAAAGAAAGAGATCGTAAAAGAATTATGCTGTTGGAAGAGCAACTAAAGAGTAAAAACCTTCTGTTCAAGGGGCTAAATATCAATAAATCCCTGACTGATGAGGTTGCAAAGGTATGCAAAGATAACCTTAACCTACACAATACTGCAATAAAATCTACACGCAAAATTTTTGAACGTAACGGCAAAATGACTGTGTTAGCAGAATTTGACTCCTTACAAAGTGTACAAGAAGTTCTCCAAGAGACTAGAAAACTAAAAGGCACTTCAATTTACATTGAGAAGGATCTGAGCGTGGAAAGACAACAAGATAAAAAGGTGATGCTACAGTTGAGAAGAGAATTAAGAGCTGCTAGTACTAAGTATAACGTCAAAGTCGTGAGCGATAAAATTAAAATTGGGAGTAGTTGGATGAGGTGGAATAAAGATAAAAAACTTGTAAGTGGTGATCAAGAAGCAGAAGTTGTTTTTAAAAAATTGTATGGCAATCTTTTGTCGAATATAAATATTAGCTATAATGTATTGTTAAAAAATTCAATCTCAAAAAACTAATATTATCAAAAATTTGTTTAAATATAATAGCTTTTAATATAAATGGTTTAGGAAATAAATGTCTCTTTCCGGAATTTTTTGAGTATGTTTGTGGCTGTGATGTATTTGCCCTTTTTGAAACTCATGTTGAAAATGGTAACTTTGATAGATGGAGAAAATATTTTAAGAATTTTGATTTATTTTGGAAACCTGCTACTCGTGTGAGTGATCGTGGACGTGCTATAGCTGGCTGTGTATATGGTGTAAAAAAAGACTTGGTACATGTTGGATTTAAACACTCGTTTAGGATAATAAATGATACAGTAGCAATTGTAATGCAAATTAATGAACTCAATTTCAATATAATACCGGTATACGTAAGAGGGGCCAATTGGACAGATGAATTCTCTGTATTGAAAAATTATTTCTCAAATAATATAGATACTGATTTAATTCTGGTTGGTGATATGAACATACGATTGGGTAATCTTCAGCAGGATATTGAGGAGATCCATAAATCAAATTTTACTTCGGGATTAGAAAAAAGAAAATCAGAGGATAAAGTAGTGGATGCTAAGGGCAAAAAATTTATAGAATTCTGTAATGATTATGGTTTACTAATTTTAAATGGATACACAAAAGGAGATGAAAGTGGTGCTTTAACGTTTATAAGCTCTACAGGCAAATCAGTCAACGATATTTGTGCAATATCACAAGAATTATTGTGTTATGTCGAACGTTTTCAAATTGAAACAAAGATTTGGTCAGATCATATGCCGCAAAGATTAACGCTGAGTATTAATGCTCAAGGTGATATATCAAAACCAATGAACTTGTTGCCAAAATTAAAATTGAATGAAGCTGAAAAAGAAAAATTCAATAAAAACTTAAATAAAAATTTGAGGCTACATATAACAGAAGGTAGTTTTTTGAAGCTCGAACAATTAGTTAATATAGTAAAGATTTCTTTACCGAACCGAAATCCAAATAGTAACAAGCATATTTTTAAAAGTAGATGGTATAACTATAAATGTTTAAAAGCCAGAAAAAATTCGTTTGAGCTACTTAATGTGTTTAGAAAAACAAAAGAACTTAAAGACAAAAAAAAGTATCTACAAGCTAAAAAGACATACGTAAAAGAATGTAAAGATCAAAAGGAAAAATATTATATAAGTCTCAACAACAAAATCAACAATACAAATGATTCTAAAAAATGGTGGGAACTGGCGAAGGAAATCCGAGGCGATTGCTTCAGATTGGGTACATCTGTAACAGCCAATGATTTTAAGCAATATTTTCAAGTCTTACTAAATCCTCCACAGGTGTCAAATGAAATATATTTTGCTCCAATGTGGCATGCTGATGAAGAATTAGATAGAGAAATAACAGTAAATGAAATCAAAAAAGTATTACAATTAACAAAACCCAATAAAGCACCAGGAACTGACAGAGTTCCATATGAAATGTTTGTGAATGCTTCTGTAGAATTTTTAAACAAATTGACAAAAACGTACAATATAATTTTTGAAACTGGCATAGTACATGAAAGCTTTATAGATAGTATTATATTTCCTATACATAAAAAGGGAGATATAAATAACCCTGGAAATTATAGAGGCATTTCATTTATGAATTGTGTGGCAAAAGTGTTGATGGGAACTATACAATCTAGATTAACTATTTGGATTGAGAAACATAATATCTTAAATGAATTTCAAGCCGGCTTTAGACCACATTACTCCACAGTAGATAATATATACAATTTATCGGCTATAGTTAATATAAAGTTTAGTGAAAAGAAAAAAACTTATGCCTTTTTTGTGGACTTTAAGGCGGCCTTTGATAGAGTTTCAAGAAGTTCGCTTATGTACAAGCTGAATGCCCTAGGTATCTCCTCAAAAGTTATTAATTTACTACAAAATATCTATAGTCATACAAGATCAGCAGTGTGGACAGGTAACGAATTATCAGACTCCTTTGAAACTTACACTGGTGTCAAGCAAGGTTGCTTATTATCTCCACTTCTTTTTACCCTGTATTTGAATGACCTTCACGATAACTTAGGAGGTGGTTTAATGATAGAAGGTGTAAATGTTCGTTTATTATTATATGCTGACGACATTGTGTTATTGTCTGATGATATATTGGTCATGCAAAAAATGGTAAAAAATTTGGAAATATATTGCAATAAGTGGAACATGGAGGTAAATATGACCAAGTCTCAAATGATAATTTTTAGAAAGGGTGGCCGTCTTTCAGCACATGAAAAAATAAAGTACAAAGATCAAGATGTGGAAATTGTAAATGAATATAATTATCTAGGTGTAATCCTTACTCCTAAAATGATCTTCAAAAAACATTTGCAAAAGAGAAACAAGTCAGCTAAAAATTGCATTAATGCAACTTGGAAAAGTTTTTTGAATAAAACTGATATAACGCTTGAAACTAAGTGGAAACTCTTTCAGTCAATATGTCGATCCATCCAATCGTACGCAGCTCAGATTTGGGGATGCTGGTTATTTGATGACGTTGATTTACTGCAGCGGTATTTTTTAAAAAGAATACTAAAATTACCGGATTCAACACCAAACTACGCACTTACGTTGGAAACAAAAACAGAGTCTAGTTACTTTTATACATTAAATTTACACATGAATTACATATTTAAAACTCTTTTTCAATATCACCAAAACAGATTACCTCACAAACTATCGGTAATGATACTGAGAAATAATATTTTCTGGGCAAATCAAATGAACGAATTGGGAAGAGAACTTAATATAAATTTTTCAAACGATATATCATCAGAGGAATGGCTCAGTCAAGGAACAGCATTGCTACAACAACTTAAATCAAGAAATTTAACAGAAATGCGTGAGTTAGCTTTGAGAAGTAGAAACCGATTTTACAAATATTTAGACCATAGTAAAGGTACAAGCTACATTGAAAACGAAATAAATTTAAACCAAATAAGAACAATTATGAAAACCAGATGTGATATGCTACCATTAAACGCTAATAAGTTTGATAACATTGAAAATAAAATGTGCAGTCTATGTAATATGAGAGAAGATGAAAATCTTATTCATTTTATGGCAAAATGTCCTATACTCAAGGAATTTCGAATCAGGCATTTAGGAAAAAATTATTTAAACGAGTGTGAATTGATAGATATTTTAAATGGAGAAAGAGAAAATGGATGGAAGAGGCTTTATTTTTATGTAAATAGCGCATTAAAATACAGAAAAATAATAATAGATGAATTTAATTATTAATTATTAATTATTGTAAATACACATAATTGTTAAAATTAAGTATAACAGACGACTTAATAGTCATTGTTATGAACCTTATATCTTTATTTATTTTAATTATTTTGATTGAATAAAGAATACAATACAATACAATACAATAACTGGTCTTGATCAGAATTTATAAAGAAAATTTAAAATAATACTAGTAGTTATTAATAGCAAAAAGCATATTAATGTGGAAAAAATTGAAGTCTTTGCTAAGGAAACCAAAAATATTGGAAAACAGCTCAAAGCTGCACTTAATAATATCATCCGACCCAGTTATATCCTCTATTACAACTAAATGGTTACCAAAAATAAGTTATGAACTAGAAAAGGATGGCCCCGAAACCATGGATATTAATATTTTTTTTTATTTTGAAATGATAGGGAATTTTCAGGAATGACAGGGAATTATCCTTTAATTTATCAGATTGTTTTGTAGAAAATTATTAGTTTGTACCTATAGATTTAAATTTAATTTATTAAAAAATCATATACATCATATTAAAATTAAGATATTGTTTAACAAATAACAAATAATATAACAAATAAAAAAACCAATTACTCATAATTACTCATAAACTACCATGATTTTCATACAAAGGAATTTTCATATAAATTAAAGTTTTGGTCGAGTTGATACTTTTAAAAAAAGTTTTCAGACGTTTGTAAACGTATACATCGTTGAACAGAAAATAATTTATTGTAAATTTTAAAAAATTTCTAGAACAAATAAGTAAAAAAACAAAAAAATATATATAATAGTGTTTTCTGTATTATAATAACTTAACTTTGATAAATAATATCTAAATAGGTATTTATGCTTTGTTAACAATTTTAATATGTATTAGAGATTATATTGTCGTTAATTAATAAAAAAATAAATGAAAGTAAAAAAATTATTTTTTAAAAGCGCAAAAAAATAATTTCAAAATTTGACTTTTTTACAAAAACACCTTTCAGGACCCCACTTTTCATTTCCCGGCGGCAAACTTGATGAAGAATAATTTTATTAGTTTATAATATTACGTTTTAAAAAGTTAAGAAACGGGCGTGACATTTTTTCCCCACGTGTGTAAACCTGAAATTTTGCTTGAAAATTACTTATTTTTGATCAATGCTGGGTGTAGGGTGAAGTCCAAAATTAATTTCATTTAGAACTATTCTCAAAGCCTGTTCTTTTTGAATATTTAAAAAAAATATTTACTTTTCTTCTACTAGATTATAAAAAAAACGTATGAGTGAAGCTACTTTTTCTCAAAAATTTTACAATTTTTTTTACCTATTTCAGAAAATTGATTTTGCAGATTTTTCTTTACTCAACGGTTACAGATAATTAAATTAAACTTTAAGCACAAAATTAATGATAAAAATTTTTTTTAATGTCTTACCACTTATTATAAAGGAAACCCTTAAAACCTAAAAAAAACTTGTCAAAAAATTTAAATTTTAATGTTCAACATCACACAACTTTTAAACTTCAAGATTCATATAACTGTAAGCATGTTTATAAGTCTCATCAAGCGGATTCAAAAAGGCTAAAATCATCGAAATCGGATCATAATTGTAAAAGTTACAGCATTTTAAAAGTTGTTTGTACTCAAGGGGGTCTACTTTGGCACCTTAGTGCTCACCCTGTGTTAATACAGGGTGACTTCAAAATTCAAAATTTTCTGAAAGCTATACTCCTCCTTAACAATTAGATATACATTTGGTCTAAATCGGTTCTATATTTATTACCACTTTTTTTTTTTGATTCACTCCACTGTGCGCCGTTAGGTAATAGACTGGACGAAAACCAATTTTTTTCAAAAACTTAAAAATATTTTTGAGAATAATGGTACAAAAAAAAAGCACGTAAAGTCAGCAAACAAGTTAGTCGAGTCAACAAAATCGTTTGCCGGAGCTTAGTTGATTGAAAAAAACTAAAAAATTTAGTATAAAGTAGTAATTTATTATTGTTTCTTTAATATTCACAATTTTTATGTGCACATGTGTTTGATGTGTAGTTTTAGTTTTTAGTATTCAATCGATTAACCGTTACTCGATTAACCGATGAATTTTAAGCAAACATTTTTCCGAGTAAATTCTGACGATTTTCGATTAACGAAAACTCGAACAGTTTTGGTAAATCCAAATAAGTTTTATTTTAGTTAATATTTTATAAAAAAATTAAATTGTTTCGAACATTCAAGTTTTTTTTAATATAAATTTATGTGTCAGTTACCGTTTTCTGTATGCTTTGTAGCCGGTTATAACTTTTCAACGTGACATCACGATGTGAGCAACAAATGAGCAATAAATTTATAGAGGTAGTGCTAGTACACTCAAAAAATAAGTTAGTAGAAAAGTTAGTAAAACGTCTTGTAAATCAGGTAATTAGCAAAATTTTTTGCTAAAATCGTGTTTTCAGCTAAAATTTTTGTTATACTTAGCATTTAGCACTTACTCAGCACTTAACTGTTTTATACTAATGCTTTACTAATATACTAATGTTTTACTAATTAATTTTGCTAAAAAAAAATGGTGCTGATAAGCACATTAATAGTGTGGACGGCAACCAGATTGAAAGATATACGCAGAATAAAGTAGATGTCGCGGCATGTCAAGATGTAGTAGAGAAGAGGAAAATGATACTAAAAAGTACAACTCTAATAAGACATATAAAAAAATCAACCATGGAAGACTTTTGTATCTGTTTTTCATACATAAAACAAAATTGAGGATTAAAATAACTTAAATTTTGCGTTGTCACCGGCTTGTTAATTAAATTATTGTTATTAATTAAATAAAAGACAAAATAAAATATTTATCTATTTAAACTAAATGTGTGGTCAAATTGCAAACAAACATATACAGAAATGTAGACAGAGTAAAGTGAAAGATAAAGACAGGTAGATTTTTTATGGTTCCTTTTTCTTATTGCAAAAAGGGTTGTTTTTTTCGTTTCGTTTGTTTTTGTTTATTTTTTCATTTCGTTTCTATAATTATCTTCGGCAGTTGCGATAGCATCATTTAGACAAGAGGTACACTCAAAAAAATAAGTTAGTAGTAAGAAGTCTTGTAAATCAGGTATACTTTTTTTAGCAAAATTTTTTGCTAAAATCATGTTTTCAGCTAAAATTTTTGTTATACTTATTCAGTGCTTAACTTAACTTATTCAGCACTTAACTTTAATGCTTTACTAATATACTAATGTTTTACTAATTAATTTTGCTAAAAAAAAATTGTGCTGATAAGCATTAATAGTGTGGACGACAACCAGATTGAAAGATATACGCAGAATGAAGTAGATGTCGCGGCATGTCAAGATGTAGAGAAGAGGAAAATGAAATGTAGACAGAGTAAATTGAAAGACAAAGACACACAGACAAAGTAAATTGAAAGACAAAGACACACATCTTAGGTAGATTTTTTTATGGTTCCTTTTTCTTATTGCAAAAAGGGTTGTTTTTTTCGTTTCGTTTGTTTTTGTTTATTTTTTCATTTCGTTTCTATAATTATCTTCGGCAGTTGCGATAGCATCATTTAAACGATAGCATCATTTAGACAACCATTGATGTAAGTAATTGAAAGACAATTTTTGTTATGTTATATATATTTTCAGATATTAAATAAATTCATGTCGTCAATGTGGAAAAATGAAAAATTTTATATTTCGTTATTATAGTAAATTATTTTTAAAAGAATCACAAAAATATGTTTTATGATTTTCAGCAAATAAATTAACTAAATTACAATTTTTCTACAAATTTTTTGCGTTTTTTTCAGTCTTCAGCAAAAAATTTATTAATTTTAATAAATTATTTTTAAAAGAATCACAAAAATATGTTTTATGATTTTCAGCAAATAAATTAACTAAATTACAATTTTTCTACAAATTTTTTGCGTTTTTTTCAGTCTTCAGCAAAAAATTTATTAATTTTTTCTTATCTACTAAGTGTTAACTTTTGCTGAATCTACAAATTTTGTTGCTAAAATACAGCTCGCTGATTTTCAGCAAAAGATTTTGCTGACATTAGCAACTTTTTTGCAAGCATCCTCCTGACTAAAATTTTGCTGACTCAGCAAAATTTTTTGCTGACTTTACAAACTTTTTTTTTGAGTGTAGTTATTGTTTTAAGTAACACTACCTATATTAATTTATCTTGAGCAACACAGTATTGATTAAAAAATATTTTTCTGTGGTCGTTTTGGAAAAAAAAAAACATCCGCACCGAGACCAATGTCTAAAATATAAAAGTTTTATAAAATTTTAAAAAACATTACTGAACATTAAAACACATCATGAACATCATACACATTATTATACTCAAATGACTCAAATCACACACATTATTATACTCAGTAGTTATGTAGACAACGAAACTACAAAGCATACATATCTAAATATTTAACAATAAATAAAAAATAGCAACAATCGCAAAACTAATCGTGTTAACATTTTTTGCAAGTTTTGAAATGAACTTAATTATAAAATTATGGTATTACAGCTCGGATTGGGCCGTTCACTCATTAATTACGTAAATAAAAAATATATATTTTGCAAAAAAATAAAATCGAAAAATTCTGAATTAATGTTTCTTTAATTAATTTTAATTTCTTTACATTTTGCGACAGAAAAAAAGTAAAATTGTATATATTTTATTTTTAATTTTGATAAAATGCATTTCAGAACTTCTGATTTTGGATATTTTTTGGTGCTATTTTATATTTTTAAGAAAAACTTAGTGAAATGAAATTATTTAAATTATTCGAGATTAATTGATACTCGACAAAACCAACGCAAATAATTTGAATGTATACAAAAGAAAACAATAAAACGTGATTGCATTTTGTGTATGTCTTAAATTGGTTTTGTTTGTATCTTTTTTTATTCTGAGCCGGATAGGGCCCCTACAACAAATTATATTTCATATTCTATCATTACCAAGGAGCATATAGACTCAAGAGATCCCAAATCGCTCAGCCTCAGTTATCGAATGATCGAAATAAGAAATGATCAAAATGTGGCATACCGTTAAAATAACTAAAAATTTAGTTATTTTTAACCTTCAAATCTGTTCAATCTGTATGTGTTCTTTCTGTTAAGTTCGAAAACTGTCAGTATTAAACAGAACTAGTAAACAGGAAAAAACTAGTATTAAACTGAACCACTGAACAGGTACGTACGGAATTTAAAAATGTTTGTAATTTTTTTTGCTTTAAACGCCCTCTAGTTCAAACTTTTACTGAATATAAATTCTAGATGGCTGAATTTATTTTGAAAATTTAAATTTTGTGAACAAATATTTGAAAACTAACCCGATTTTTAAATTTTTTTTGCAGAAATACAATTTTTTTTAAATTGGCATCTGGAAATCCTGAAGTTATAATTTTTATTATAATAAAAACCATACATTAATTATGTTTCAATGAAATGAAATTTTCTTAAGAAAATGATATTACTTTTATGATCCATGATACTGAGCGCCGTCTAGAGCAAATTATATTGGCATCTGGAAATCCTCTTATAATTTTTATAAGCTTAGTGGTTTTTATAAGCTTAATTATGTTTCAATGAAGATATCAAAAATGATATTAATTTATGATCTATGATACGTAGCGCCATCTAGAGCTATTTTAAGTGCAAAAATGGGGAGGCAGCATTTTGAAATATATTGCAAATTGTAAAAAAATACCTTATAGAACTTGATAGATTTTTTTTTGTTTGTAAGCGTACGAATGGCTTTAATTTTTATGAATGTATATTTTTTTCTTCGTTTTTGCTGATAAAGTTGTGCACAACAACGAAAATTATAGAAATTCCTTAACAAACATTTGTACAATATTTTTATTTCTATTTTTGTCACACTTGTTAACACTTTATACATTCAAGATATAATAACAACAATGAATAGCAACAATGACAACGAACAATGCTGACGCTATGTCTACGGCTAAAAGTATGTCTTGCTTCCGTTACCATCAAATGAACTGAATTAACAACATCGGATTCCAGGAATAATATCATGTGGTATGCATAGGTTGTAGTTTTAATATAAAAATGTTTTAATTTTTTGGCGATATAATCATTTTTAGCCAGACTGAGGGCGATCATGTCCACCATTTAGAAAAGGTTTTCAAAATTATCGAAAGTGCTGACATGAAAGTTCAATTGGACAAATGCCTTTTTTCTTGGTCTCATAACTTCTTCTGAGGGAGTTACCACAAATCCGTAAAAAATATGATGCCATATCCAATATTCCACCACCCAGGACGCTAAAAGAATTAAGATAATTTTTAGGTCTGTCGGGGTACTACCGCCGTTTTGTTCGAGATTACAACCCTTTTAAGGGAGGAGGAGGGACGTACGTCCAAGAATCAATCTGCGAAAATTAAGATTAACTTGGACTCAGAGGCTATTTCGGCATTCAATAAAATAAAATCAACTCTCATTTCCGGAGATGTTATATTGGCATACCCAAATTTTGAGAAAATTTTCACATTACCGACCGATGCATCAAATTTTGCCATTGGTGCAGTGCTTTCGCAGGAAAATAAACCTATTAGTTTTATATCTAGAACACTCAGAAAGACTGAGGGGAATTATGCCGCTAATGAAAAAGAAATGTTGGCAATTATATGGGCTTTACATTTTTTAAGAAATTATTTGTACGATACTGCTAAAATAAACATTTATACAGACCATCAACCGCTTACTTATGCGTTAAGTAACAAGAATAACAACAGTAAGATGAAACGCTGGAAGGCGATTCTAGAGGAATACAATTATGGGTTGCATTATAAACCAGGGAAAGCAAATGTCGTTGCTGACGCCCTGTCAAGAATTCCTCAAGCGGACATAAACACTCTGACATCTAGCGAGCACAGCGATGAGAGTTCCGCTCTTAACTTAATATACTCTGTGGAAGTCCCTATTAATGTATTCAAAAATCAAATTTTTCTTAACCAGGATCAAACGCAGTCATACGAGCTTAAAAAAGTATTCCCTACTTACCATAAACATATAATTACGCAGCAAAGCTACGATTCAGATAATCTAGTACGAATTTTGAAACGTTATTTAAATCCATCTGTTATTAACTGCATTAAGAATAATGAACGTATCATGGGTAAGATTCAGGAAATCTACCCTTTCCATTTTAGCAATTATAAAATTAGGTTTACTCAACTACAGGTTAAGGAAGTCATTAGCAAACAAGAGCAGGAAAATATAATTTGCGCACACATAATCGAACACATAGAAATGCTCGAGAAAACAGAACCCAAATTATCGAGAAATATTATTTCCTTCAATGAATAATAAAATTGTAAGGTAAATAGAGAATTGTGCGGTTTGTAAGGAAAATAAGTATGATCGCCATCCCACTAAGCCGGAGATTCAGGCAACCCCCATTCCGCAATTTCCCGGACAAATTGTCCACCTTGATAGTTTTTTTCTGTCAAAACAGAATGATTGTCCGTCTACCATTCTGTTTGACAGCTGTGGATAAATTTTCAAAATATGCGGTTGTGAACTTTACTTAATTAAATCCAGAGCTGCCGAAGATATTAGACAGCCTTTTTTTTAAAATAAATTAGAAATTAAATTAGCTTTGGAAAAATTGGAACAGGAAAAAATGCCGTTTGCATCTCCTGAAAAGGCGGTGGAATTCGCCAAGGTTGATATCATGTATAAGAATTTATATTATTAAAATATTATATTAAATTTATATTATTAAATAAAAAAATTACGAAAATATTTTAATACGCGCTGTTAAGAAAACTAAGAAAATTATAAACTTACCATTTAAGGAAGTTATAAAAAATGATAATAAAGTAATTGTTTAAATATGATTCCATAAAAATGTGTAATAATAATCAGTTAATATACTTTAAGTAACAATACTTGCATACCAAACATCATCCTGCAACTATAGCAACAATCAGCATATCCCGCTAGTAGAAGAAATATTCCCAAGAGTCATCTTGTTTAATGAATAATGTAATAATCGACAATACTAAGCACCGGCACTTATCCGGCACTTTTCTAATAAAATTTTATAACACCACAATTATGCCACAAAACAAAATATCTTGAAAAGCATACCGACGGCGCTACATCTAATACCTTTGGAAAAAAAATGGAAAATCTTTTAATTATCGAAAGCCTAAACGAACTGCATCTCAACAACACACATAAAATCCGAACGATAAAATTTGGAACAATTATAAACTATGACTTGCTTACTACTGCTTGTTGTTATTGTCTCCATCATCTATACAAAACTTTACAAGCAGCGAATATGGCCAAAATAATAATGGAAGATGCATACTCACTAGGATGGATCGATTTGTATGGAGGCAAAAAAAAAACGCTCAACGTTCAAGGAAAATCGTATTCTAGGGATCAAAATAAGAAACTTTGCCGAAGGAACCATACCACTAAAACGAATTCTGAAGTCCCGACTTTTGACCCGTAGGGTCAAATTTTGAAAAAGTCCACTTTGTTATTTCAGAAAGTAGGAGGAATCTCTCCAAGATTTTGGGAGATACTTTTTCTCCGGGAGACGCGCTAGCAGATTAATGCATAAATCATCATTCTAGGGGTTAAAATTTAAGTTAAAAGAGGGCCCTTTTAGCCGTGTTTTTTTTAGCAAAATGTACAAATCTCGGGATAGAGATATTTCAGAAAGTATTAGGAGTCTTTCCAAGATTAGGGTCTCTATTTCTTCTCCGGAAGAAATAGAGTATAAATATATTCAATTGGGTTGGATTCGATTGGGGCACTCTAAATGGGTCAAAGTTGGATTTTTCAAAATTTCACCCTACGGGCCAAATTCGGGACATCAGAATTCGTTTTAGAGGTATGGTTCCTTCGGAAAAGCTTCTTATTTTGATCCCTAGAATACGATTTTCCTTGAACGTTGAGCGATTTTTAAATCGACCCGCCCTAATACTCACCTTCTGCCCCCAATAACGAATATCCAACCTGGAAACAACATGCCTGCTTCAAATTTTCGAATGAACTATTCCCATATTTTTAAAACGAAAAACAATTGAGGGCAATTGTTCTTAAGAAGGGAGGAGTTAACACTTGATACATTCAAGATATAATAACAACAATGACAACGAACAAGCAATTAATGCTGACGCTATGTCTACGGCTAAAAGTATGTCTTGCTTCCGTTCCCATCAAATGAACTGAATCAACAAAACGGATTCCAGGAATAATATCATGCTATAATGTGGTATGCATAGGTTGTTGTTTTAATATAATAATGTTTTAATTTTAAGTTTTAATTTGAATTCAATTGAATAAAGACGGAGTTCGCTCCAAAAAAATATTTTTTTTAACAAAAAAACTCATTGAGTTTTAATTTATATATGAGGATGTGTGTGTATGTGCGTTTCTCATATTCACATTATTTTTTTCGATTTTCATGTTGGTTATAAAAAAATTATTTAAAAAATCTTAAACAAAAAATCTTAACACATACTCAAATTAAATACACATCACTTCGCCTATTCAAGAATATTATTATTCAAATATTCTTGGAAAGCGCTGAAGTCGTGTTGGTTTTAGTCACAAAATTCTGCACTTTTCTTGAATTGTTAGAATATTTCTTGGGGTTATTGAAACCTAAGTTTCTTCGCGGGGATTTTTCAAAATTTCACCCTACGGGCCAAATTCGGGACATCAGAATTCGTTTTAGAGGTATGGTTCCTTCGGCAAAGTTTCTTATTTTGATCCCTAGAATACGATTTTCCTTGAACGTTGAGCGATTTTTAAATCGACCCGCCCTAATACTCACCTTCTGCCCCCAATAACGAATATCCAACCTGGAAACAACATGCCTGCTTCAAATTTTCGAATGAACTATTCCCATAATTTTAAAATGAAAAACAATTGAGGGCAATTGTTCTTAAGAAGGGAGGAGTTAACACTTGATACATTCAAGATATAATAACAACAATGACAACGAACAAGCAATTAATGCTGACGCTATGTCTACGGCTAAAAGTATGTCTTGCTTCCGTTCCCATCAAATGAACTGAATCAACAAAACGGATTCCAGGAATAATATCATGCTATAATGTGGTATGCATAGGTTGTTGTTTTAATATAATAATGTTTTAATTTTAAGTTTTAATTTGAATTCAATTGAATAAAGACGGAGTCGCTCCAAAAAAATATTTTTTTTAACAAAAAAACTCATTGAGTTTTAATTTATATATGAGGATGTGTGTGTATGTGCGTTTCTCATATTCACATTATTTTTTTCGATTTTTATGTTGGTTATAAAAAAATTATTTAAAAAATCTTAACACATACTCAAATTAAATACACATCACTTCGCCTATTCAAGAATATTATTATTCAAATATTCTTGGAAAGCGCTGAAGTCGTGTTGGTTTTAGTCACAAAATTCTGCACTTTTCTTGAATCGTTAGAATATTTCTTGGGGTTATTGAAACCTAAGTTTCTTCGCGGGGTATTAAAAACTTCGTTTTTGTTCGGGGTTTGAACAGGGTGTGGGCGAGATCCTCTTATATTAGAAATCGATTCAAGCGTTTTGAAATGAGCAGATCCTCGGAGTTTTCGCACAAAGTTTTTTCGACTGTTCTCAGAGACTCAAAGTATTATCGGGTAATTTAGTAACGCAAATGCACACTAACATCACGTGATAAAAAACTTCAGGGGTTACCTCAAGTAGAGAGAGATTCGTTATATAATCTTTTATGGTTCGTTGTAAAGTCTTTATATTCGGACCCGTTTCAAGGGTAATGGGTTTAATACTCAAGAGTTCGAAGCTGTTCATTTATGAGCGCTCCTTTGTTCTCATATGTGTTAACTAATTTTTTTCATGCAATTGCATAGCCATCATTAGTTAAAGGCACAGTATGAATGGCGTCATGAGCATCCTTTGCCGTTTTTTGCAAAAGGTAATAAAGTTTCTGCACCGGGGTTATACGGGGGTTATTGCCATACAAGGCTGAGAACATATGTATCTCTGAAAGAGGGCCCACTTTTATAGTCGCCATAAAAAATAGGGGTATCGCAATGGGGTAAATGCAACATGGGTATCGAGCCATTACCAATCTCAGCCTTCGCAGCCGATTTCAAACGATTCAAATGATCCGTTATCAAAGAAATTCCACGGACATAGGCGATATAAGAGGCCATATAGCGAGATTTCACCTCCACTATCTGTGGACTTTTTGTTTGTCCCGCCTCAATAAGCAAAGAAGCATATGCTGACCGAACACCTTCCCATTGAGTTCCTTTTCATAACTATTCAATGATCCGCTATGGGTATAATGGAAACAAATCCATTTTCGATCTGAGGTTATAACCGGGAATTTTGATGGAAAAAGCTCCAAAAAAAAAATAAGAGTAAAAACTGAAAATTCTAATCGAAAATTTAAAGGAAAGCGCGGGTGATCTGCTTTCGAATCAAAATAAATGAAAAACGAATCTTAAAAACTGATAAAATCGTTGCAAATTTATCACTTTGTAACAATTGAGACACAAAAAATTGGGTAACCCGGATTCTTTTCTTTTCCAATAAAAAGTATAAAAAAAAATCAAAAATTTAAGGGTTAAATCAAAAATGTTTAATCAAAATCGGGTTAAAAATTAAAAATATTGTGTTATTTTTCAATATAATGAACTAAAACAATAGTTTTCTCAAAATATTGCTTTAAAAAATAAAATTAAAAAAAAAATTGTAAAACAAATTTTTTTTTTGTAAAAAAAAGGGTTAAAATTTTAAAAAACTCGAGTTAATTTATCAAAAAATTCAATTTAATTATAAAAATTTATAATATATTACATAAATGAGTAAAAAGAATTAAAAATATTATAGTCAAAAGGTTGTTTTTACATTGTTACACTTTGTTCGTAAATATTCTCAAAAAAAAAAAGGGTAAAATTCACAATATTGTGTCCGTTTTACGAGTTAAAATGAATTGAACAATTATTTTTCACAGTGCAAAATCTCTTTTGCTATTAATAAACTTTAAAATACACTAGTATTACGATGTATGTTTAAAACGAGTATATTAATTTTTCAATAAAAAAGCAAAAATATTCAAAATTTATTAAATTATTGATTTAATTTAATAATAAAATGCACTAATTTACTTATTTTCCACGGGTTCAATAAAAAATGAGTAAAAATCACTTTATTACCGAATATTTTACGAATATCCAGTATATTCATTACCCATAAGTCCGCAACACTAGTGTTATGTGTGTAACTATAAAAAAAATACAAACCAATAACAACAATGGGTATATTTAAAAAATAAAAAGAAATTCAACACACACATTGGGTAGAAAAAACACGAGAACGAAAACATGATAATCACATGCACTTTGTATATAACACATAAAAATGATTTCCTTCGCGAAATCATTATTTGACAGCTATTACAACGAGTAAAATTGTTTATTTTATATTCTCTTTTGTATATAATTTATACAGTTGGGTAAAAATGTATTTAAAAAGGGGCTTTTCTTAACAGATGGGTTAACAGAGATTCAAGAACAATATAGAAGCGCTTTTAAAGAATTTGGGTAATAACTTTAAATAAAAAATAAAACACACGCGAAAGGATAAATGAAAAAATAGCAAAATGCACTGAGTAGAAAAAAAATAAAAGCTTTTTGTGTTAAGCCGACGGGATTTTACCAAAAAAAAATTTCTTTTTAATAGAGTATTTGTTGTTAATGTATTTTTATTATAAACACTTTTATAATGTCACACACACTTTTTAATTTCAAAACACTTTATTTAAAGATTAAAAAACACGTACCTTATTCCAAAAGAATTTTAATTAAAGGAAAAAGGGGTGATAAATTGGATAAGTAGGAAAATCCACAAAAAATTCCCAGGGTAAAACTCAAAAAATAATGGCGGCGTTTTTTCTGAAAATAAATATTTTCATCAAAAATTTTATTTTGTTTGTTTTTTCTATTTTTATTTTGTAGGGTACTTTAAACGTATATGAAAATTGGTTTGAGTCACTGTACTTTATTTGTTTGTACTTATTTATTGTTATTGTTGGGTTTTACACAATATATATGTAAATTATTTTGTACACTATATATATGTAAGGTTTTGTGTGTTTATTCCTTTTTGTTTTTAATCAAATTTTTTTTAGCAATTTTAATTTTTTTATTTGCTAATTTTTAGTGTTTTATTGTTTCTAATTTCTTTTTATTTGTACTAAAGTTATTTTTTGGGGATGGGTTTTTCTCAATTTTAATTTCTTTTTGTATTTCACTTGTGTATGTAATTTTTAATTTTAAATTTTAAAACTGATATTTTGTTTGTACATATGTACTATTTTTTATTTTTTGTGGACTGTATTTTAGATCACTGTATCTTTTTCACTAAAGGAGCATGAATATTTACGGGTTCGGGGAATAAAACAGATTTCTTCTATCGTACTATCTTTTCGAAGGAAATTATATATAAATAAAAAGATGTCGGGTTTCTTTAAAACGCTATAAAATAATGGAGATTTTATGTAAGGTTAGAGTAACTTTAACTTTAAGCCTACGGTTTTTAGATTTCATAACCTAGCTTTTTAGAAGAGGTTTAATGTTTATTAAGTTAGATACTTCACAATTTGTATAATTTTCTTTAACTTAAAAATTAGGGTATAACCAATTTAACAAGTAGGTTCAAATTCACAAGTTAATTATTTAGTTTTTTAACTTCAGCTTTAAGTTTGATTTTAGAATTTACGTTTTACTTTTAGGCTTTGGGTTTAACCTATTTTTTATTTTAGGTTTACACTCAAAAAAATAAGTTAGTAGAAAAGTTAGTAAAACGTCTTGTAAATCAGGTATACTATTTTTTAGCAAATATTTTTGCTAAAATCGTGTTTTCAGCTAAAATTTTTGTTATACTTATTCAGCACTTAACTGTTTTATACTAATGCTTTACTAATATACTAATGTTTTACTAATTAATTTTGCTAAAAAAAATTGTGCTGATAAGCAGATGTCGCGGCATGTCAAGATGTAGTAGAGAAGAGGAAAATGATATTAAAAAGTACAACTCTAACAAGACAAGTAAAAAAATCAACCATGAAAAAACATATACAGACATGTAGACAGAGTAAAGAGAAAGACAAAAACACACATCTTAGGTAGATTTGTATGGTTTCTTTTTCTTATTGCAAAAAAGGGTTGTTTTTTTCGTTTCGTTTGTTTTGTTTATTTTTTCGTTTCGTTTCTAGAATTATCTTCGGCAGTTTCGTCATAGCATCATTAAGACAACCATTGATGTAAGTAGTTGAAAGAAAATTTTTGTTATGTTATATATATTTATTTCTATATATTTTCAGATATTAAATTAATTCATGTCGTCAATGTGGGAAAATTAAAATTGTTATATTTCGTTATTATAGTAAATTATTTTTAAAAGAATCACAAAAATATGTTTTATGATTTTCAGCAAATAAATTAACTAAATTACAATTTTTCTACAAATTTTTTGCGTTTTTTTCAGTCTACTAAAATTCAGCAAAAAATTTATTAATTTTTACCAACGCTTTTTTATTTCTAATCTACTAAGTGTTAGCAAAACTTTTGCTGAATCTACAAATTTTGTTGCTAAAAATCAGCTCGCTGATTTTCAGCAAAAGATTTTGCTGACATTAGCAACTTTTTTGCTAGCATCCTCCTGACTAAAATTTTGCTGACTCAGCAAAATTTTTTGCTGACTTTACAAACTTTTTTTTATGAGTGTATGTTTTAACCTTAGATTTAAGTTTTAATTTTAGATTTAAGTTTTTTCAGTTTTCACAAATTAGTTTTAAACTTTAACAGTTTAGAAAAATATAACTATATATTATACAAAGTTCAATAATTAACTCTCAATTATAGGCGGTTGAACGAACAAAAGAGAGATGTTTGGTTGACGACTTGAAATTACTGTCAGATTGATGATTTGTAGTTGACATTAGCTGCATTATTGTTGACAAACGGCAAATGGCTTTTTAGGTGGAAACAGCTAGGGATCTTACAATTGGTACTACTGTTCGGTAACTTTTGTTCACAAAGTGAACATATAGAAATAATATATATAATATAAACAAAATTATATTTCAACTACTTACATCAACCCTTTTTGCAATAAGAAAATTAAACATAAAAAATTATCTACGATGTGTGTCCTTGTCTTTCGCTTTAGTTTGTCTATTTCGATTTAGTTTGTCTATCACATTGTTAGCGTAATTTTTTTATAAAAAACAGAAACATAAATCTTCCGTGGTTTTTTTATGTCTTACAAGAGTCGTTCTTTTTAGTCTTCTCCTAGTCTCTACTGCATATTGCCATGCAGCGACATCTACTTGATTCTGCGTATATCTTTCAATCTGGTTGTCATCCACACTTTTAATGTATAATTTTTTAAGCAAAAGAAATTAGTCAATTTTTAGTAAGCCATTAGTTCAAATCAGTTAAGTGCTGAATAGGTATAACTGAAATTATAGCTGAAAACACAATTTCAGCAAAAAAAAAAATCATTAAAAGACGTCTTATTAACTTTTCTACTAATTTATTTTTTTGAATGTATACTACACATCAAATAAAGCCATACAAAAAAAAACAATTAATATAAAAATTGTAAATATTAAAAAGTAAAAATAAAACAGTAAATAAATAAATTAAATATACTAATTTAAAAAATTTACCAACTGAATGATTCTTTTACAACAAAGAATAATGGAAGATTATAAAGAAATATAAAGCCACATATTCAGGCAAAAAAATATATAAAATACTCCTTAGTGTACACCAGCTAGTAAAAAATACAAATTAAATATTTGCATATTCCCTGTTACTTTTTTACAAGAAGTATATTTTATGATAATCATATTTCTTTGTTATATTTTCTTCATTCATTTTCATGATTTGAAAAATTGTAGAATTACGTCAAAGATACATATGAATGTAATAAATTCGGAGTTATTAGATTTTGTATTTAATTAATAAAATATTTTGTTTATTTCCAGCTATTTTATTTAATTGCATTATGTTAACAATTTAATTATTATATATATATTTAAAGCAATAACCAACAAAATTTTGATTTACTAAGTTTTTTATCTTTTTTTAATCTACTAAGCTCCAGCAAATTTTTTTGTTGGTTTCAACAAGTCGGTTTTCATTTGCCTAGAACTACACTCAAAAATATAAGTTAGTAGAAAAGTTAGTAAAACGTCTTGTAAATCAGGTATACTATTTTTTAGCAAAATTTTTTGCTAAAATCGTGTTTTCAGCTAAAATTTTTGTTATACTTATTCAGCACTTACCTGTTTTATACTAATGCTTTACTAAAATTTATACTATACTAATGTTTTAATAATTAATTTTGCTAAAAAAAATTGTGCTGATAAGCACATTAATAGTGTGGACGGCAACCAGATTGAAAGATATACGCAGAATGAAGTAGATGTCGCGGCATGTCAAGATGTAGTAGAGAAGAGGAAAATGATACACTCAAAAAAATAAGTTAGTAGAAAAGTTAGTAAAACGTCTTGTAAATCAGGTATACTATTTTTTAGCAAAACTTTTTGCTAAAATCGTGTTTTCAGCTAAAATTTTTGTTATACTTATTCAGCACTTAACTGTTTTATACTAATGCTTTACTAATATACTAATGTTTTACTAATTTATTTTGCTAAACAAAATTGTGCTGATAAGCACATTAATAGTGTGGACGACAACCAGATTGAAAGATATACGCAGAATGAAGTAGATGTCGCGGCATGTCAAGATGTAGTAGAGAAGAGGAAAATGATACTAAAAAGTACAACTCTAATAAGACATATAAAAAAATCAACCATGGAAGTTTTTGTATCTCTTTTTCATACATAAAACAAAATTGAGGATTAAAACAACTTAAATTTTGCGTTGTCACCGGCTTGTGAAAATAAGTGTCTATTAATTAAATAAAAGACAAAATAAAATATTTATTTGCATTTATAGTAATTAAATGTGCTAAAGTCCCAAAACTTATTTAACAAATTGTGAAAAACAATCTGATGTAGGCGTGTCCCTATCCGGATTTCATTCCTGCCCAAGGAAATCTTCAGGGGACTTTGTTATTGGAATTTTTAGAGATATTTGTTATGTTAAATCACAAACTCAATGAGAATTTCTTGTCCTCGTCTAGGAGCGAGATTAAAAATTTAAAATATCAAAGAAAAAACAAACACAAAAACAACAACAAAATATTGTCACAATTGGCTTTGTCATCTTCCAAATACTACTCTGTTTTTTTGACAGACCTAGCAATGTAGTGACGTTTATTCAAGTAAATCAACAATAGAAAATCATATGTTTTCTATTAGTGTCAGTTACATTTAAATTTGCACAAGCACCTGCATATTTGTTATTTAAATTTATTTTCATCGGGATAAACATTAATTGCATTTATAGTAATTAAAAGTCCCAAAACTTATTTAACAAATTGTGAAAAACAATCTGATGTAGGCGTGTCCCTATTCGGATTTCATTCCTGCCCAAGGAAATCTTCAGGGGACTTTTTATTTAAACTTTTTTATTTAAACTAAATGTTTATAGAATAATAATAGTGTGGTCAAATTGCAAACAAACATATACAGAAATGTAGACAGAGTAAAGCGAAAGACAAAGACACACTGTTTACGCGTACAGTGCATCGAACGCACCTAATGTTAGCTTAACGAAACTTGCTCGTACTCTCTTTGGCATATTACTCGTAGCCTTAGAGAGTTTGTTTTGTTAAGCTAACAATTATTACTCATGTGACACTCAAAAGAAAAGGTACGTTTTGTATAAAACAACCCCCGTTTTATACTAATAATAAATTTTATAACGTTATAAGAAAAAAATAACTAATCCGAATTTTTCTTTACCTTTTCCATAATTTTTCGGAAAATTTGTTTTACGGAAAAACATTGGTCCTTCGAACCGGATATTTTCCGACCCGGAAAAGTAAAATACATTTTTCGAAAAATTATTTTATTTTCAGCACATAAACCCGTAGCTGCCCTGGCAGAAGTTTAAAAATTGCTGAGGAAAATTTCTAAGTAAACCCGAGGAACTCCTAAGTATAAACCCGAAAAATTTTCCCTAATTAAACCCCCTGATAAGACAAAAAAAGTTACGTATTTTGATTTTTTAAAAGTGAAAAAAAAGTGCAGTGTACAAACATATGTAGGAGAAAAAAAAAAGAACAAAAATCACTTAAATCCCGCTAATTTTTTTATATTTGCTCGTATAAAAAAAAAATATTAAAGAAGAAACCACAAAAAAAAGGTCCGTTAAATTTTTTAGATTTTGTTGTGCAAAAAATATTAAGAAAAAAAATTAAAATTAAAAAACAGAGGAGAATAAATTTGTTTTTTTTCGCTCTTAAACCCGCTTTCGTTAAATTCTCTTTTAGTTTGCAAAAAAAAAAAAAAAAAAAAGTAAGGCTTAAGAAGCATTGGCCCTGATAGTGCTTCTTTAACTGTTATAAAACAAAAAAGAATAAAGCACAAAAGAGAATATCAAAATAACATTTTTACTCGTTGTTATTTTTTTGACGAAACGAAAAAAATAGTGTAAAAGAAGTTGTGTGTTAATGACTATTTTTTTTGTTTTTTTCGGTGAAAAAATTATTATATAATTAAATTTAACAAATAATAATTTTTTTTCGTAAAGGATAATTGAAATTTAATAATTGTGGTGTGGATTAAACAGTGAGTGATATCAGTGCAAAAGAAAGTGTTTTTTTTTTTTTGTTGATCAGTTTTTTTTTGTTTCTGTTTGTTTATACATATGTTCGTACACCCATAACAATAGTGTTGCAAAGTTTTCGAATCGAGTAATCGAACACTCGAAACAGTGTTTTTGATCAAAATTGTTATAAATTCGATTGTTTCTCATTATTTCGGAGAAAAGTAAAACCTGATCCAATATTTTATAAATTATTCGCATATTAATCGAATAAATTTTATTTTTTTTTTGGAAATCGACACTTGTTGTACCCGTGAAGTAATTCTTTGCAGCACCTTTGTAAACATTTAATAATTTTTATACTTTTTTTTTTTTTGAAAAATAATATTTACACTGTGAAAAAATCGTTGTTCCGAATCGATTAAAACTGGAAAATCAGTGTAAAATTACATTGAAATTGTCGAATATTTATCATTTATTCTATTAAATTTCACATTTTATGATAACTTTTAATTTTTTTATCAGTCTTGTACCCGATTTTTTGTCAAGTTATATTGAAACTTTCAAAGATAAACTAAAACCTTTTAAGTTTTAACTCGAATTTTTCATAATTTCAAAAGGAATTTTGAACTTTTTTGGTTTTTATCTAAAATTTTTGAACATTTTTAAAAGTTTTTTAATTTTTTGAAGTTTTTTACCCAATTTTTGGAAAATTATATGAAATAAATTAAAATTAATAAAGTTTTTACCTGATTTTATCAAAATTTCAAAGGATTTTTAAACTTTTGGTATTTTTTTGAAATTTTTTTTTTTTCAAAATAGCCCGTTTTTAAAACTTTTTAAAAGTTTTTTACCCAATTTTCATAAAATATTTTGAGAATTTTTTAAATTTTCAAAGTTTTTTTGTAATTTTTTTTCGAAATAAACCCGTTGTTTAAACTTTTTTTTAAAAGTTTTTTACCCAATTTTCATAAAATATTTTTAAATTTTCAGTTTTTTGAAATCTTTTTCGAAATTAACCCGTTTTTAAAACTTTTTAATAAGGTTTTTACCCAATTTTCATAAAATATTTTGAGATTTTTTTTAAATTTTCAAAGTTTTTTAAAATCTTTTTCGAAATAAACCCGTTTTTTAAAACTTTTTATAAATTTTTTACACAATTTTCATAAGATATTTTGAGAATTTTTTTAAATTTTCAAAGTTTTTGAAAATTTTTTTTTCGAATTAACCCGTTTTTAAAACTTTTTAATAAGGTTTTTACACAATTTTCATAAGATATTTTGAGAATTTTTTTAAATTTTCAAAGTTTTTGAAATTTTTTTTTCGAATTAACCCGTTTTTAAAACTTTTTAATAAGGTTTTTACCCAATTTTCATAAAATATTTTGAGAATTTTTTTAAATTTCAAAGTTTTTTAAAATCTTTTTCGAAATAAACCCGTTTTTAAAACTTTTTATAAATTTTTTACACAATTTTCATAAGATATTTTGAGAATTTTTTTTTAAATTTTCAAAGTTTTTGAAAATTTTTTCGAATTAAACCGTTTTTTTTAAAACTTTTAAATAAGTTTTTTACCCAATTTTCATAAAATATTTTGAGAATTTTTTATGTTTTCAAAGTTTTTTGAAATCTTTTTCGAATTAACCCGTTTTTAAAACTTTTTAATAAGTTTTTTACCCCATTTTCATAAAATTTTTTGAATTTTTTTTAAATTTTCAAAGTTTTTTTGAACATTTTTTCAAATTAACCCGTTTTTAAAACTTTTTAATAAGTTTTTTACCCATTTTTCATAAAAAATTTTTGAGACTTATTAAATTTTGATAGTTTTTGAAACCCGTTTTTTTTTTTAATATAAATTTTTGCTTGTTAATACTGAGATATAAACTCGATAATGACTGATATTTCGGAATTAGTGAAAAGATCTGATCGCTTGACGGAATTTGAGGCTTTTATTTCCGGTATAGCTCAAGCGGATCATAAAATTGGTTCACTTTGTATCCACGAAAATGAACTAAATCGTTTATGGGAGTCGGTTAGGGCTTGTTACGATTCTTTACAATTGGAATCCGATACCATTAAAAAAATGCTTAAGGAAATAAAACAAAAATATATGTCTTCTTACACGACATTTCCTTCGTTACCGAACATTTGGAACGTTTAAGAGCGGATAAGGCAAGGGACAACACTCCGATCCCAGTCCCAGTCCCAGTCTCTTCTATAAATCTACCTCCGTGTAAGATAAAGCCCTTTGATGGCACTTATACAATGTGGCCAACGTTCCGCGATTTATTTACCGCTATGTATATAAATCGTTGAAAAATTACTCCACCTTTTGGGATTAGTGTCCGAAGATGTTCACAAGGTAATAAGCAAGTGTCCTTTAACCAATGAAGGCTTCGAGCTTGCTTGGAAGAATTTAGTGGACACATATGAGAACAAAAAGAGTCTCATTAATGCCCAAATGTCAATTCTTTTAAGTATTCCCCCCATAAGCCAGGAAACTGGCCCCAAAATAAAAGAATTACAACGGACCATAAACGATGTTATATCTAACCTCGAGTTGTTAAAAATAACTCCTGAAATGTTTTATCACGTTATTTTCGTGTATATTTGTTCAATAAAGTTACCAGAGCACACTTTGACTCTTTGGCAAGAGTCAGTGAAAAGTAACCCTGATACCCCAAAGTGGGAGGAAATGGATACATTTTTATCCGCACGATATCAGACCCTTGAGTCTGTTATCGATATCAGACGTTCGCAATTGGGACAGAACAAGGCTAGTGGTTCATTTCGGACTCAGCCTACCAAAAGTCAGTCATCAAATTCTGGTAACTTAAACAAATCGTTTAATAATTCAAAGAAGATTAGTACTTTTGTAACAAAGGCGAAATCAACTAAGCCCCCTAGTCGATGTGTTCTTTGCCAAAAACAACACCCGTTGCGACTATGTCCTACGTTTTTAGGACAGAATGTTGATGAGGGTATATCAACAGTAAAACGGCTTAAATGTTGCACAAATTGCCTTGCAATTTCACACGAATTTAAAACGTGTAGGAGCTTTCACATTTGTTTTTTGTGCAAACAAAAGCATCATTCGCTCCTACACAAGGGAAAAAGATCAGATAATGTGAACTCTGGTAATATTTCGCACCGAAATAATACGAATACTGCCTCAGAAAGTGTCAGAAATTCGACTGTCCCTACACAGTACAGAACGCAATCACAGGTAGTCTCTGATAATATTCAGTCTACTTCCACGGGGATCAGGTCGCATCAGACCTACACCACCCATGTAAATTCTAATACAAATTTTACTGTGCTATTAGGAACAACAGTTTGTGAGTTGCGTAACAATGACCTTGTCAGTTCTGCACGGGCTTTAATTTACCCTTGTTCACAAGCGAGCTTCATTACAAAACGCTTACAGGAAAAGCTTTGTATTCCAACTTTTTCCGTTCCACTAACTGAGATAACAGGCGTGGAAGAGGGATTAACGTCGACCACGTCGAAAATGTGTTGGGTTACGATTGGTTCTGCAATTGACTCTAATTTCAATATGCGCACATTGGCATACGTTGTAAAAAAGGTTACAGGTCGCATACCCTCAAGCTCGCTTGAAAATTCAATTAGTAATGACTTTCCCGATATTACCATTTCTGACGTTAATTGTACCCGAATGGATCTTCATCTCGGGGGGGAGGTTTATCCCCATATATTAAAATCAAGCGTCAGAAAGAACCGAAGTGGTGACTTAGTTGCCCAGGAGACAGTTTTCGGTTGGGTTTTGACCGGTAAGGTTTTTGATCCCGAGCCATTACGATCGGTCACGTCTTACTTTAACCGTATTGAGTTGAATAATCAACTTGCCCGTTTTTGGGAACTCGAAGAAGTCCCTTCGGTATCACGATTAACTGAAACCGATGATTTTTGTGAACAACTTTATCGATTGACTACTCAGAGATGTTCTGATGGCCGATATGTGGTATCACTCCCGTTTAAACCTGAATATCCTGCGGATATGAGTTTAGGCCAGTCTCGAAATAATGCTCTCTCTCAGTTTGTAAAAAATGAGGCTAGACTCCTGAAAAACCCAGTTTTAAAATCTGAATATGATGACGTAATTAGCGAATATATCACTTTGGATCATATTCGTGAAGTTCAACCCCCGAATTCAGAAGAGTCTGTCTATTACATGCCTCATCATGCCGTTATTAAACCCGATAGCGTTACTACGAAACTCCGAGTAGTATTTAACGCTTCAAACCCGTCATCTAATGGCTTGAGTTTGAATAATATTTTATACCCCGGTCCTATACTACAGGCAGACCTTACTGTCTTAATACTCCGATGGCGTTTTTATCGCTTCGTATTTAATGCCGATATTGAAAAAATGTATCGGCAAATACTCGTACATCCCAATCAAACCACATTTCAAAGGATTCTTTTCCGTCGTAATCCTGAAGAAGATATTAAGGACTATGAGCTAAGAACTGTAACCTTTGGAGTAAACTGTGCTCCCTATCTCGCTATACGCACACTACTTCAATTGGCCAGTGATTGCGAAGCTCAGAGTCCCGCTGCGACAGAGATTTTGAAAAACCATATGTATGTCGATGACGTACTAGCTGGCTCTCATGAGTTGGAAGATGGCTTCCGAAAACGAAATGAACTAATTGAAGTTCTTCAATCAGCAGGTTTCATTCTCCGAAAATGGACTGCGAATAATATTCGTCTTCTTGAAGATTTGCCCGATAATCATCTGCTAGATGCAGATTTCTTGAAACTCTCTGATGCGAGCACTACTAAAACCCTGGGTTTGCGATGGAATGCTGAAAAGGACAGCTTTTATTTTAAACTCGTTTCGCACCCAGGAAGAAATGTGGTCACTAAGCGTGCAGTCTTATCTGAAATAGCCAAATTATTTGATCCCGCTGGTTGGCTTTCCCCGAAAATCATAGTTGCAAAAATGATTATGCAACAAATATGGAAAGATAAGACAGATTGGGATGAATGCTTGAATCATAGCACGTTGAATCAATGGAACTCTTTTCTTGATTATTACTCCGAAATTGAGAAAATTGAGATACCCCGATGGGTGAATTATCACCCCGAAAATGATTATGAGATTCATGCATTTTGCGATGCTTCAGAAAAAGCATACGCTGCAACAGTCTATGTCCGCTCAATCTCTTCCCCGTTTGAGATAACTTCGCATTTACTTGCATCTAAGACAAAAGTAGCTCCAGTCAAATATGAGACTTTACCCCGTTTAGAACTCTGTGGAGCGGTACTTATGGCAAATATGGTGGAGTCATTAGCTACTCAGCTAAATCTGGCCAAGGAAAAGATTTATTTTTGGACTGACTCTTCAATAGTTTTAACCTGGCTTCAGAAAAACCCATGTCATTTACCCACTTTTGTAGCGAATAGAGTTGCATTAATTGAACGAAAGGTTGGAAATGAGAATTGGTCTCATGTAGTTTCAAAGGATAACACATCCGACCTGGCGAGTCGCGGATCTCTTGCTCGTGATCTGATCGATAATCGCCTATGGTGGCATGGTCCTAAATGGTTGACTCAGCCTAAGGATAAATGGCCTCCTAAATCGTTTAGTATTCATTCTTTTCATGAATGTGTTCAGTCACATGAAAATCTAAGAGAACCAACTGACATACTTGATCGGTTCTCAAACTTACCCAGAGCAATGAGAATAATTGCATATTTATTCCGTTGTCTTCATTTTTTGCGAACACGTACCCGCTTGCATGATAGACCGGAAATTACGCATTCTGAAATGCGATTTGTTAGAGATCGTCTCGTTCTCATGTGTCAACAAATATATTTACCGGAATATTCGATTTTGTCAAAAAGTCTTCCATTACCACCGAAAAGTAATTTATTGGCTTTGAATCCGTTTATTGATTCAAGTGGTTTTCTGCGCATGAATGGTAGACTTGTTCACGCCCCTGGTTTGTCATATGATGAAAAATACCCTAAAATTTTACCCTATACGGGCGCGTTTACAAAATTGTTTGCTAATTATGTCCATAAGTGTACTGTTCATGGCGAACAGTCATTAATGCTTCGGGTTATACGAATGGAGTTCTGGGTTCCGAAACTGAAGAACCTTGTCCGCGGAATCATTCGTAATTGTACTGTCTGTGTTTTGCACAGGAAACAATCTGGTCACCAAATCATGGCTGCTTTACCCCCGGAGAGAACGTCTCTGTCAAGGTCGTATGTTTTGCTACAAAAGCCATTCATTTGGAGGTGACTGGTGATATGTCATCTGAAACATTTATGGCAGCGTTTTCACGTTTTTTCTCTCGACGTGGTTGCCCGTCTCATTTATATTCCGATAATGGGACGGCTTTTGTAGGCGCTTCTAATTTGTTAGAAGTGAGTAGGATCCAATTCCTCTCAAATTTGAAACAACGGCTTCTTTCTCAGGACAATATGCAAATTGTACAGTGGCATTTTATACCCCCAGGGGCTCCCCATATGGGCGGTATATGGGAGGCCGGTGTCAAAAGTTTTAAGACACATTTGATAAAGATTTCTAATGCGCAAAAATTCACCTATGAAGAGTTTTATACTACGCTTACCCGAATAGAATCATGTCTTAATTCACGGCCCCTATCGCCTATGAGTGAAAACCCAAATGACATAACCCCTTTAACTCCCGGCCATTTCTTAATCGGTGCGCCTTTATTAGCTCCTCCTGAACCCAATAAGTCCGATTTGTCCCTCAGTCATGCCAATAGGTGGGAGAAACTCAAAATACTTCACCATCAATTTGCTCTACGATGGAAAGAAGAATATTTAAAAGAACTCCACAGACGCACTAAATTTAAGTATCCAAAAAGGGATTTTCAGGAAGGGGATATTGTTGTTGTTCGTCAGGATAATTTATCTCCAAATGAATGGAGCTTAGGGCGTGTCCATGAAGGGCCTGATGACAAAATACGCGTCTGTGATATAAGAACAGCTTCGGGCATTTTCACTCGGCCTATTGTAAAGCTTGTTCTTCTACCCGTATCCGAACAAAATTAACCCGTTTTCTTTCTTTTTCTTTCCTTAGGTTGCAATATGTCTGACAAATGACGTCGTTTTGAAGTTCACCGTTCAACGAGTGAAAAACCAGCTTCCGTTAAAACCACCTCCAGCTCTTCAAAACAAGGCCCGCACTGTAAATTGTGCAAAAAGGACCATCCCTTGCGAACGTGCTTTCGTTTTAGGAAAATGAACGTTGACGACCGTATTCATACGGTGAAACGTTTGGGGTACTGTTTTAATTGCCTAGCCACTACACATCTCTTGAGGCAGTGTGATAGTCGTGATCGCTGCACTAAATGCTTGGAGGAGCATCACACTATGTTGCATCGACCACAACAGGCTAATGTACTGCCACAAAAACGTCAACATCAACGTCAAAAACGCCAGCAACGTAACAAACAACATCAACAAAAACGCCAGCAACGTAACAAACAACATCAACAAAAACGTCAGCAACGTCACAAGCAACATCAACAACAAAGTCAGCAACAATTTCAACAATATCAGCAACAACAACCTTTGGTCAATCGATTTGCTCCTCAACCAGCAACAATCGTCATAAATGTCCATTCGGGACATATTGTTTAATATTTTTTTTTGTATTTATGTAAATATTTTTTATTTCTTTTTATATATATTTAATAATATATATGTATTATTTTTTTTTTATTATTTAAAAAACTAAAATCACAACAACAACAATTGAATTGTAGTTTTTGAATTTTTAATTACATTAGTTTTAAGTTATTAATGAATTGTTAATTTTTTATTATTATCGCACTTATTCCTTAGCTCCTCTTGTTGCACCCGTGCAAGGGGGCGGGATGTTTACGCGTACAGTGCGTCGAACGCACCTAATGTTAGCTTAACGAAACTTGCTCGTACTCTCTTTGGCATATTACTCGTAGCCTTAGAGAGTTTGTTTTGTTAAGCTAACAATTATTACTCCTGTGACACTCAAAAGAAAAGGTACGTTTTGTATAAAACAACCCCCGTTTTATACTAATAATAAATTTTATAACGTTATAAGAAAAAAATAACTAATCCGAATTTTTCTTTACCTTTTCCATAATTTTTCGGAAAATTTGTTTTACGGAAAAACACACACATCATAGGTAGATTTTTATGGTTCCTTTTTCTTATTGCAAAAAAGGGTTGTTTTTTTCGTTTCGTTTGTTTTTGTTTATTTTTTCGTTTCGTTTCTATAGTTATCTTCGGCAGTTGCGTCCTTTAAACGATAGCATCATTTAGACAACCATTGATGTAAGTAATCGAAAGAAAATTTTTGTTATGTTATATATATTTATTTCTATATATTTTCAGATATTACATTAATTCATGTCGTCAATGTGGGAAAATGAAAATTTTTATATTTCGTTATTATAGTAAATTATTTTTGAAAGAATCACAAAAATATGTTTTATGATTTTCAGCAAATAAATTACAATTTTTCTACAAATTTTTTGCGTTTTTTTCAGTCTACTAAAATTCAGCAAAAAATTTATTAATTTTTAGCAAGGCTTTTTTATTTCTAATCTTCTAAGTGTTTACAAATTTTGTTGCTAAAAATTAGCTCGCTGATATTCAGCAAAAGATTTTGCTGACATTAGCAACTTTTTTGCAAGCATCCTCCTGACTAAAATTTTGCTGACTCAGGAAATTTTTTTGCTGACTTTACAAACTTTTTTTTTGAGTGTACATGGCTGTATATGTTTGTTTGTTTGCAATTTGACCACACTAGATTACCTACCTAAGAAAGTTTTGCTAACGCAAAACTTTTGCTGAATCTACTAATTTTGTTGCTAAAAAGATTTTGCTGACATTAGCAATTTTTTTGCTAGCACCCTCCTGACTAAAATTTTGCTGACTTTACAAACTTTTTTTTTTGAATGTATACAAAAGAAAAAACTAAAATGAACGAATCAATAGTGGTTGCGTTTTGTGTAAGCTAAGACTTCTAAGCAGCGACATCTACATCTCGCCTTTTTGCTTGTTTTCCATGCTAAATGTGTTTACCATCACAATTTTGGTAGTAACGTAAATTAGTTAAACAATAGTTCAAGTTTAGTCTTTTGGTAAAAGCGTTTAACTAAAATTTAAGCTGCAAATTCGTTGGCAGCTAAAAAATTCCTGAAAGTTAGTTAAATATATTGAATAGACGTTAAACAAAATTTTCAACTAGCATTTTTTGAGTGTAACTGGATTGGAAGAATTAAAGTAATATTTACAAATCCACTTCGACCGAAATCTAATAAAAATTTTTGTTTGTTTCCTACGAAGAAAAACAGTGAAAAATCATTGAATTGCTAACAAAACATTGACTATTTTGCATTAAACCTATATAAAAACACTTACTTTAGCAAAAATAACATTGTATATATCATAATGTAAATACATTTTGTGTTCCGTCATTGCATAAAATGTATTTGGGAAAATTTTCAGATTTAGGTTTTTTAAGGTTAGTTTGTTTACGAAAAAATGTTTGTTGCGCAATCGAAAACCAATCAGCTGTGAATAATGTAAACGATTCTGATTTCGAATTGAATTTCAAACTGAAATCTATTGAAAATTTTTATAAGCAACACAATGAAAAAAATTAAGTTAAAAATGTGGAAATGTAACATTTTTTGTTTTGAAATCTATAACATCCTACTCAAAATTGTATTATCCACTCGATAATTATCATCTATTATTATTATTATTATCTATTAAAATTATCATAAATGAACATCACAATTTAAAAAAGCAAACAAAGGAATAATAAAGGCAAATAAAAGACAGATACAACTCTGTATTTTATTTATTTTTTAAATACAGAGCCTTTGTTGCCTTATTATTTATAGAAAAAGTTTTCACGAATAGATGGTGCTTAGTTTTCATGCAAAATTAATGATTAATAGATTTTTTGTTAAAGTTCTGCCTATTATGGAGACTCTAACTTTTCTAAAACTTCGGGTTCTGATGAGATCTTTAGCCAGATCGAAATACTAGTATCAACCTAGCTAATATGTTTGATTTGCTTTATTTTTGTAAATATACGGAGGTAGGATGCTCGTTATAAATTAAAAATAACATAAAAATTATCTCGATGTATACAAAAACAAAAAACTGTAACTAATTATATTTTAAAATTTTTTTTGCTGTTTTTATTCTACTAATATTGAGCAAACATATTCTGCTAATTTTACTCTTTTTTCTGCAACGTAATTTTAAACTAATTTTTAGTAACTTTAACTTATGAATATGGCTGTAGATGTTTACCTCCGAAGAGCCAATTTGCAACAGTTTCTAATTTTTGAAATAATTGTAAAATTTCTATTTTGCTACTGTTATTGTGCAGTCACATCTCTATAAACATAAAATCTCTGATATTTTGTATTTCTTTGATTTTCGACAAAATGTTAAATAAAATTAACACATAGTGCCTCCATCTGTTGAAAATTTTTGAAATTAAACAGTAATGCATTTTGTTTTATCCAAAGACATTGGTAGCATTCAGCAGAAATATAAATAAGTAATTCCGAGATCTTGTATCGCTGTATGTTTACTTATTCTGGTGAAAGATATTATTTTTATTTTTAAATACAAAATTTTTCACAATTTCTTTTGATTTAAATTTTTTCTTTCAAATTTTAGTTCCAGTATATTCATTACCCATAAGTCCGCAACACTAGTGTTATGTGTGTAACTATAAAAAAAATACAAAACAATAACAACAATGGGTATATTTAAAAAATAAAAAGAAATTCAACACACACATTGGGTAGAAAAAACACGAGAACGAAAACATGATAATCACATGCACTTTGTATATAACACAAAAAAATGATTTCCTTCGCGAAATCATTATTTGACAGCTATTACAACGAGTAAAATTGTTTATTTTATATTCTCTTTTGTATATAATTTATACAGTTGGGTAAAAATGTATTTAAAAAGGGGCTTTTCTTAACAGATGGGTTAACAGAGATTCAAGAACAATATAGAAGCGCTTTTAAAGAATTTGGGTAATAACTTTAAATAAAAAATAAAACACACGCGAAAGGATAAATGAAAAAATAGCAAAATGCACTGAGTAGAAAAAAAATAAAAGCTTTTTGTGTTAAGCCGACGGGATTTTACCCAAAAAAAAATTTCTTTTTAATAGAGTCGATTGGGTATTTGTTGTTAATGTATTTTTATTATAAACACTTTTATAATGTCACACACACTTTTTAATTTCAAAACACTTTATTTAAAGATTAAAAAACACGTACCTTATTCCAAAAGAATTTTAATTAAAGAAAAAAGGGCTGATAAATTGGATAAGTAGGAAAATCCACAAAAAATTCCCAGGGTAAAACTCAAAAAATAATGGCGGCGTTTTTTCTGAAAATAAATATTTTCATCAAAAATATTTCGAGGTCTCGGGGGGTTCGGTTCGAAGGGCCGTTATCCGGTTCGAAGGACCAAAAAATATTTTCTCGAAATATTTTGTCCGAAAATTAGAAAATAAAAAGCGGGGTTAATTATGATGTTTTCAAAAATCGTTATAATTAGGGTTTATTAAATAATTAAAAATGGGGGTTTAATCAACTTACGTTGTGTATGGGGGTTCCAGGAGTAATGACCAAAAAAGAGCGTGAAGCGCTAAGAACTTAAAAACATAACACTGAACAGTAACTGAAGCGTGTATACATAAGAACTGTCAGTGGGCTGTTTACACTATGCGCGTAAACAGTTATGTATAAAATTGGGTGTGCGTTTTGTTGTTTTATTCGTTAAATTTTGTTTTTTTTTTTGTATTTAATATTTAATATTTAAATTAATTAATTTCATTTTCTTTGCACAATTAAAGGTCGAAAAACATAAGTTTTATTTGTAATAAATATTATATCAAACTTGTAAAAAAGACAAAGTACGGTCTTAGACAACTTCTTATTTACATCTTGTTTTTAAATAACACAACACAAGTGTAAAAATAAAAAGAAGAATAAAAACAAGAAGCGTGTATTGCATATCTACCAAAGATAGAGCGTTCACATAACGAACAAGTTTTTAATTAATTTTTGATCAAGATCAATGATCTTTAACTTCAAGCTCATATATTACTTCTCATTTAGAGGGATAAATAGGTTATATGAATGTTTGCATGGGATTGTTACTTCTTTCAAAACGTTTTCTGAAGATGCGAACTTAGAAAATTCCCGAAATAGATCTATCAACACATTCCTGAAAGTGGTCAATTAATAAATTTGGCAACAAAAAACTCTATAGATTATTTGTTATTACAATATCCTAATTCAGAAATGTAGTATGGCCTCGAACTTGAATAATTTTCAATTTCATTGCACCATTAAAAGTCGAAAAAACATAATTTTTATTTGTAATAAAAATTATATCAAACTTGTAAAAAAGTTAACTTCTTCTTTACATCTTGTTTTTAAATAAAACAAAACAAGTGTAAAAATAAAAAGGAGAATTAAAACAAAAAGAGTGTGTTTTATACCTACCAAAGGTAGAGCTTGCACATAATGAACAAGTTCGCAATATATATTTGATTAGTGGTGATAATCTTTAACTTCGAGCTCATATATTAGTTCTCGTTTAGTGGGATAACTAGGTTACATGAATGTTTGCATGGGATTGTCACTTCTTTCAAAACGTGTTCTGAAGATGGGAACCTAGAAAATTCCCGAAATATATCTATCAACGCATTGCTGAAAGTGGTCAATTAATAAATTTGAAAACAAACACTCTATAGATTATTTGTTAGGACAATATCCTAATAAAGAAATAGAGAGTATGGCCTCGAACTTGAATAATTTTTATTTTCAAAAACACCCAACATTAATATATTTATACACTGGGTTTTTTATTAACCCTTTTTGTATATTTTTATTTTACCTAGTAATGCACAAATGAAAGTAATAAATAAGGCACACAATGGTAATTCATTTGTATTCACAAAAATATGGAGAGCTACAGTTATAAAGAATTGGCCAAAGAGTATTTTAAAACAAAAACCAGGAAGGTGTTCTTAGTTATATTAAAATAAAATTAAACTTAAATTCTTGTAGCACCGAAACACAAGAGCAATTACCTAATTTCGTCAAATCACTGAAAAGAGATACAAAGAAGTTAGCTACAGTAAACAAAATTGTTATACACGTAGTGCAAACTGGTTGAAGGACAACTTACTGTCGCTTTAGAAACTACAAACGAAAATAGAGCTGGAAGACCACAAAAATCATTGGACAACTACAGGGAAACTTAAAGATTTCTATAATGAAATTGGATGTAGAAATTTTAAAGAAAATTTTTCACATCAACAGAAACCATTCATTAACAAAAGTGGATATCAATGAACAAGTTATTAAAGCTAGTTCATTGAGAACAAAATGGATTCTTAAAAGTATACCAACTCCGAGCGAGGCAAACCAGTTCACAAATGAGGAGGCATTGGCTTTATTTCTGGATTTGAAATTAACAAAACAGCAATATATTCAGCTCAGATTGCGTTCCATTGAAAAATGCTCAAATCTGTCTCCAGAATAACATTACATAACCGCTGCTAAAGTGGACTGTTTGCCATCAAAAGACACTATTACAATCACACCAATTTCGGTAGAGGTACAACTACAATCTCTTCATGTAATCTACATCTCTACATGCAAGAATACGAGTTCTGGAACACATACTAAAAATCAGTTATGATTTGGATTTCAAACTTACAGACTCAGTAAAATTGAAGATTATGCTAAGGATACTGCAAAAATGTATATAACCAAATACAAATAAATATATCGGCAACAGTTCACAAAATCCTTTATCATGGAGATCTATCAGAGGAAGCTCAGTAAAAAAGGAGTAAACATTAGAGATTTTATAGAGGGCACAACACCAGAAAAATTTCACGAAGTTTCACAAATGATGATCTATTTAAAATATTATTGGCAACGTCAGATCCGTTCATCTCTAATATTCGACATCAATGGAAAGTGGAACATCATGACTTTGATGAAGAAGTCAAAGAACTACTACAGAACAGAAATAATACAGAACAGAATATGGAATTTTGAAAGCAATATTCGTATCAAATGAAAAATAATTATAATTAGCTTTATTAAGTACGAAAAACATAATATTAGTAAAAAAAAAATAAGGATAAATATATATGTATATATATAAATAATACAAATATAATAAAAAATCTATTGTAATTTTTATTTTCAAAATGTTTTTTTTTTTTGACACATATGAAATGTTTTAATATATATATTTAATAAAATAAAAGCCCATATTTTCATATTAAAATTAAAGAAACAATCAGAATCACTGCGCTAATGTTCAGCAGGTTTATTTTACTAAAATTAGCAAATTTGACAGTAAGAAATAGTAAACTTTTCTGTAGTAATAGCAAAGTTTTCAGTTGCTAGTTTTTGAGTGTACACAAATTAGCAAAATTTGACAACAAAAACTTGTTCATTTTTCTGTAATAACAGCAAAATTTTCAGTTATTTTACTAACTTTTATTGAGTGTAAACATAAAAAAATTCCCATTATTACAAACAATTTTTATAATTATTATTAAAATCCACATTTAACATGTTTTAATAAATAAAAAATCCACATTTTCATACTAATAGCTAAAAAAATTTAAGTTAAACTTTGGCCTTGAATTCCTTAATAAGTATTCAATAAAGTTTAGTTTTATCTGTCTGTCTTCTACCCGTATCCGAACAAAATTAACCCGTTTTCTTTCTTTTTCTTTCCTTAGGTTGCAATATGTCTGACAAATGACGTCGTTTTGAAGTTCACCGTTCAACGAGTGAAAAACCAGCTTCCGTTAAAACCACCTCCAGCTCTTCAAAACAAGGCCCACACTGTAAATTGTGCAAAAAGGACCATCCCTTGCGAACGTGCTTTCGTTTTAGGAAAATGAACGTTGACGACCGTATTCATACGGTGAAACGTTTGGGGTACACTCAAAAAAAAAAGTTTGTAAAGTCAGCAAAAAATTTTGCTGAGTCAGCAAAATTTTAGTCAGGAGGATGCTTGCAAAAAAGTTGCTAATGTCAGCAAAATCTTTTGCTGAAAATCAGCGAGCTGATTTTTAGCAACAAAATTTGTAGATTCAGCAAAAGTTTTGCTAACACTTAGTAGATTAGAAATACAAAAGCCTTGCTAAAAATTAATAAATTTTTTGCTGAATTTTAGTAGACTGAAAAAAACGCAAAATATTTGTAGAAAAATTGTAATTTAGTTAATTTATTTGCTGAAAATCATAAAACATATTTTTGTGATTCTTTTAAAAACAATTTACTATAATAACGAAATACAAAAATTTTCATTTTTCCACATTGACGACATGAATTTATTTAATGTCTGAAAATATATAGAAATAAATATATATAACATAACAAAAATTGTCTTTCAATTACTTACATCAATGGTTGTCTAAATGATGCTATCGCAACTGCCGAAGATAATTATAGAAACGAAATGAAAAAATAAACAAAAACAAACGAAACGAAAAAAAACAACCCTTTTTGCAATAAGAAAAAGGAACCATAAAAAAATCTACATGTCTTTGTCTTTCACTTTACTCTGTATACGTTTGTTTTCAATTTGACCACACATATAAACATTTAGTTTAAATAAATAAATATTTTATTTTGTCTTTTATTTAATTAATAGACAATTATTTTCACAAGCCGGTGACAACGCAAAATTTAAGATATTTTAATCCTCAATTTTGTTTTATGTATGAAAAACAGATACAAAAGTCTTCCATGGTTGATTTTTTTATATGTCTTATTAGAGTTGTACTTTTTCATTTTCATCTTCTCTACTACATCTTGACATACCGCGACATCTACTTCATTCTGCGTATATCTTTCAATCTGGTTGCCGTCCACACTATTAATGTGCTTATCAGCACCATTTTTTTTTAGCAAAATTAATTAGTAAAACATTAGTATATTAGTAAAGCATTAGTATAAAACAGTTAAGTGCTGAATAAGTATAACAAAAATTTTAGCTGAAAACACGATTTTAGCAAATAATTTTGCTAAAAAATAGTATACCTGATTTACAAGACGTTTTACTAACTTTTCTACTAACTTATTTTTTTGAGTGTACTGTTTTAATTGCCTAGCCACTACACATCTCTTGAGGCAGTGTGATAGTCGTGATCGCTGCACTAAATGCTTGGAGGAGCATCACACTATGTTGCATCGACCACAACAGGCTAATGTACTGCCACAAAAACGTCAACATCAACGTCAAAAACGCCAGCAACGTAGCAAACAACATCAACAAAAACGCCAGCAACGTAACAAACAACATCAACAAAAACGTCAGCAACGTCACAAGCAACATCAACAACAAAGTCAGCAACAATTTCAACAATATCAGCAACAACAACCTTTGGTCAATCGATTTGCTCTCAACCAGCAACAATCGTCATAAATGTCCATTCGGGACATATTGTTTAATATTTTTTTTTTGTATTTATGTAAATATTTTTTATTTCTTTTTATATATATTTAATAATATATATGTATTATTTTTTTTTTATTATTTAAAAAACTAAAATCACAACAATTGAATTGTACACTCAAAAAAATAAGTTAGTAGAAAAGTTAGTAAAACGTCTTGTAAATCAGGTATACTATTTTTTAGCAAAATTTTTTGCTAAAATCGTGTTTTCAGCTAAAATTTTTGTTATACTTATTCAGCACTTAACTGTTTTATACTAATGCTTTACTAATATACTAATGTTTTACTAATTAATTTTGCTAAAAAAAAATTGTGCTGATAAGCACATTAATAGTGTGTACGACAACCAGATTGAAAGATATACGCAGAATGAAGTAGATGTCGCGGCATGTCAAGATGTAGTAGAGAAGAGGAAAATGAAATGTAGACAGAGTAAATTGAAAGACAAAGACACACATCTTAGGTAGATTTTTTTATGGTTCCTTTTTCTTATTGCAAAAAGGGTTGTTTTTTTCGTTTCGTTTGTTTTTGTTTATTTTTTCATTTCGTGTCTATAATTATCTTCGGCAGTTGCGATAGCATCATTTACACGATAGCATCATTTAGACAACCATTGATGTAAGTAATTGAAAGACAATTTTTGTTATGTTATATATATTTATTTCTATATATTTTCAGATATTAAATAAATTCATGTCGTCAATGTGGAAAATGAAAATTTTTATATTTCGTTATTATAGTTAATTATTTTTAAAAGAATCACAAAAATATGTTTTATGATTTTCAGCAAATAAATTAACTAAATTACAATTTTTCTACAAATTTTTTGCGTTTTTTTCAGTCTACTAAAATTCAGCAAAAAATTTATTAGTTTTTAGCAAGGCTTTTGTATTTCTAATCTACTAAGTGTTAGCAAAACTTTTGCTGAATCTACAAATTTTGTTGCTAAAAATCAGCTCGCTGATTTTCAGCAAAAGATTTTGCTGACATTAGCAACTTTTTTGCAAGCATCCTCCTGACTAAAATTTTGCTGACTCAGCAAAATTTTTTGCTAACTTTACAAACTTTTTTTTTTTGAGTGTAGTTTTTGAATTTTTAATTACATTAGTTTTAAGTTATTAATGAATTGTTAATTTTTTATTATTATCGCACTTATTCCTTAGCTCCTCTTGTTGCACCCGTGCAAGGGGGCGGGATGTTTACGCGTACAGTGCATCGAACGCACCTAATGTTAGCTTAACGAAACTTGCTCGTACTCTCTTTGGCATATTACTCGTAGCCTTAGAGAGTTTGTTTTGTTAAGCTAACAATTATTACTCCTGTGACACTCAAAAGAAAAGGTACGTTTTGTATAAAACAACCCCCGTTTTATACTAATAATAAATTTTATAACGTTATAAGAAAAAAATAACTAATCCGAATTTTTCTTTACCTTTTCCATAATTTTTCGGAAAATTTGTTTTACGGAAAACACACACACATCATAGGTAGATTTTTATGGTTCCTTTTTCTTATTCCAAAAAAGGGTTGTTTTTTTCGTTTCGTTTGTTTTTGTTTATTTTTTCGTTTCGTTTCTATAATTATCTTCGGCAGTTGCGTCCTTTAAACTATAGCATCATTTAGACAACCATTGATGTAAGTAATCGAAAGAAAATTTTTGTTATGTTATATATATTTATTTCTATATATTTTCAGATATTAAATTAATTCATGTCGTCAATGTGGGAAAATGAAAATTTTTATATTTCGTTATTATAGTAAATTATTTTTGAAAGAATCACAAAAATATGTTTTATGATTTTCAGCAAATAAATTACAATTTTTCTACAAATTTTTTGCGTTTTTTTCAGTCTACTAAAATTCAGCAAAAAATTTATTAATTTTTAGCAAGGCTTTTTTATTTCTAATCTTCTAAGTGTTAGCAAAACTGGCAGTGCAAATCCTTCTACTGAACCCTCCTCGGGGGTGCCGGCTGGAAACGTGTACCAGGTGTTACACGGCTAAGGTCAGGACTTTGATAATAGTGTAACAATGTAACCCATATTGTCCACATTATTGTAATGGGCTCTGACCATAAGTGGAAGGTAACCGGGGTTTTATTTCGGTCCGAGCGTCTGTTTTTCCATATTGGGCGGCTTGGGGCGATCTAAATTCCGGTTTTTCGAAATCCAGGCGCGTCTGCCTCATATTGAGCGGCTTCCTGGTCCGCGTCTGTTACCCAGAGGGTCGGCGGTTTTTCTTTTTAAAACGATGATTTGGTGAAGTATGAATTATGGAAAGTACGACAAATGAAGAAGAAATCCGGGCGGTAATATACGCCCAAACGTCGGTGTTAGCAGTGACTGCGACCACCGGCGGGCACGGTGGGGAATCTACTTCCCCTCTGCGTGTCGCCAGCGGTCACACATTCTCTGCCGTGGTGGCGTCCCACGGCGGATGTATTAAAGACGTTACGCCTAGAAAATTGACACGGATGGATGCTGATGTTGGCTCAGACTCGGATCTTGATAGTGTCAAAACTGTAACATCAAAGGATGAACATGAGCTTCTAAAGTCTCCCACTACGCAGAAAGGTATACCTCCTCATAAGAGAGAAAGACCGAGACGCAGTAAAGAGGGTCTTAAAGCTCTATCTGAATACAAGGCTGCGATCAGAATTCAACATCGTCTTAGCTCAATAACCAATCCTTCCTCCGAAGAGAAAGATAGGCTGCAGTGGGCAACAGGCGCTATTGAAAAAGGCCGGGCTCATTTTGGTAACAACCGTAAGTATGCCGCCAACAATTCACGGTTCCCCAATTGCATTGAGGAAGCTGTGATTAAGAGCATGCAGGAGAAGAGACAACGGTCGGTCGATGATTCACCATCCGCCACCAATCCCAAAAACCCTAAAAAGCGCAAGCATCTCCACGAAGGCGTAAGACCCAGCACGTCCAAAGCCGTCGTGGAACCTGTGCCTAAGGTTGCAAAGGTTAGCGAAGTAGCTAAACGCCATTTGAGCGTGGCACTTCTAGACATGAGCAATCCTTACGGTCAAATGTCCAATGATCGGTGGGATACAGTTGAGTCCCTAATCTTTGGGGAGATCGTCGCAAAGATGGAAGCTGAACCAGATCAACCGATGCCTTCATTCGATGGAGCGGGTTGGTTTAATGGAGTAAAGCTCATTAAGTGCAAGGACGATGTGACGTTGGGATGGGTGAAGAAAGTGGTTCCGAGACTCAAAGGCCTGTGGAAAGATGCGCAACTTAAGATTGTGGATCGATCCAATATCCCCGAAATCCCAAAGGCAAAAGTAAAAATTCCGCGCATTGTAAAGCCGGACGTAACCCTACGCCTTCTACAGAGCCAAAACCCTGACATTCCGACTAGAGAGTGGAAGGTTTTGCATGTCGATAAAGGCAGCAAGGATGGTCAAAATTACATACTGCAGATAACAAAGGAGGCTGAGGACCTATTGTATCCGCGGTATGGTAAAATGTTATGGGGCGTGGGTAGTGTGTTTCTGAAACTCAAGAAACGACATCCGAGAGACGCAAACCCCAACACCTTAGAGGCCGATGAAGTGGAACGGGATTTAGCCGCTGCCACCGCTGCCGCAGCTGGACTTATTTTGGGTGAAACAGCCGCTGAAGCTGAGCCCCGGCGGGAGATCTTGGTTGATAATGCTAAAGATCCTGCAAATAAACCTCCAGCACAGTAAAATGGCTTCGGTCGAACTCCTTCTTGTTCTAGAGGAGGGTCGCTACGACGTAGCCTTGATTCAGGAGCCCTGGATCTCTACGGGAAATCAGGTATCTGGGTTAAGGTCACGTGCCTTTTATACATACTTCCCAAAAGTTGTAAGTAGAATTCGATCTGTTATACTTGTTAGGAAGAACCTATGCTCACATATTCTCTTTAATTACAGCACCGATGATCTCACGGTAGTGGCAATAGAAAATGGCAAAGATGATAATATACTCTTTGCATCTTCTTATATGCCACATGGTAAAGATGCCCCTCCAGCTGAACTTCAGAGACTTGTCGTAGAAACTTGTGCCAAGAAGCAAACTCTGGTGGTGGGCACTGACGCGAACTCACACCACACAATATGGGGCGGTAAGGATATCAACGCTAGAGGTGAGTCTCTTATTAGCTTTATATTACAAACTAACCTACAGATTGCTAACAGGGGTGAGGCACCGACTTATATAGGGCCCACCTCTAGAAATGTTCTTGATTTGACACTGTATATGGGTGAAAGAGTGGGGGTGGAGGAGTGGAAGGTATTATCACGTCCCTCCTTCTCTGATCACTGTTACATCTCTTTTAACGTGTGTTTTAATACACCGGACAGTAGGGTATTTAGGAATCCTAGAAGAACTGACTGGTCCAAATACTCTTCTCTACTGGTCAGGGGACTAAGCCAACCGCGGACTTTAAACAGTCCGGGTGAGGTAGACTCTGCGGTGGACGATTTGGTGACGAAAGTTGTAGGTTCCTATGAGGCATCATGTCCTCTTACACGGACCAGGCGTAAGTCCAAACCTCCCTGGTGGAACAGGGATTTGGACTGTCAAAGATGCGAACTCCGTGAGCTCTTTAAATTGGCGAAAGGTGCGGACCAATTAGAGTGCTGGGGGGAATACAGAGATGCACTGAGATCTTACAAGCGTGACATACGTAGGGCTAAGCGAAGCTCATGGCGAGACTTCTGCGGCAACATCGAAGGGTTTGGGGAGACCACCAGACTAAGGAAGATGCTTGCTAGAGATCCGTCTATGCCAAGCACTATATGTACGGAGAATGGGGAGTGGACAGGAGGTAGCGGGGAGACTCTGAATGTACTGTTAGATACTCACTTTCCGGGCTGCACTGACCTGTCTACCCTTGTTGAACCGGATATCTATCCGGAGAATACTGATGACGGCTTGATCACCCGGGAAAGGGTCAAATGGGCTGTCGACTCTTTTCAACCATATAAGTCACCTGGGCCGGACGGTATATTTCCGGCCTTGCTGCGTTATGGTGGCCACTGTTTGGTATCGTGGCTGGCCGAAATTTTCAGGGGTTGTCTGAGACTTGGATATGTGCCTGTATCCTGGAGGACAGCAAATGTTTTATTTTTACCGAAATCGAGTAAAAGCAATCACTTGTATCCAAAGGATTATAGGCCAATTAGCCTTACCTCATTCCTCCTGAAGACTTTGGAGAGAATTTTGGACTTCCATGTTCGAGAAAGCTTGGAGCCTAATTTTCTATGCGACAACCAGCACGCTTACACGAAGGGAAAATCTGTGGAGACAGCACTCCATTCGGTTGTTTCACAGATGGAAAGGGCCCTTCATTATGGGGAATTCGCCCTGGGAGTCTTCCTTGATATAGCTGGTGCTTTCAATAATGTGCATACAGATGCAATTTTGGAGTGCTTGGCAGGAACGGGAGCTTCTTTGGGGGCTGTAAATTGGGTAAGCAACCTGCTGGGATGCAGGATAATCTCAGCGGATTGGGGAAGCGCCAGACTGCAGAGGGTGGCGCGTAGGGGAACTCCCCAAGGAGGAGTTCTCTCCCCTTTGTTGTGGACACTTGTTGTTAACGGACTTCTCGAGGAGCTTAAGTACGATGCGGCTTCAACGACTGTGTATGCAGACGATGTAGCCGTCACTGGCAAATACCTGGATGTCGTCAGTTCTGTAATGGAGACTACACTTGGGATCATTAACAGGTGGGCGACCAAAGTGGGACTGGGCGTAAATCCAGAGAAGACGGATTTGGTACTTTTCACTCATAAGACCAAGGTGGGCCCGTGGACCACACCTAGGCTAGGGGGAACCAATCTTGTTTTGAAGGACCACACAAAGTACCTGGGGGTCATATTGGACAGCAAGCTGTCGTGGAAACTCAATGTAGAGGAGAGAGTTAAAAAGACTACAAATGCGCTCTATGCATGTAAACGAATGCTAGGCAAGACTTGGGGTCTATCTCCCAAACTCATGCACTGGGTTTACACGGCAGTGGCTAGGCCAATTTTACTCTATGGAGTACTTGTTTGGTGGAAAGCGTTAGAGAAAATGTCTTACTGTAGGCGGCTTGAGAGCGCGCAGAGACTCGCTGAACTTTGTATAACAGGCGCACTTCGCAGCACGCCTACCGCGGCACTGGATGTAATCCTAAATCTACAACCGATTAATCTAGTGGCGGAGGGCGCCGCCAGGAAATCCGCCGTTCGCCTTTGTGCTACGGGGAGATTTACGACGAGACCTTATGGTCACGGGATGATTATTGAGGATAGGATCTGTAGCAGTGACTACACCATCCCGAAAATTGGCTTCACCACTGGCTTGCGTGTTACCCTGAGTGAATACGGCTGGTTGGCAGGCCTTCGTCCTGACCACAGAACCTTCAACTTCTTCACTGATGGTTCAAAGATGGAGGAGGGGGTCGGGGCAGCGGTTTTCTGTCGAGAGCTGGGTATCGAGGAGTCATATAAACTTCCCGATTACTGCAGCGTCTTTCAGGCGGAAGTTATGGCGGCCAAAATGGCTGCTGACCTTGCTCTTGTTTCTGAAACGGAGGGCAGTTACGTTAATTTCTTTATTGATAGTCAGGCGGCTATCAAAGCTATCGCCGCCAACTTGACCTACTCTTCGATTGTCCAAGAGTGCAAGAACTCTCTAGGGAGACTTGGGTCCGGAAGGAGAGTCCACATCTATTGGGTTCGTGGGCACCGGGGTATTGAAGGGAATGAGGTTGCGGATGAACTGGCTAAACGGGGAGTCCATTTGCCAGTTGAAATGGCATTGGACGTTCGCGTGCCACTTCGGTCTCTGAAAAGGGATGTAGAATCCACGATGATGCGAAGAGCTGATGCGGTTTGGAGAAATACCGAAACATGCAGAGTATCTAAAGTCATGTGGAAATCCTACGATCCCGTAGCGACCGAACTTTTACTGTCCTTGTCCAGGAGCGACTGTAGACTTCTTGTGGGGATTTTAACTGGTCACTGCTGGACGGCAGTTCTTGCCAAGAGAGCGGGAAGGCTGCAGAGTGACGAATGTAGATTCTGTGGGGTACCGGGGGACAGAGAGACGGTGGAACACCTAATGTGCCACTGTCCTGCTCTTGCACGCTCAAGGGCGAAATGTTTAGGGGACCACCTATTCCGCGATCTTGGAGAAATCTCAGAAATCGGAATCTTGAGACTTCTAACATTTGCTAAGAGGGTGTGGGGAACTCTGGCTACCATCACTAACGACTGACCTAACGTGGGGGTTATCGTTCCTTATCTGGTAACGCTAGGGACCTAATGGTCTATGCGGGGTCTTTGACCGGCCAGCTCAACCTAACCTAACCTAGCAAAACTTTTGCTGAATCTACAAATTTTGTTGCTAAAAACTAGCTCGCTGATTTTCAGCAAAAGATTTTGCTGACATTAGCTACTTTTTTGCAAGCATCCTCCTGACTAAAATTTTGCTGACTCAGGAAATTTTTTTGCTGACTTTACAAACTTTTTTTTGAGTGTACATGGCTGTATATGTTTGTTTGTTTGCAATTTGACCACACTAGATTACCTACCTAAGAAAGTTTTGCTAACGCAAAACTTTTGCTGAATCTACTAATTTTGTTGCTAAAAAGATTTTGCTGACATTAGCAATTTTTTTGCTAGCACCCTCCTGACTAAAATTTTGCTGACTCAGCAAAAATTTTTGCTGACTTTACAAACTTTTTTTTTTTGAATCAATAGTGGTTGCGTTTTGTGTAAGCTAAGACTTCTAAGCAGCGACATCTACATCTCGCCTTTTTGCTTGTTTTCCATGCTAAATGTGTTTACCATCACAATTTTGGTAGTAACGTAAATTAGTTAAACAATAGTTCAAGTTTAGTCTTTTGGTAAAAGCGTTTAACTAAAATTTAAGCTGCAAATTCGTTGGCAGCTAAAAAATTCCTGAAAGTTAGTTAAATATTTTGAATAGACGTTAAACAAAATTTTCAACTAGCATTTTTTGAGTGTAACTGGATTGGAAGAATTAAAGTAATATTTACAAATCCACTTCGACCGAAATCTAATAAAAATTTTTGTTTGTTTCCTACGAAGAAAAACAGTGAAAAATCATTGAATTGCTAACAAAACATTGAATATTTTGCATTAAACCTATATAAAAACACTTACTTTAGCAAAAATAACATTGTATATTTCATAATGTAAATACATTTTGTGTTCCGTCATTGCATAAAATGTATTTGGGGAAATTTTCAGATTTAGGTTTTTTAAGGTTAGTTTGTTTACGAAAAAATGTTTGTTGCGCAATCGAAAACCAATCAGCTGTGAATAATGTAAACGATTCTGATTTCGAATTGAATTTCAAACTGAAATCTATTGAAAATTTTTATAAGCAACACAATGAAAAAAATTAAGTTAAAAATGTGGAAATGTAACATTTTTTGTTTTGAAATCTATAACATCCTACTCAAAATTGTATTATCCACTCGATAATTATCATCTATTATTATTATTATCTATTAAAATTATCATAAATGAACATCACAATTTAAAAAAGCAAACAAAGGAATAATAAAGGCAAATAAAAGACAGATACAACTCTGTATTTTATTTATTTTTTAAATACAGAGCCTTTGTTGCCTTATTATATAGGGCCCACCTCTAGAAATGTTCTTGATTTGACACTGTATATGGGTGAAAGAGTGGGGGTGGAGGAGTGGAAGGTATTATCACGTCCCTCCTTCTCTGATCACTGTTACATCTCTTTTAACGTGTGTTTTAATACACCGGACAGTAGGGTATTTAGGAATCCTAGAAGAACTGACTGGTCCAAATACTCTTCTCTACTGGTCAGGGGACTAAGCCAACCGCGGACTTTAAACAGTCCGGGTGAGGTAGACTCTGCGGTGGACGATTTGGTGACGAAAGTTGTAGGTTCCTATGAGGCATCATGTCCTCTTACACGGACCAGGCGTAAGTCCAAACCTCCCTGGTGGAACAGGGATTTGGACTGTCAAAGATGCGAACTCCGTGAGCTCTTTAAATTGGCGAAAGGTGCGGACCAATTAGAGTGCTGGGGGGAATACAGAGATGCACTGAGATCTTACAAGCGTGACATACGTAGGGCTAAGCGAAGCTCATGGCGAGACTTCTGCGGCAACATCGAAGGGTTTGGGGAGACCACCAGACTAAGGAAGATGCTTGCTAGAGATCCGTCTATGCCAAGCACTATATGTACGGAGAATGGGGAGTGGACAGGAGGTAGCGGGGAGACTCTGAATGTACTGTTAGATACTCACTTTCCGGGCTGCACTGACCTGTCTACCCTTGTTGAACCGGATATCTATCCGGAGAATACTGATGACGGCTTGATCACCCGGGAAAGGGTCAAATGGGCTGTCGACTCTTTTCAACCATATAAGTCACCTGGGCCGGACGGTATATTTCCGGCCTTGCTGCGTTATGGTGGCCACTGTTTGGTATCGTGGCTGGCCGAAATTTTCAGGGGTTGTCTGAGACTTGGATATGTGCCTGTATCCTGGAGGACAGCAAATGTTTTATTTTTACCGAAATCGAGTAAAAGCAATCACTTGTATCCAAAGGATTATAGGCCAATTAGCCTTACCTCATTCCTCCTGAAGACTTTGGAGAGAATTTTGGACTTCCATGTTCGAGAAAGCTTGGAGCCTAATTTTCTATGCGACAACCAGCACGCTTACACGAAGGGAAAATCTGTGGAGACAGCACTCCATTCGGTTGTTTCACAGATAGAAAGGGCCCTTCATTATGGGAAATTCGCCCTGGGAGTCTTCCTTGATATAGCTGGTGCTTTCAATAATGTGCATACAGATGCAATTTTGGAGTGCTTGGCAGGAACGGGAGCTTCTTTGGGGGCTGTAAATTGGGTAAGCAACCTGCTGGGATGCAGGATAATCTCAGCGGATTGGGGAAGCGCCAGACTGCAGAGGGTGGCGCGTAGGGGAACTCCCCAAGGAGGAGATCTCTCCCCTTTGTTGTGGACACTTGTTGTTAACGGACTTCTCGAGGAGCTTAAGTACGATGCGGCTTCAACGACTGTGTATGCAGACGATGTAGCCGTCACTGGCAAATACCTGGATGTCGTCAGTTCTGTAATGGAGACTACACTTGGGATCATTAACAGGTGGGCGACCAAAGTGGGACTGGGCGTAAATCCAGAGAAGACGGATTTGGTACTTTTCACTCATAAGACCAAGGTGGGCCCGTGGACCACACCTAGGCTAGGGGGAACCAATCTTGTTTTGAAGGACCACACAAAGTACCTGGGGGTCATATTGGACAGCAAGCTGTCGTGGAAACTCAATGTAGAGGAGAGAGTTAAAAAGACTACAAATGCGCTCTATGCATGTAAACGAATGCTAGGCAAGACTTGGGGTCTATCTCCCAAACTCATGCACTGGGTTTACACGGCAGTGGCTAGGCCAATTTTACTCTATGGAGTACTTGTTTGGTGGAAAGCGTTAGAGAAAATGTCTTACTGTAGGCGGCTTGAGAGCGCGCAGAGACTCGCTGAACTTTGTATAACAGGCGCACTTCGCAGCACGCCTACCGCGGCACTGGATGTAATCCTAAATCTACAACCGATTAATCTAGTGGCGGAGGGCGCCGCCAGGAAATCCGCCGTTCGCCTTTGTGCTACGGGGAGATTTACGACGAGACCTTATGGTCACGGGATGATTATTGAGGATAGGATCTGTAGCAGTGACTACACCATCCCGAAAATTGGCTTCACCACTGGCTTGCGTGTTACCCTGAGTGAATACGGCTGGTTGGCAGGCCTTCGTCCTGACCACAGAACCTTCAACTTCTTCACTGATGGTTCAAAGATGGAGGAGGGGGTCGGGGCAGCGGTTTTCTGTCGAGAGCTGGGTATCGAGGAGTCATATAAACTTCCCGATTACTGCAGCGTCTTTCAGGCGGAAGTTATGGCGGCCAAAATGGCTGCTGACCTTGCTCTTGTTTCTGAAACGGAGGGCAGTTACGTTAATTTCTTTATTGATAGTCAGGCGGCTATCAAAGCTATCGCCGCCAACTTGACCTACTCTTCGATTGTCCAAGAGTGCAAGAACTCTCTAGGGAGACTTGGGTCCGGAAGGAGAGTCCACATCTATTGGGTTCGTGGGCACCGGGGTATTGAAGGGAATGAGGTTGCGGATGAACTGGCTAAACGGGGAGTCCATTTGCCAGTTGAAATGGCATTGGACGTTCGCGTGCCACTTCGGTCTCTGAAAAGGGATGTAGAATCCACGATGATGCGAAGAGCTGATGCGGTTTGGAGAAATACCGAAACATGCAGAGTATCTAAAGTCATGTGGAAATCCTACGATCCCGTAGCGACCGAACTTTTACTGTCCTTGTCCAGGAGCGACTGTAGACTTCTTGTGGGGATTTTAACTGGTCACTGCTGGACGGCAGTTCTTGCCAAGAGAGCGGGAAGGCTGCAGAGTGACGAATGTAGATTCTGTGGGGTACCGGGGGACAGAGAGACGGTGGAACACCTAATGTGCCACTGTCCTGCTCTTGCACGCTCAAGGGCGAAATGTTTAGGGGACCACCTATTCCGCGATCTGGGAGAAATCTCAGAAATCGGAATCTTGAGACTTCTAACATTTGCTAAGAGGGTGTGGGGAACTCTGGCTACCATCACTAACGACTGACCTAACGTGGGGGTTATCGTTCCTTATCTGGTAACGCTAGGGACCTAATGGTCTATGCGGGGTCTTTGACCGGCCAGCTCAACCTAACCTAACCTAGCAAAACTTTTGCTGAATCTACAAATTTTGTTGCTAAAAACTAGCTCGCTGATTTTCAGCAAAAGATTTTGCTGACATTAGCTACTTTTTTGCAAGCATCCTCCTGACTAAAATTTTGCTGACTCAGGAAATTTTTTTGCTGACTTTACAAACTTTTTTTTGAGTGTACATGGCTGTATATGTTTGTTTGTTTGCAATTTGACCACACTAGATTACCTACCTAAGAAAGTTTTGCTAACGCAAAACTTTTGCTGAATCTACTAATTTTGTTGCTAAAAAGATTTTGCTGACATTAGCAATTTTTTTGCTAGCACCCTCCTGACTAAAATTTTGCTGACTCAGCAAAAATTTTTGCTGACTTTACAAACTTTTTTTTTTGAATGTATACAAAAGAAAAAACTAAAATGAACGAATCAATAGTGGTTGCGTTTTGTGTAAGCTAAGACTTCTAAGCAGCGACATCTACATCTCGCCTTTTTGCTTGTTTTCCATGCTAAATGTGTTTACCATCACAATTTTGGTAGTAACGTAAATTAGTTAAACAATAGTTCAAGTTTAGTCTTTTGGTAAAAGCGTTTAACTAAAATTTAAGCTGCAAATTCGTTGGCAGCTAAAAAATTCCTGAAAGTTAGTTAAATATTTTGAATAGACGTTAAACAAAATTTTCAACTAGCATTTTTTGAGTGTAACTGGATTGGAAGAATTAAAGTAATATTTACAAATCCACTTCGACCGAAATCTAATAAAAATTTTTGTTTGTTTCCTACGAAGAAAAACAGTGAAAAATCATTGAATTGCTAACAAAACATTGACTATTTTGCATTAAACCTATATAAAAACACTTACTTTAGCAAAAATAACATTGTATATTTCATAATGTAAATACATTTTGTGTTCCGTCATTGCATAAAATGTATTTGGGAAAATTTTCAGATTTAGGTTTTTTAAGGTTAGTTTGTTTACGAAAAAATGTTTGTTGCGCAATCGAAAACCAATCAGCTGTGAATAATGTAAACGATTCTGATTTCGAATTGAATTTCAAACTGAAATCTATTGAAAATTTTTATAAGCAACACAATGAAAAAAATTAAGTTAAAAATGTGGAAATGTAACATTTTTTGTTTTGAAATCTATAACATCCTACTCAAAATTGTATTATCCACTCGATAATTATCATCTATTATTATTATTATCTATTAAAATTATCATAAATGAACATCACAATTTAAAAAAGCAAACAAAGGAATAATAAAGGCAAATAAAAGACAGATACAACTCTGTATTTTATTTATTTTTTAAATACAGAGCCTTTGTTGCCTTATTATTTATAGAAAAAGTTTTCACGAATAGATGGTGCTTAGTTTTCATGCAAAATTAATGATTAATAGATTTTTTGTTAAAGTTCTGCCTATTATGGAGACTCTAACTTTTCTAAAACTTCGGGTTCTGATGAGATCTTTAGCCAGATCGAAATACTAGTATCAACCTAGCTAATATGTTTGATTTGCTTTATTTTTGTAAATATACGGAGGTAGGATGCTCGTTATAAATTAAAAATAACATAAAAATTATCTCGATGTATACAAAAACAAAAAACTGTAACTAATTATATTTTAAAATTTTTTTTTTGCTGTTTTTATTCTACTAATATTGAGCAAACATATTCTGCTAATTTTACTCTTTTTTCTGCAACGTAATTTTAAACTAATTTTTAGTAACTTTAACTTATGAATATGGCTGTAGATGTTTACCTCCGAAGAGCCAATTTGCAACAGTTTCTAATTTTTGAAATAATTGTAAAATTTCTATTTTGCTACTGTTATTGTGCAGTCACATCTCTATAAACATAAAATCTCTGATATTTTGTATTTCTTTGATTTTCGACAAAATGTTAAATAAAATTAACACATAGTGCCTCCATCTGTTGAAAATTTTTGAAATTAAACAGTAATGCATTTTGTTTTATCCAAAGACATTGGTAGCATTCAGCAGAAATATAAATAAGTAATTCCGAGATCTTGTATCGCTGTATGTTTACTTATTCTGGTGAAAGATATTATTTTTATTTTTAAATACAAAATTTTTCACAATTTCTTTTGATTTAAATTTTTTCTTTCAAATTTTAGTTCCAGTATATTCATTACCCATAAGTCCGCAACACTAGTGTTATGTGTGTAACTATAAAAAAAATACAAAACAATAACAACAATGGGTATATTTAAAAAATAAAAAGAAATTCAACACACACATTGGGTAGAAAAAACACGAGAACGAAAACATGATAATCACATGCACTTTGTATATAACACAAAAAAATGATTTCCTTCGCGAAATCATTATTTGACAGCTATTACAACGAGTAAAATTGTTTATTTTATATTCTCTTTTGTATATAATTTATACAGTTGGGTAAAAATGTATTTAAAAAGGGGCTTTTCTTAACAGATGGGTTAACAGAGATTCAAGAACAATATAGAAGCGCTTTTAAAGAATTTGGGTAATAACTTTAAATAAAAAATAAAACACACGCGAAAGGATAAATGAAAAAATAGCAAAATGCACTGAGTAGAAAAAAAATAAAAGCTTTTTGTGTTAAGCCGACGGGATTTTACCCAAAAAAAAATTTCTTTTTAATAGAGTCGATTGGGTATTTGTTGTTAATGTATTTTTATTATAAACACTTTTATAATGTCACACACACTTTTTAATTTCAAAACACTTTATTTAAAGATTAAAAAACACGTACCTTATTCCAAAAGAATTTTAATTAAAGAAAAAAGGGCTGATAAATTGGATAAGTAGGAAAATCCACAAAAAATTCCCAGGGTAAAACTCAAAAAATAATGGCGGCGTTTTTTCTGAAAATAAATATTTTCATCAAAAATATTTCGAGGTCTCGGGGGGTTCGGTTCGAAGGGCCGTTATCCGGTTCGAAGGACCAAAAAATATTTTCTCGAAATATTTTGTCCGAAAATTAGAAAATAAAAAGCGGGGTTAATTATGATGTTTTCAAAAATCGTTATAATTAGGGTTTATTAAATAATTAAAAATGGGGGTTTAATCAACTTACGTTGTGTATGGGGGTTCCAGGAGTAATGACCAAAAAAGAGCGTGAAGCGCTAAGAACTTAAAAACATAACACTGAACAGTAACTGAAGCGTGTATACATAAGAACTGTCAGTGGGCTGTTTACACTATGCGCGTAAACAGTTATGTATAAAATTGGGTGTGCGTTTTGTTGTTTTATTCGTTAAATTTTGATTTTTTTTTTTGTATTTAATATTTAATATTTAAATTAATTAATTTCATTTTCTTTGCACAATTAAAGGTCGAAAAACATAAGTTTTATTTGTAATAAATATTATATCAAACTTGTAAAAAAGACAAAGTACGGTCTTAGACAACTTCTTATTTACATCTTGTTTTTAAATAACACAACACAAGTGTAAAAATAAAAAGAAGAATAAAAACAAGAAGCGTGTATTGCATATCTACCAAAGATAGAGCGTTCACATAACGAACAAGTTTTTAATTAATTTTTGATCAAGATCAATGATCTTTAACTTCAAGCTCATATATTACTTCTCATTTAGAGGGATAAATAGGTTATATGAATGTTTGCATGGGATTGTTACTTCTTTCAAAACGTTTTCTGAAGATGCGAACTTAGAAAATTCCCGAAATAGATCTATCAACACATTCCTGAAAGTGGTCAATTAATAAATTTGGCAACAAAAAACTCTATAGATTATTTGTTATTACAATATCCTAATTCAGAAATGTAGTATGGCCTCGAACTTGAATAATTTTCAATTTCATTGCACCATTAAAAGTCGAAAAAACATAATTTTTATTTGTAATAAAAATTATATCAAACTTGTAAAAAAGTTAACTTCTTCTTTACATCTTGTTTTTAAATAAAACAAAACAAGTGTAAAAATAAAAAGGAGAATTAAAACAAAAAGAGTGTGTTTTATACCTACCAAAGGTAGAGCTTGCACATAATGAACAAGTTCGCAATATATATTTGATTAGTGGTGATAATCTTTAACTTCGAGCTCATATATTAGTTCTCGTTTAGTGGGATAACTAGGTTACATGAATGTTTGCATGGGATTGTCACTTCTTTCAAAACGTGTTCTGAAGATGGGAACCTAGAAAATTCCCGAAATATATCTATCAACGCATTGCTGAAAGTGGTCAATTAATAAATTTGAAAACAAACACTCTATAGATTATTTGTTAGGACAATATCCTAATAAAGAAATAGAGAGTATGGCCTCGAACTTGAATAATTTTTATTTTCAAAAACACCCAACATTAATATATTTATACACTGGGTTTTTTATTAACCCTTTTTGTATATTTTTATTTTACCTAGTAATGCACAAATGAAAGTAATAAATAAGGCACACAATGGTAATTCATTTGTATTCACAAAAATATGGAGAGCTACAGTTATAAAGAATTGGCCAAAGAGTATTTTAAAACAAAAACCAGGAAGATGTTCTTAGTTATATTAAAATAAAATTAAACTTAAATTCTTGTAGCACCGAAACACAAGAGCAATTACCTAATTTCGTCAAATCACTGAAAAGAGATACAAAGAAGTTAGCTACAGTAAACAAAATTGTTATACACGTAGTGCAAACTGGTTGAAGGACAACTTACTGTCGCTTTAGAAACTACAAACGAAAATAGAGCTGGAAGACCACAAAAATCATTGGACAACTACAGGGAAACTTAAAGATTTCTATAATGAAATTGGATGTAGAAATTTTAAAGAAAATTTTTCACATCAACAGAAACCATTCATTAACAAAAGTGGATATCAATGAACAAGTTATTAAAGCTAGTTCATTGAGAACAAAATGGATTCTTAAAAGTATACCAACTCCGAGCGAGGCAAAACAGTTCACAAATGAGGAGGCATTGGCTTTATTTCTGGATTTGAAATTAACAAAACAGCAATATATTCAGCTCAGATTGCGTTCCATTGAAAAATGCTCAAATCTGTCTCCAGAATAACATCACATAACCGCTGCTAAAGTGGACTGTTTGCCATCAAAAGACACTATTACAATCACACCAATTTCGGTAGAGGTACAACTACAATCTCTTCATGTAATCTACATCTCTACATGCAAGAATACGAGTTCTGGAACACATACTAAAAATCAGTTATGATTTGGATTTCAAACTTACAGACTCAGTAAAATTGAAGATTATGCTAAGGATACTGCAAAAATGTATATAACCAAATACAAATAAATATATCGGCAACAGTTCACAAAATCCTTTATCATGGAGATCTATCAGAGGAAGCTCAGTAAAAAAGGAGTAAACATTAGAGATTTTATAGAGGGCACAACACCAGAAAAATTTCACGAAGTTTCACAAATGATGATCTATTTAAAATATTATTGGCAACGTCAGATCCGTTCATCTCTAATATTCGACATCAATGGAAAGTGGAACATCATGACTTTGATGAAGAAGTCAAAGAACTACTACAGAACAGAAATAATACAGAACAGAATATGGAATTTTGAAAGCAATATTCGTATCAAATGAAAAATAATTATAATTAGCTTTATTAAGTACGAAAAACATAATATTAGTAAAAAAAAAAATAAGGATAAATATATATGTATATATATAAATAATACAAATATAATAAAAAATCTATTGTAATTTTTATTTTCAAAATGTTTTTTTTTTGACACATATGAAATGTTTTAATATATATATTTAATAAAATAAAAGCCCATATTTTCATATTAAAATTAAAGAAACAATCAGAATCACTGCGCTAATGTTCAGCAGGTTTATTTTACTAAAATTAGCAAATTTGACAGTAAGAAATAGTAAACTTTTCTGTAGTAATAGCAAAGTTTTCAGTTGCTAGTTTTTGAGTGTACACAAATTAGCAAAATTTGACAACAAAAACTTGTTCATTTTTCTGTAATAAGAGCAAAATTTTCAGTTATTTTACTAACTTTTATTGAGTGTAAACATAAAAAATTTCCCATTATTACAAACAATTTTTATAATTATTATTAAAATCCACATTTAACATGTTTTAATAAATAAAAAATCCACATTTTCATACTAATAGCTAAAAAAATTTAAGTTAAACTTTGGCCTTGAATTCCTTAATAAGTATTCAATAAAGTTTAGTTTTATCTGTCCATTAAAAAAATTACTAAACTATTTTAATCGGTTCAAAAGTTGCTGAGTTTTGGCCAATGACAAATGATTTTAAGCCACTGCGCGTCGCGTATTTGAAATGAAAGTGAAATGAGGAATAGCCACAATTACCTTTATCGTGTTTAGCGCAAACATAGCAACAATAAACTCAGGAGCAGGTCCAAATAGCAAATGTTCCACAACAGCTGTACAACTTCCTACTGAACGACCTGATCACTATATGATCGTGCAAGCACGCCGTCGCCCACAAAGGTGGCTATTCAACGCCATAATTAATATAATTTATTTAATTATTTATTTTTATGAATTTTCAAGGTATTTCAATTTACAATATAAATATAATAGAAAAAAATTATTTTTTGACTGTTTTGAATTGAAAATTACTCAAATTTTCAAACTATGCCCCAGGTGGTCATAAGTAAGCTCAAGTAATTTTCAAAACATTTAAAAAATTATTTTTTCTTTTATATTTATATTCTAAATTGAAAAACCTTGAAAATTCATAAAAATAAAATATAAAATAAATTATATTAAAAAAATTCAAATTCTACAGCCCAAGCGGCCACATTTCTGAGTGATAAAACGATGGCGCGTTGTCGTGCTTGCACGATAAGAAGCGCATCGCGTACAGAAGTACGCATTCTGGTTTATACTATCCTTGATCTGATCGCTAAGGTAGCGTGAAAATTGTATGTCTCATTTGGTCAAATAGTGAAACATACACTCAAAAAAAAAAGTTTGTAAAGTCAGCAAAAAATTTTGCTGAGTCAGCAAAATTTTAGTCAGGAGGATGCTTGCAAAAAAGTTGCTAATGTCAGCAAAATCTTTTGCTGAAAATCAGCGAGCTGAATTTTAGCAACAAAATTTGTAGATTCAGCAAAAGTTTTGCTAACACTTAGTAGATTAGAAATTGCTAAAAATTAATAAATTTTTTGCTGAATTTTAGTCGACTGAAAAAAACGCAAAAAATTTGTAGAAAAATTGTAATTTAGTTAATTTATTTGCTGAAAATCATAAAACATATTTTTGTGATTCTTATAAAAATAATTTACTATAATAACGAAATATAAAAATTTTCATTTTTCCACATTGACGAAATGAATTAATTTAATATCTGAAAATATATAGACATAAATATATATAACATAACAAAAATTGTCTTTCAATTACTTACATCAATGGTTGTCTAAATGGTGCTATCGCAACTGCCGAAGATAATTATAGAAACGAAAAAATAAACAAAACAAACGAAACGAAAAAAACAACCCTTTTTGCAATAAGAAAAAGGAACCATAAAAATCTACCTAAGATGTGTTGGTTTGTCTTTCACTTTACTCTGTCTACATTTCTGTATATGTTTGTTTGCAATTTGACCACACATATAAACATTTAGTTTAAATAAATAAATATTTTATTTTGTTTTTTATTTAATTAATAGACTATTATTTTCACAAGCCGGTGACAACGCAAAATTTAAGTTATTTTAATCCTCAATTTTGTTTTATGTATGAAAAAGAGATACAATAATTTCCATGGTTTATTTTTTTATATATCTTATTAGAGTTGTACTTTTTAGTATCATTTTCCTCTTCTCTACTACATCTTGACATGCCGCGACATCTACTTCATTCTGCGTATATCTTTCAATCTGGTTGTCGTCCACACTATTAATGTGCTTATCAGCACAATTTTTTTTAGCAAAATTAATTAGTAAAACATTAGTATATTAGTAAAGCATTAGTATAAAACAGTTAAGTGCTGAATAAGTATAACAAAAATTTTAGCTGAAAACACGATTTTAGCAAAAAATTTTGCTAAAAAATAGTATACCTGATTTACAAGACGTTTTACTACTAACTTATTTTTTTTGGTGTACATATGTTTGTTATTTTTTGTTTTGTTGAACTTTTTCAAAATGACAAAGGAAACTATCAACTAAAATTTGAAAGAAAAAATTTAAATCAAAAGAAATTGTGAAAAATTTTGTATTTAAAAATAAAAATAATATCTTTCACCAGAATAAGTAAACATACAGCGATACAAGATCTCGGAATTACTTATTAATATTTCTGCTGAATGCTACCAATGGATAAAACAAAATGCATTACTGTTTAATTTCAAAAATTTTCAACAGATGGAGGCACTATGTGTTAATTTTATTTAACATTTTGTCGAAAATCAAAGAAAAACAAAATATCAGAGATTTTATGTTTATAGAGATGTGACTGCACAATAACAGTAGCAAAATAAAAATTTTACAATTATTTCAAAAATTAGAAACTGTTGCAAATTGGCTCTTCGGAGGTAAACATCTACAGCCATATTCATAAGTTAAAGTTACTAAAAATTAGTTTAAAATTACGTTGCAGAAAAAAGAGTAAAATTAGCAGAATATGTTTGCTCAATATTAGTAGAATAAAAACAGCAAAAAAAAAATTTTAAAATATAATTAGTTACAGTTTTTTGTTTTTGTATACATCGAGATAATTTTTATGTTATTTTTAATTTATAACGAGCATCCTACCTCCGTATATTTACAAAAATAAAGCAAATCAAACATATTAGCTAGGTTGATACTAGTATTTCGATCTGGCTAAAGATCTCATCAGAACCCGAAGTTTTAGAAAAGTTAGAGTCTCCATAATAGGCAGAACTTTAACAAAAAATCTATTAATCATTAATTTTGCATGAAAACTAAGCACCAAATTTTATTCGTGAAAACTTTTTCTATAAATAATAAGGCAACAAAGGCTCTGTATTTAAAAAATAAATAAAATACAGAGTTGTATCTGTCTTTTATTTGCCTTTATTATTCCTTTGTTTGCTTTTTTAAATTGTGATGTTCATTTATGATAATTTTAATAGATATTTTCCATGATAATTATCGAGTGGATAATACAATTTTGAGTAGGATGTTATAGATTTCAAAACAAAAAATGTTACATTTCCACATTTTTAACTTAATTTTTTTCATTGTGTTGCTTATAAAAATTTTCAATAGATTTCAGTTTGAAATTCAATTCGAAATCAGAATCGTTTACATTATTCACAGCTGATTGGTTTTCGATTGCGCAACAAACATTTTTTCGTAAACAAACTAACCTTAAAAAACCTAAATCTGAAAATTTTCCCAAATACATTTTATGCAATGACGGAACACAAAATGTATTTACATTATGAAATATACAATGTTATTTTTGCTAATGTAAGTGTTTTTATATAGGTTTAATGCAAAATATTCAATGTTTTGTTAGCAATTCAATGATTTTTCACTGTTTTTCTTCGTAGGAAACAAACAAAAATTTTTATTAGATTCCGGTCGAAGTGGATTTGTAAATATTACTTTAATTCTTCCAATCCAGTTACACTCAAAAAATGCTAGTTGAAAATTTTGTTAAACGTCTATTCAAAATATTTAACTAACTTTCAGGAATTTTTTAGCTGCCAACGAATTTGCAGCTTAAATTTTAGTTAAACGCTTTTACCAAAAGACTAAACTTGAACTATTGTTTAACTAATTTACGTTACTACCAAAATTGTGATGGTAAACACATTTATAGCATGGAGAACAAGCAAAAAGGCGAGATGTAGATGTCGCTGCTTAGAAGTCTTAGCTTACACAAAACGCAACCACTATTGATTTCGTTCATTTTAGTTTTTTTCTTTTGTATACATTCAAAAAAAAGTTTGTAAAGTCAGCAAAAAATTTTGCTGAGTCAGCAAAATTTTAGTCAGGATGGTGCTAGCAAAAAAAATTGCTAATGTCAGCAAAATCTTTTTAGCAACAAAATTAGTAGATTCAGCAAAAGTTTTGCTAACACTTAGTAGATTAGAAATAAAAAAGACTGAAAAAAACGCAAAAAAAATTGTAAAAAAATTGTAATTTAGTTAATATATTTGCTGAAAATCATAAAACATATTTTTGTTATTCTTTTAAAAATAATTTACAATAATTACAAAATATAAAAATTTTCATTTTCCCACATTGACGACATGAATTAATTTAATATCTGAAAATATATAGAAATAAATATATATAACAAAACAAAAATTTTCTTTAAACTACTTACATCAATCGTTGTCTAAATGATGATTTCTTTTAAAGGACGCAACTGCCGAAGATAATTATAGAAACGAAAAAATAAACAAAAACAAACAAAACGAAAAAATCAAACCTTTTTTTGCAATAAGAAAAAGGAACCATAAAAATCTACCTTAGATGTGTGTCTTTGTCTTTCGCTTTACTCTGTCTACACTCAAAAAAATAAATTTCAGCAAAATAAATTAACTAAAGCAAAAATGTTATACTAAGTTTTTTATCTTTTTTCAATCTACTAAGCTCCAGCAAAATTTTTTGTTGGTTTCACCAAGTCGGTTTTCATTTGCACTCAAAAAAATAAGTTAGTAGAAAAGTTAGTAAAACGTCTTGTAAATCAGGTATACTATTTTTTAGCAAAATTTTTTGCTAAAATCGTGTTTTCAGCTAAAATTTTTGTTATACTTATTCAGCACTTACCTGTTTTATACTAATGCTTTACTAATATACTAATGTCTTACTAATTTATTTTGCTAAAAAAAGTTGTGCTGATAAGCACATTAATAGTGTGGACGGCAACCAGATTGAAAGATATACGCAGAATGAAGTAGATGTCGCGGCATGTCAAGATGTCGTAGAGAAGAGGAAAATGATACTAAGAAGTACAACTCTAATAAGACATATAAACAAATCAACCATGGAAGACTTTTGTATCTGTTGTTCATACATAAAACAAAATTGAGGATTAAAACAACTTAAATTTTGCGTTGTTAACGGCTTGTGAAAATAATTGTCTTTTAATTAAATAAAAGACAAAATAAAATATTTAAATTTAATATGTAATATGTAATTCTAAACTAAATGTTTATAGATTTATAATCTAGTGTGGTCAAATTGCAAACAAACATACATATACAGACATGTACACTCAAAAAAAAAAGTTTGTAAAATCAGCAAAAAATTTTGCTGAGTCAGCAAAATTTTAGTCAGGAGGGTGCTAGCAAAAAAATTGCTAATGTCAGCAAACAAAATTAGTAGATTCAGCAAAAGTTTTGCTAACACTTAGTAGATTAGAAATAAAAAAGCGTTGGTAAAAATTAATAAATTTTTTGCTGAATTTTAGTAGACTGAAAAAACGCAAAAAATTATTGTAATTTAGTTAATATATTTGCTGAAAATCATAAAACATATTTTTGTGATTCTTTTAAAAATAATTTAATTTTCCCACATTGAAATAAACAAAAACAAACGAAACGAAAAAAACAACCCTTTTTTTTGCAATAAGAAAAAGGAACCATAAAAATCTACCTAAGATGTGTGTCTTTGTCTTTCGCTCTACTCTGTCTACATGTCTGTATATGGTTGTTTGCAATTTCACCACACTAGATTATTAATCTATTAACATTAATTATAGAAATACATATTAAATTTAAATATTTTCTTTTGTCTTTTATTTTATTAATAGACAATTATTTTCACAAGCTGGTGACAACGCAAAATTTAAGTTGTTTTAATCCTCAATTTTGTTTTATGTATGAAAAACAGATACAAAAGTCTTCCATGATTGATTTTTTTATATGTCTTATTAGAGTTGTACTTTTTAGTATCATTTTTCTCTTCTCTACTACATCTTGACATGCCGCGACATCTGCTTCATTCTGCGTATATCTTTCAATCTGGTTGTCGTCCACACTATTAATGTGCTTATCAGCACAATTTTTTTTAGCAAAATTAATTAGTAAAACATTAGTATATTAGTAAAGCATTAGTATAAAACAGTTAAGTATAACAAAAATTTTAGCTGAAAACACGATTTTAGCAAAAAAAAATTGCTAAAAAATAGTATACCTGATTTACAAGACGTTTTACTAACTTTTGTACTAACTTATTTTTTTGAGTGTAGACAGAGTAAAGCGAAAGACAAAGACACACATCTAAGGTAGATTTTTATGGTTCCTTTTTCTTATTGCAAAAAAAAGGTTTGATTTTTTCGTTTTGTTTGTTTTTGTTTATTTCAATGTGGGAAAATTAAATTATTTTTAAAAGAATCACAAAAATATGTTTTATGATTTTCAGCAAATATATTAACTAAATTACAATAATTTTTTGCGTTTTTTCAGTCTACTAAAATTCAGCAAAAAATTTATTAATTTTTACCAACGCTTTTTTATTTCTAATCTACTAAGTGTTAGCAAAACTTTTGCTGAATCTACTAATTTTGCTGCTAAAAAGATTTTGCTGACATTAGCAATTTTTTTGCTAGCACCATCCTGACTAAAATTTTGCTGACTCAGCAAAATTTTTTGCTGACTTTACAAACTTTTTTTTTTGAATGTGTACAAAAGAAAAAAACTAAAATGAACGAAATCAATAGTGGTTGCGTTTTGTGTAAGCTAAGACTTCTAAGCAGCGACATCTATATCTCGCCTTTTTGCTTGTTCTCCATGCTATAAATGTGTTTACCATCACAATTTTGGTAGTAACGTAAATTAGTTAAACAATAGTTCAAGTTTAGTCTTTTGGTAAAAGCGTTTAACTAAAATTTAAGCTGCAAATTCGTTGGCAGCTAAAAAATTCCTGAAAGTTAGTTAAATATTTTGAATAGACGTTTAAAAAAAATTTCAACTAGCATTTTTTGAGTGTAACTGGATTGGAAGAATTAAAGTAATATTTACAAATCCACTTCGACCGAAATCTAATAAAAATTTTTGTTTGTTTCCTACGAAGAAAAACAGTGAAACATCATTGAATTGCTAACAAAACATTGAATATTTTGCATTAAACCTATATAAAAACACTTACATTAGCATAAATAACATTGTATATTTCATAATGTAAATACATTTTGTGTTCCGTCATTGCATAAAATGTATTTGGGAAAATTTTCAGATTTAGGTTTTTTAAGGTTAGTTTGTTTACGAAAAAATGTTTGTTGCGCAATCGAAAACCAATCAGCTGTGAATAATGTAAACGATTCTGATTTCGAATTGAATTTTAAACTGAAACCTATTGAAAATTTTTATAAGCAACACAATCAAAAAAATTAAGTTAAAACTGTGGAAATGTAACATTTTTTGTTTTGAAATCTATAACATCCTACTCAAAATTGTATTATCCACTCGATAATTATCATGGAAAATATCTATTAAAATTATCATAAATGAACATCACAATTTAAAAAAGCAAACAAAGGAATAATAAAGGCAAATAAAAGACAGATACAACTCTGTATTTTATTTATTTTTTAAATACAGAGCCTTTGTTGCCTTATTATTTATAGAAAAAGTTTTCACGAATAGATGGTGCTTAGTTTTCATGCAAAATTAATGATTAATAGATTTTTTGTTAAAGTTCTGCCTATTATGGAGACTCTAACTTTTCTAAAACTTCGGGTTCTGATGAGATCTTTAGCCAGATCGAAATACTAGTATCAACCTAGCTAATATGTTTGATTTGCTTTATTTTTGTAAATATACGGAGGTAGGATGCTCGTTATAAATTAAAAATAACATAAAAATTATCTCGATGTATACAAAAACAAAAAACTGTAACTAATTATATTTTAAAATTTTTTTTGCTGTTTTTATTCTACTAATATTGAGCAAACATATTCTGCTAATTTTACTCTTTTTTCTGCAACGTAATTTTAAACTAATTTTTAGTAACTTTAACTTATGAATATGGCTGTAGATGTTTACCTCCGAAGAGCCAATTTGCAACAGTTTCTAATTTTTGAAATAATTGTAAAATTTTTATTTTGCTACTGTTATTGTGCAGTCACATCTCTATAAACATAAAATCTCTGATATTTTGTTTTTCTTTGATTTTCGACAAAATGTTAAATAAAATTAACACATAGTGCCTCCATCTGTTGAAAATTTTTGAAATTAAACAGTAATGCATTTTGTTTTATCCATTGGTAGCATTCAGCAGAAATATTAATAAGTAATTCCGAGATCTTGTATCGCTGTATGTTTACTTATTCTGGTGAAAGATATTATTTTTATTTTTAAATACAAAATTTTTCACAATGTCTTTTGATTTAAATTTTTTCTTTCAAATTTTAGTTGATAGTTTCCTTTGTCATTTTGAAAAAGTTCAACAAAACAAAAAATAACAAACATATGTACACCAAAAAAAATAAGTTAGTAGTAAAACGTCTTGTAAATCAGGTATACTATTTTTTAGCAAAATTTTTTGCAAAATCGTGTTTTCAGCTAAAATTTTTGTTATACTTATTCAGCACTTAACTGTTTTATACTAATGCTTTACTAATATACTAATGTTTTACTAATTAATTTTGCTAAAAAAAATTGTGCTGATAAGCACATTAATAGTGTGGACGACAACCAGATTGAAATATATACGCAGAATGAAGTAGATGTCGCGGCATGTCAAGATGTAGTAGAGAAGAGGAAAATGATACTAAAAAGTACAACTCTAATAAGATATATAAAAAAATAAACCATGGAAATTTTTGTATCTCTTTTTCATACATAAAACAAAATTGAGGATTAAAATAACTTAAATTTTGCGTTGTCACCGGCTTGTGAAAATAATTGTCTATTAATTAAATAAAAAACAAAATAAAATATTTATTTATTTAAACTAAATGTTTATATGTGTGGTCAAATTGCAAACAAACATATACAGAAACGTAGACAGAGTAAAGTGAAAGACAACGACACACATCTTAGGTAGATTTTTATGGTTCCTTTTTCTTATTGCAAAAAGGGTTGTTTTTTTCGTTTCGTTTGTTTTGTTTATTTTTTCGTTTCTATAATTATCTTCGGCAGTTGCGATAGCACCATTTAGACAACCATTGATGTAAGTAATTGAAAGACAATTTTTGTTATGTTATATATATTTATGTCTATATATTTTCAGATATTAAATTAATTCATTTCGTCAATGTGGAAAAATGAAAATTTTTATATTTCGTTATTATAGTAAATTATTTTTATAAGAATCACAAAAATATGTTTTATGATTTTCAGCAAATAAATTAACTAAATTACAATTTTTCTACAAATTTTTTGCGTTTTTTTCAGTCGACTAAAATTCAGCAAAAAATTTATTAATTTTTAGCAATTTCTAATCTACTAAGTGTTAGCAAAACTTTTGCTGAATCTACAAATTTTGTTGCTAAAATTCAGCTCGCTGATTTTCAGCAAAAGATTTTGCTGACATTAGCAACTTTTTTGCAAGCATCCTCCTGACTAAAATTTTGCTGACTCAGCAAAATTTTTTGCTGACTTTACAAACTTTTTTTTTTGAGTGTATGTTTCACTATTTGACCAAATGAGACATACAATTTTCACGCTACCTTAGCGATCAGATCAAGGATAGTATAAACCAGGATGCGTACTTCTGTACGCGATGCGCTTCTTATCGTGCAAGCACGACAACGCGCCATCGTTTTATCACTCAGAAATGTGGCCGCTTGGGCTGTAGAATTTGAATTTTTTTAATATAATTTATTTTATATTTTATTTTTATGAATTTTCAAGGTTTTTCAATTTAGAATATAAAAGAAAGAAAAAATAATTTTTTAAATGTTTTGAAAATTACTTGAGCTTACTTATGACCACCTGGGGCATAGTTTGAAAATTTGAGTAATTTTCAATTCAAAACAGTCAAAAAATAATTTTTTTCTATTATATTTATATTGTAAATTGAAATACCTTGAAAATTCATAAAAATAAATAATTAAATAAATTATATTAATTATGGCGTTGAATAGCCACCTTTGTGGGCGACGGCGTGCTTGCACGATCATATAGTGATCAGGTCGTTCAGTAGGAAGTTGTACAGCTGTTGTGGAACATTTGCTATTTGGACCTGCTCCTGAGTTTATTGTTGCTATGTTTGCGCTAAACACGATAAAGGTAATTGTGGCTATTCCTCATTTCACTTTCATTTCAAATACGCGACGCGCAGTGGCTTAAAATCATTTGTCATTGGCCAAAACTCAGCAACTTTTGAACCGATTAAAATAGTTTAGTAATTTTTTTAATGGACAGATAAAACTAAACTTTATTGAATACTTATTAAGGAATTCAAGGCCAAAGTTTAACTTAAATTTTTTTAGCTATTAGTATGAAAATGTGGATTTTTTATTTATTAAAACATGTTAAATGTGGATTTTAATAATAATTATAAAAATTGTTTGTAATAATGGGAAATTTTTTATCTTTACACTCAATAAAAGTTAGTAAAATAACTGAAAATTTTGCTGTTATTACAGAAAAATGAACAAGTTTTTGTTGTCAAATTTTGCTAATTTGTGTACACTCAAAAACTAGCAACTGAAAACTTTGCTATTACTACAGAAAAGTTTACTATTTCTTACTGTCAAATTTGCTAATTTTAGTAAAATAAACCTGCTGAACATTAGCGCAGTGATTCTGATTGTTTCTTTAATTTTAATATGAAAATATGGGCTTTTATTTTATTAAATATATATATTAAAACATTTCATATGTGTCAAAAAAAAAACATTTTGAAAATAAAAATTACAATAGATTTTTTATTATATTTGTATTATTTATATATATACATATATATTTATCCTTATTTTATTTTTACTAATATTATGTTTTTCGTACTTAATAAAGCTAATTATAATTATTTTTCATTTGATACGAATATTGCTTTCAAAATTCCATATTCTGTTCTGTATTATTTCTGTTCTGTAGTAGTTCATTGACTTCTTCATCAAAGTCATGATGTTCCACTTTCCATTGATGTCGAATATTAGAGATGAACGGATCTGACGTTGCCAATAATATTTTAAATAGATCTTCATTTGTGAAACTTCATGAAATTTTTCTGGTGTTGTGCCCTCTATAAAATCTCTAATGTTTACTCCTTTTTTACTGAGCTTCCTCTGATAGATCTCCATGATAAAGGATTTTGTGAACTGTTGCCGATATATTTATTTGTATTTGGTTATATACATTTTTGCAGTATCCTTAGCATAATCTTCAATTTTACTGAGTCTGTAAGTTTGAAATCCAAATCATAACTGATTTTTAGTATGTGTTCCAGAACTCGTATTTTTGCATGTAGAGATGTAGATTACATGAAGAGATTGTAGTTGTACCTCTACCGAAATTGGTGTGATTGTAATAGTGTCTTTTGATGGCAAACAGTCCACTTTAGCAGCGGTTATGTGATGTTATTCTGGAGACAGATTTGAGCATTTTTCAATGGAACGCAATCTGAGCTGAATATATTGCTGTTTTGTTAATTTCAAATCCAGAAATAAAGCCAATGCCTCCTCATTTGTGAACTGGTTTGCCTCGCTCGGAGTTGGTATACTTTTAAGAATCCATTTTGTTCTCAATGAACTAGCTTTAATAACTTGTTCATTGATATCCACTTTTGTTAATGAATGGTTTCTGTTGATGTGAAAAATTTTCTTTAAAATTTCTACATCCAATTTCATTATAGAAATCTTTAAGTTTCCCTGTAGTTGTCCAATGATTTTTGTGGTCTTCCAGCTCTATTTTCGTTTGTAGTTTCTAAAGCGACAGTAAGTTGTCCTTCAACCAGTTTGCACTACGTGTATAACAATTTTGTTTACTGTAGCTAACTTCTTTGTATCTCTTTTCAGTGATTTGACGAAATTAGGTAATTGCTCTTGTGTTTCGGTGCTACAAGAATTTAAGTTTAATTTTATTTTAATATAACTAAGAACATCTTCCTGGTTTTTGTTTTGAAATACTCTTTGGCCAATTCTTTATAACTGTAGCTCTCCATATTTTTGTGAATACAAATGAATTACCATTGTGTGCCTTATTTATTACTTTCATTTGTGCATTACTAGGTAAAATAAAAATATACAAAAAGGGTTAATAAAAAACCCAGTGTATAAATATATTAATGTTGGGTGTTTTTGAAAATAAAAATTATTCAAGTTCGAGGCCATACTCTCTATTTCTTTATTAGGATATTGTCCTAACAAATAATCTATAGAGTGTTTGTTTTCAAATTTATTAATTGACCACTTTCAGCAATGCGTTGATAGATATATTTCGGGAATTTTCTAGGTTCCCATCTTCAGAACACGTTTTGAAAGAAGTGACAATCCCATGCAAACATTCATGTAACCTAGTTATCCCACTAAACGAGAACTAATATATGAGCTCGAAGTTAAAGATTATCACCACTAATCAAATATATATTGCGAACTTGTTCATTATGTGCAAGCTCTACCTTTGGTAGGTATAAAACATACTCTTTTTGTTTTAATTCTCCTTTTTATTTTTACACTTGTTTTGTTTTATTTAAAAACAAGATGTAAAGAAGAAGTTAACTTTTTTACAAGTTTGATATAATTTTTATTACAAATAAAAATTATGTTTTTTCGACTTTTAATGGTGCAATGAAATTGAAAATTATTCAAGTTCGAGGCCATACTATACATTTCTGAATTAGGATATTGTAATAACAAATAATCTATAGAGTTTTTTGTTGCCAAATTTATTAATTGACCACTTTCAGGAATGTGTTGATAGATCTATTTCGGGAATTTTCTAGGTTCGCATCTTCAGAACACGTTTTGAAAGAAGTAACAATCCCATGCAAACATTCATATAACCTATTTATCCCTCTAAATGAGAAGTAATATATGAGCTCGAAGTTAAAGATCATTGATCTTGATCAAAAATTAATTAAAAACTTGTTCGTTATGTGAACGCTCTATCTTTGGTAGATATGCAATACACGCTTCTTGTTTTTATTCTTCTTTTTATTTTTACACTTGTGTTGTGTTATTTAAAAACAAGATGTAAAGAAGAAGTTATCTAAGACCGTACTTTGTCTTTTTTACAAGTTTGATATAATATTTATTACAAATAAAACTTATGTTTTTTCGACCTTTAATTGTGCAAAGAAAATGAAAATTATTCAAGTTGGAGGCCATACTCTATATTTATTTTCAATTAATAAATTTGAAAACAAAAATTCTATAGATTATTTGTTATTACAATATCCTAATAAAGAAATAAAGGGTATGACCTCGAACTTGAATAATTTTCATTTTCATTGCACAATTAAAGGACGAAAAAACATAATTTTTATTTTTAATAAAAATTATATGAAACTTGTTGGGTGTTTTTCTTTATTTCCTTGAATGGAGTTATTTAACAGCTTAATATATAAATGACTTGTAGTACTGAGTATTTAGTTATTACAAAAATCATAAATTCAAGTATCAGAAAATCGATTTACAAAAGTGTTAGTTTTATTTGAGAAACAGCAATACTTGTTTGCTATATAATAAAGGGTCCGCCATCTAACGTTTTTTTCAACTAGTGCTTATTTCGTGAATGGTAACACTTACCTCATGTCTGATTTGACAGATAATTAGTTTTATCCTTCCGCTGAACGAATATGGTTGTGTATACGCTTGAACAACGCTGGGACATATTGCGACATTACTTTGAAACTCATGGTAATGTTGCAGAATGTGTGCCGATACACCCAAAACGAGTCACTGTTTGGTGCGGATTTTGGTCCAGAGGCATAATTTGGCCATTTTTCTTCGAAAATGAGCAAGGAGTGAAGGGCCATGCTGAACGAATTTTTGTTCACAAAAATTGAAGAGGAGTAAATACAGCTGCACACAATCGATAATGTGCTTAAAAATTGGACCGATCATGTAGGCTACTGCATGGCCAGCCGAGGCAGCCATTTGAATGAAATTATTTTCCATTATTAACCGGAAGGATTGTACTTTCAAATAAAAAAAGAAATTTGAGAAAATATTCAGTAGTTTTTTTATATTTATATTATATTATATAAATATAATTATTATATAAATATTATTATATAAATATAAAATACTGTGCTATAAAATACTTAAAACACAAATTTAACACACCGTTGCATACTTATACACTCAAAAAAATAAGTTAGTACAAAAGTTAGTAAAACGTCTTGTAAATCAGGTATACTATTTTTTAGCAAATTATTTTGCTAAAATCGTGTTTTCAGCTAAAATTTTTGTTATACTTATTCAGCACTTAACTGTTTTATACTAATGCTTTACTAATATACTAATGTTTTACTAATTAATTTTGCTAAAAAAAATTGTGCTGATAAGCACATCAATAGTGTGGGCGACAACCAAATTGAAAGATATATGCAGAATGAAACAGATGTCGCGGCATGTCAAGATGTCGTAGAGAAGAGGAAAATGATACTAAGAAGTACAACTCTAATAAGACATATAAACAAATCAACCATGGAAGACTTTTGTATCTGTTGTTCATACATAAAACAAAATTGAGGATTAAAACAACTTAAATTTTGCGTTGTTAACGGCTTGTGAAAATAATTGTCTTTTAATTAAATAAAAGACAAAATAAAATATTTAAATTTAATATGTAATATGTAATTCTACACTAAATGTTTATAGATTTATAATCTAGTGTGGTCAAATTGCAAACAAACATACATATACAGACATGTACACTCAAAAAAAAAAAGTTTGTAAAATCAGCAAAAAATTTTGCTGAGTCAGCAAAATTTTAGTCAGGAGGGTGCTAGCAAAAAAATTGCTAATGTCAGCAAACAAAATTAGTAGATTCAGCAAAAGTTTTGCTAACACTTAGTAGATTAGAAATAAAAAAGCGTTGGTAAAAATTAATAAATTTTTTGCTGAATTTTAGTAGACTGAAAAAACGCAAAAAATTATTGTAATTTAGTTAATATATTTGCTGAAAATCATAAAACATATTTTTGTGATTCTTTTAAAAATAATTTAATTTTCCCACATTGAAATAAACAAAAACAAACGAAACGAAAAAAACAACCCTTTTTTGCAATAAGAAAAAGGAACCATAAAAATCTACCTAAGATGTGTGTCTTTGTCTTTCGCTCTACTCTGTCTACATGTCTGTATATGGTTGTTTGCAATTTCACCACACTAGATTATTAATCTATTAACATTAATTATAGAAATACATATTAAATTTAAATATTTTCTTTTGTCTTTTATTTTATTAATAGACAATTATTTTCACAAGCTGGTGACAACGCAAAATTTAAGTTGTTTTAATCCTCAATTTTGTTTTATGTATGAAAAACAGATACAAAAGTCTTCCATGATTGATTTTTTTATATGTCTTATTAGAGTTGTACTTTTTAGTATCATTTTTCTCTTCTCTACTACATCTTGACATGCCGCGACATCTGCTTCATTCTGCGTATATCTTTCAATCTGGTTGTCGTCCACACTATTAATGTGCTTATCAGCACAATTTTTTTTAGCAAAATTAATTAGTAAAACATTAGTATATTAGTAAAGCATTAGTATAAAACAGTTAAGTATAACAAAAATTTTAGCTGAAAACACGATTTTAGCAAAAAAAATTTGCTAAAAAATAGTATACCTGATTTACAAGACGTTTTACTAACTTTTGTACTAACTTATTTTTTTGAGTGTAGACAGAGTAAAGCGAAAGACAAAGACACACATCTAAGGTAGATTTTTATGGTTCCTTTTTCTTATTGCAAAAAAAAGGTTTGATTTTTTCGTTTTGTTTGTTTTTGTTTATTTTTTCGTTTCTATAATTATCTTCGGCAGTTGCGTCCTTTAAAAGAAATCATCATTTAGACGACGATTGATGTAAGTAGTTTAAAGAAAAATTTTTGTTTTGTTATATATATTTATTTCTATATATTTTCAGATATTAAATTAATTCATGTCGTCAATGTGGGAAAATGAAAATTTTTATATTTCGTAATTATAGTAAATTATTTTTAAAAGAATAACAAAAATATGTTTTATGATTTTCAGCAAATATATTAACTAAATTACAATTTTTTTTGCGTTTTTTTCAGTCTTTTTTATTTCTAATCTACTAAGTGTTAGCAAAACTTTTGCTGAATCTACTAATTTTGCTGCTAAAAAGATTTTGCTGACATTAGCAATTTTTTTGCTAGCACCATCCTGACTAAAATTTTGCTGACTCAGCAAAATTTTTTGCTGACTTTACAAACTTTTTTTTTTGAATGTGTACAAAAGAAAAAAACTAAAATGAACGAAATCAATAGTGGTTGCGTTTTGTGTAAGCTAAGACTTCTAAGCAGCGACATCTATATCTCGCCTTTTTGCTTGTTCTCCATGCTATAAATGTGTTTACCATCACAATTTTGGTAGTAACGTAAATTAGTTAAACAATAGTTCAAGTTTAGTCTTTTGGTAAAAGCGTTTAACTAAAATTTAAGCTGCAAATTCGTTGGCAGCTAAAAAATTCCTGAAAGTTAGTTAAATATTTTGAATAGACGTTTAACAAAATTTTCAACTAGCATTTTTTGAGTGTAACTGGATTGGAAGAATTAAAGTAATATTTACAAATCCACTTCGACCGAAATCTAATAAAAATTTTTGTTTGTTTCCTACGAAGAAAAACAGTGAAAAATCATTGAATTGCTAACAAAACATTGAATATTTTGCATTAAACACTTACATTAGCAAAAATAACATTGTATATTTCATAATGTAAATACATTTTGTGTTCCGTCATTGCATAAAATGTATTTGGGAAAATTTTCAGATTTAGGTTTTTTAAGGTTAGTTTGTTTACGAAAAAATGTTTGTTGCGCAATCGAAAACCAATCAGCTGTGAATAATGTAAACGATTCTGATTTCGAATTGAATTTCAAACTGAAATCTAAATTAAGTTAAAAATGTGGAAATGTAACATTTTTTGTTTTGAAATCTATAACATCCTACTCAAAATTGTATTATCCAATCGATAATTATCATGGAAAATATCTATTAAAATTATCATAAATGAACATCACAATTTAAAAAAGCAAACAAAGGAATAATAAAGGCAAATAAAAGACAGATACAACTCTGTATTTTATTTATTTTTTAAATACAGAGCCTTTGTTGCCTTATTATTTATAGAAAAAGTTTTCACGAATAGATGGTGCTTAGTTTTCATGCAAAATTAATGATTAATAGATTTTTTGTTAAAGTTCTGCCTATTATGGAGACTCTAACTTTTCTAAAACTTCGGGTTCTGATGAGATCTTTAGCCAGATCGAAATACTAGTATCAACCTAGCTAATATGTTTGATTTGCTTTATTTTTGTAAATATACGGAGGTAGGATGCTCGTTATAAATTAAAAATAACATACAAATTATCTCGATGTATACAAAAACAAAAAACTGTAACTAATTATATTTTAAAATTTTTTTTTGCTGTTTTTATTCTACTAATATTGAGCAAACATATTCTGCTAATTTTACTCTTTTTTCTGCAACGTAATTTTAAACTAATTTTTAGTAACTTTAACTTATGAATATGGCTGTAGATGTTTACCTCCGAAGAGCCAATTTGCAACAGTTTCTAATTTTTGAAATAATTGTAAAATTTTTATTTTGATACTGTTATTGTGCAGTCACATCTCTATAAACATAAAATCTCTGATATTTAGTTTTTCTTTGATTTTCGACAAAATGTTAAATAAAATTAACACATAGTGCCTCCATCTGTTGAAAATTTTTGAAATTAAACAGTAATGCATTTTGTTTTATCCAAAGACATTGGTAGCATTCAGCAGAAATATTAATAAGTAATTCCGAGATCTTGTATCGCTGTATGTTTACTTATTCTGGTGAAAGATATTATTTTTATTTTTAAATACAAAATTTTTCACAATTTCTTTTGATTTAAATTTTTTCTTTCAAATTTTAGTTGATAGTTTCCTTTGTCATTTTGAAAAAGTTCAACAAAACAAAAAATAACAAACATATGTACACCAAAAAAAAATAAGTTAGTAGATAAGTTAGTAGTAAAACGTCTTGTAAATCAGGTATACTATTTTTTAGCAAAATTTTTTGCTAAAATCGTGTTTTCAGCTAAAATTTTTGTTATACTTATTCAGCACTTAACTGTTTTATACTAATGCTTTACTAATATACTAATGTTTTACTAATTAATTTTGCTAAAAAAAATTGTGCTGATAAGCACATTAATAGTGTGGACGACAACCAGATTGTAAGATATACGCAGAATGAAGTAGATGTCGCGGCATGTCAAGATGTAGTAGAGAAGAGGAAAATGATACTAAAAAGTACAACTCTAATAAGATATATAAAAAAATAAACCATGGAAATTTTTGTATCTCTTTTTCATACATAAAACAAAATTGAGGATTAAAATAACTTAAATTTTGCGTTGTCACCGGCTTGTGAAAATAATTGTCTATTAATTAAATAAAAAACAAAATAAAATATTTATTTATTTAAACTAAATGTTTATATGTGTGGTCAAATTGCAAACAAACATATACAGAAACGTAGACAGAGTAAAGTGAAAGACAACGACACACATCTTAGGTAGATTTTTATGGTTCCTTTTTCTTATTGCAAAAAGGGTTGTTTTTTTCGTTTCGTTTGTTTTGTTTATTTTTTCGTTTCTATAATTATCTTCGGCAGTTGCGATAGCACCATTTAGACAACCATTGATGTAAGTAATTGAAAGACAATTTTTGTTATGTTATATATATTTATGTCTATATATTTTCAGATATTAAATTAATTCATTTCGTCAATGTGGAAAAATGAAAATTTTTATATTTCGTTATTATAGTAAATTATTTTTAAAAGAATCACAAAAATATGTTTTATGATTTTCAGCAAATAAATTAACTAAATTACAATTTTTCTACAAATTTTTTGCGTTTTTTTCAGTCGACTAAAATTCAGCAAAAAAATTATTCATTTTTAGCAATTTCTAATCTACTAAGTGTTAGCAAAACTTTTGCTGAATCTACAAATTTTGTTGCTAAAATTCAGCTCGCTGATTTTCAGCAAAAGATTTTGCTGACATTAGCAACTTTTTTGCAAGCATCCTCCTGACTAAAATTTTGCTGACTCAGCAAAATTTTTTGCTGACTTTACAAACTTTTTTTTTTGAGTGTATGTTTCACTATTTGACCAAATGAGACATACAATTTTCACGCTACCTTAGCGATCAGATCAAGGATAGTATAAACCAGGATGCGTACTTCTGTACGCGATGCGCTTCTTATCGTGCAAGCACGACAACGCGCCATCGTTTTATCACTCAGAAATGTGGCCGCTTGGGCTGTAGAATTTGAATTTTTTTAATATAATTTATTTTATATTTTATTTTTATGAATTTTCAAGGTTTTTCAATTTAGAATATAAAAGAAAGAAAAAATAATTTTTTAAATGTTTTGAAAATTACTTGAGCTTACTTATGACCACCTGGGGCATAGTTTGAAAATTTGAGTAATTTTCAATTCAAAACAGTCAAAAAATAATTTTTTTCTATTATATTTATATTGTAAATTGAAATACCTTGAAAATTCATAAAAATAAATAATTAAATAAATTATATTAATTATGGCGTTGAATAGCCACCTTTGTGGGCGACGGCGTGCTTGCACGATCATATAGTGATCAGGTCGTTCAGTAGGAAGTTGTACAGCTGTTGTGGAACATTTGCTATTTGGACCTGCTCCTGAGTTTATTGTTGCTATGTTTGCGCTAAACACGATAAAGGTAATTGTGGCTATTCCTCATTTCACTTTCATTTCAAATACGCGACGCGCAGTGGCTTAAAATCATTTGTCATTGGCCAAAACTCAGCAACTTTTGAACCGATTAAAATAGTTTAGTAATTTTTTTAATGGACAGATAAAACTAAACTTTATTGAATACTTATTAAGGAATTCAAGGCCAAAGTTTAACTTAAATTTTTTTAGCTATTAGTATGAAAATGTGGATTTTTTATTTATTAAAACATGTTAAATGTGGATTTTAATAATAATTATAAAAATTGTTTGTAATAATGGGAAATTTTTTATCTTTACACTCAATAAAAGTTAGTAAAATAACTGAAAATTTTGCTGTTATTACAGAAAAATGAACAAGTTTTTGTTGTCAAATTTTGCTAATTTGTGTACACTCAAAAACTAGCAACTGAAAACTTTGCTATTACTACAGAAAAGTTTACTATTTCTTACTGTCAAATTTGCTAATTTTAGTAAAATAAACCTGCTGAACATTAGCGCAGTGATTCTGATTGTTTCTTTAATTTTAATATGAAAATATGGGCTTTTATTTTATTAAATATATATATTAAAACATTTCATATGTGTCAAAAAAAAAACATTTTGAAAATAAAAATTACAATAGATTTTTTATTATATTTGTATTATTTATATATATACATATATATTTATCCTTATTTTTTTTTTACTAATATTATGTTTTTCGTACTTAATAAAGCTAATTATAATTATTTTTCATTTGATACGAATATTGCTTTCAAAATTCCAAATTCTGTTCTGTATTATTTCTGTTCTGTAGTAGTTCATTGACTTCTTCATCAAAGTCATGATGTTCCACTTTCCATTGATGTCGAATATTAGAGATGAACGGATCTGACGTTGCCAATAATATTTTAAATAGATCTTCATTTGTGAAACTTCATGAAATTTTTCTGGTGTTGTGCCCTCTATAAAATCTCTAATGTTTACTCCTTTTTTACTGAGCTTCCTCTGATAGATCTCCATGATAAAGGATTTTGTGAACTGTTGCCGATATATTTATTTGTATTTGGTTATATACATTTTTGCAGTATCCTTAGCATAATCTTCAATTTTACTGAGTCTGTAAGTTTGAAATCCAAATCATAACTGATTTTTAGTATGTGTTCCAGAACTCGTATTCTTGCATGTAGAGATGTAGATTACATGAAGAGATTGTAGTTGTACCTCTACCGAAATTGGTGTGATTGTAATAGTGTCTTTTGATGGCAAACAGTCCACTTTAGCAGCGGTTATGTGATGTTATTCTGGAGACAGATTTGAGCATTTTTCAATGGAACGCAATCTGAGCTGAATATATTGCTGTTTTGTTAATTTCAAATCCAGAAATAAAGCCAATGCCTCCTCATTTGTGAACTGGTTTGCCTCGCTCGGAGTTGGTATACTTTTAAGAATCCATTTTGTTCTCAATGAACTAGCTTTAATAACTTGTTCATTGATATCCACTTTTGTTAATGAATGGTTTCTGTTGATGTGAAAAATTTTCTTTAAAATTTCTACATCCAATTTCATTATAGAAATCTTTAAGTTTCCCTGTAGTTGTCCAATGATTTTTGTGGTCTTCCAGCTCTATTTTCGTTTGTAGTTTCTAAAGCGACAGTAAGTTGTCCTTCAACCAGTTTGCACTACGTGTATAACAATTTTGTTTACTGTAGCTAACTTCTTTGTATCTCTTTTCAGTGATTTGACGAAATTAGGTAATTGCTCTTGTGTTTCGGTGCTACAAGAATTTAAGTTTAATTTTATTTTAATATAACTAAGAACATCTTCCTGGTTTTTGTTTTAAAATACTCTTTGGCCAATTCTTTATAACTGTAGCTCTCCATATTTTTGTGAATACAAATGAATTACCATTGTGTGCCTTATTTATTACTTTCATTTGTGCATTACTAGGTAAAATAAAAATATACAAAAAGGGTTAATAAAAAACCAAGTGTATAAATATATTAATGTTGGGTGTTTTTGAAAATAAAAATTATTCAAGTTCGAGGCCATACTCTCTATTTCTTTATTAGGATATTGTCCTAACAAATAATCTATAGAGTGTTTGTTTTCAAATTTATTAATTGACCACTTTCAGCAATGCGTTGATAGATATATTTCGGGAATTTTCTAGGTTCCCATCTTCAGAACACGTTTTGAAAGAAGTGACAATCCCATGCAAACATTCATGTAACCTAGTTATCCCACTAAACGAGAACTAATATATGAGCTCAAAGTTAAAGATTATCACCACTAATCAAATATATATTGCGAACTTGTTCATTATGTGCAAGCTCTACCTTTGGTAGGTATAAAACACACTCTTTTTGTTTTAATTCTCCTTTTTATTTTTACACTTGTTTTGTTTTATTTAAAAACAAGATGTAAAGAAGAAGTTAACTTTTTTACAAGTTTGATATAATTTTTATTACAAATAAAAATTATGTTTTTTCGACTTTTAATGGTGCAATGAAATTGAAAATTATTCAAGTTCGAGGCCATACTATACATTTCTGAATTAGGATATTGTAATAACAAATAATCTATAGAGTTTTTTGTTGCCAAATTTATTAATTGACCACTTTCAGGAATGTGTTGATAGATCTATTTCGGGAATTTTCTAGGTTCGCATCTTCAGAACACGTTTTGAAAGAAGTAACAATCCCATGCAAACATTCATATAACCTATTTATCCCTCTAAATGAGAAGTAATATATGAGCTCGAAGTTAAAGATCATTGATCTTGATCAAAAATTAATTAAAAACTTGTTCGTTATGTGAACGCTCTATCTTTGGTAGATATGCAATACACGCTTCTTGTTTTTATTCTTCTTTTTATTTTTACACTTGTGTTGTGTTATTTAAAAACAAGATGTAAAGAAGAAGTTATCTAAGACCGTACTTTGTCTTTTTTACAAGTTTGATATAATATTTATTACAAATAAAACTTATGTTTTTTCGACCTTTAATTGTGCAAAGAAAATGAAAATTATTCAAGTTGGAGGCCATACTCTATATTTATTTTCAATTAATAAATTTGAAAACAAAAATTCTATAGATTATTTGTTATTACAATGTCCTAATAAAGAAATAAAGGGTATGACCTCGAACTTGAATAATTTTCATTTTCATTGCACAATTAAAGGACGAAAAAACATAATTTTTATTTTTAATAAAAATTATATGAAACTTGTTGGGTGTTTTTCTTTATTTCCTTGAATGTAGTTATTTAACAGCTTAATATATAAATGACTTGTAGTACTGAGTATTTAGTTATTACAAAAATCATAAATTCAAGTATCAGAAAATCGATTTACAAAAGTGTTAGTTTTATTTGAGAAACAGCAATACTTGTTTGCTATATAATAAAGGGTCCGCCATCTAACGTTTTTTTTTTAACTAGTGCTTATTTCGTGAATGGTAACACTTACCTCATGTCTGATTTGACAGATAATTAGTTTTATCCTTCCGCTGAACGAATATGGTTGTGTATACGCTTGAACAACGCAGGGACATATTGCGACATTACTTTGAAAATCATGGTAATGTTGCAGAATGTGTGCCGATACACCCAAAACGAGTCACTGTTTGGTGCGGATTTTGGTCCAGAGGCATAATTTGGCCATTTTTCTTCGAAAATGAGCAAGGAGTGGAGGGCCATGCTGAACGAATTTTTGTTCACAAAAATTGAAGAGGAGGAAATACAGCTGCACACAATCGATAATGTGCTTAAAAATTGGACCGATCGTGTAGGCTACTGCATGGCCAGCCGAGGCAGCCATTTGAATGAAATTATTTTCCATTATTAACCGGAAGGATTGTACTTTCAAATAAAAAAAAAAATTTGAGAAAATATTCAGTAGTTTTTTTATATTTATATTATATTATATAAATATAATTATTATTATATTATATAAATATAATTATTATATAAATATTATTATATAAATATAAAATACTGTGCTATAAAATACTTAAAATACAAATTTAACACACCGTTGCATACTTATAGGGCTGTTTAAATGCACGTAACTTGGAAATTTTTTGTAATTCATTTCATTAAAATTAAAAAGGGTTCTACACACGGGTCGTCACGGCTGCAAAAACGGTAAAAGAGTAAACATTAGCAAAAGGTAAAAATGAATCAATATACATTGAAGGTGATGCTCTCTGTGAAGCCTGTGAAGTTTATGCTCCTCGTTGTTTCGCTGGTGGTTCAGGTCCATGATCTGAGTCCTCGCCATCATCATCTGTTTTGGTGTGTCCTTCAAATCAGCGGTGCCTGCATCTTTATATTGGGATACTTTTTGACTCCACCAAGAAACTTCTGCAAGCAATGCATCTAGTTTTTTCCTTTTTATCGTTTTTCCATTTGCATGGGGACCTGATGGAATTGCTCAACTTGGTCGTCCGATTCGGTGGGCAATTGGTATAAGAACTCATCGGAGGGATGATGCAGAAAATGTAATTTAAATGTCATATGAAAGTAATTGGGCATTGTTTTTAAAAAATTTCTTTGTTTCGTCTGGCTGTAGCGATTCTTTCCTAAAATACCCTCGATTACAGCTTTTATTACATCCCAGGCTATCCGGTGGTTGTTTGTCGGCAAATTCGTGAATCTTTCATTTTTCATTAATTTTTTATACCCGGCCCATTGAGAACACCCGTTGAAAGTAAAAGAGCATTTGTGAAAATTTAATAGCAATGCGAATAGAGCTAAGTGAACAAGCAAAGATATGAAAATATTTAAATAGGCAACAATACTGTTTTTAAATAATTAATAAAATAAAAAAATAAAAATATATCATCGATATTCTTTATTAAAGCTTCTGTAGCCAATTTTAACCGTTTTTCGTTTTCGAGCGTAGCGATCGACTTTGCTTCGCGAATCTCAATCACAACGGAATCAAAAAAATTTCGAAAACCACCTTTTGAAATAATACCTTGTAATATATTCACAACTTTCAGGTCACGGCAAATCTTCCATTTATGTTCATTTGATTTTCTTCAATATATTGCCCTATTCTTCATAATGTTCCTTCACATTTGTGCACAATGCTAACGGAATAGACGGTTTGTTTTGTGCAAAAGCAGAACCTTCAAACTTGAAACTGAGCCGTCAATGAAAAACCGGTGAACGTATTTTTATCGTCAACGGTATAAAAATGCTTAAATTCGGCATGGAGTTTCCAGTATGCTGTGGCGCTAACATTCTGCTTTGTGTGTGAGTTTTTTGTGCTTCAAAATTGAGGTCAAAAATTCTGAATTCCGTTGCAACTTAGCCACAATGTGATCTATTTCGTTTTGTGTTAGCGGTTTTTGGTTCATCATCATCTACATTTGGCGCATAATCGGGATCTTGCAAATTGGATGGGAAGAAGAAAATACTTCCGAGTGCCCATGCGGACATAATATCAGGACTCGGAGGTTTACCTGGTTCCACACCATCAGACTAAAAGTGAGGCAGTAAAAGTAATTAATGTTTGCGTAGCACCTGGTTTTATCATGACCGTTTTGGTCTTTTTCCCAAATTTTTTTTAAGGGAAGCAACACTCAGAAAATTTTTCCTATTAATTAATGTGTTGCTTTCTTTGGAATGGGGTAGGTTAGGTTAGGTCGAAAAGAGGATTCGGAGAAGGGAAAATACTTCCCTAATCCGACTCAAGTCCCTGAGGACTTACACTTAAGCCAGAATGTCGGCTTGTTGTACACTCTAAACAATCGTTCCTATGTCACCTTTCTACCCCAGGAACTCCGTCGTACTGACGAAACTCCTCAACTTCTTCCATCCTATGCCCCTAAGATCCCCCAATATTGGGTCACTGGATAGTATTTCGACCCGGATCCCGGCAAATACCGGGCATTCACAGAGATAGCGTTCCAAGGTGAAAGTGAAGGATGAAGGGCTTCAAACATGGCAACACTGAAATTGCACGAGATAAGTCTTAGAACAGTTGTTGTTCGCCACCTTGTTGGCGAATTTATTGAAGCGTTTTTGTTTTATAGCTCTGATTCCTTTTTTTACTTCGGTGGGGTTAAGTGATATGGGAACACCGAAGGCTTAGCAAAATGCAAGTGTCCTTTTGGTCGATGAAACCATTTCAAAATAGTGCTACAGCAATTACTGCGCACTGTATTTGGCGTGAAATATTCACAAATTCCGGAGTTAACAAATTTGTTCGCTCCTTATTTCCAACTTTGGGCACTATATGCCTACAAACGTAACAAAATTCCTTTAGTTTTGGCACTTGTTATTTTACATATTGAAGCATTTAATGGTTTTTCTGTTCAATTGCTATTCACTTATTGACGTCACATTAATTACAGCATGCGTGCGGCTAAATGACATGTGTATTGTTTGCTAGGGCTAGTTAAGGCTAAGCCTCAACGCCATCTATGGAAAAACTTGGTCATAGTTAATAAACTAAAATCTCGAATTTTCGATGTAAAATGCTGGAAAATGTGGAAAAGCATTTTCCAGTATTATAATGTTCTGAAGAAACATGATACTGAAATATACTTTTTTCTAAAGATAACTGAATTTTACACAATTTGTCAGCTACGGGCCGAAAATGGTGAAAATGATAAAAAAAACTTAAAAGTTAAAGTGAGAAAAGTTGCATGTTCTTCGGAAAAAAATTTAGTTTTAGCCAAACTATACATGGGACCATAAGTACTTCGAAAAACCGCACTCAAGAAGGAGTTTGCATTTTATGTATTGCACTGTGTTATTTATCAAATTTATGAAGTTTTTAAAAATGTGTGAGATGTTGGTTAGTTCGGTTAAAGATCATGAATATTTTTTCCATATTAACAGAAAAATTATAATTTTATTTGTGATAATTTACTTTAATTAACAGAAAAAACACTTAGAAAAAAAGTTATTTGACACTTGCATGAATGGAGTTAAAGCCCGCAACGGCCTTCATCAACATTCTTCGTGCCTTAACGTGTTAAATGGTAAACATCATCTATTTAACTCAAATAGTTAACGTAACGTAACGTGACTCAAACGTAACGTGACTTAGTTTGTTGAGTATGACAAAATTTATTGCGAACTTATTTTCTATAAAAAATACATCCAATAGTTTGTAAAAATTGAAGGCAAATATTTTATAGTGCTTCATCACTTCATAACAAAGTTTTATTTGTGAAAATAATTTTATTCTAGGTAAACCAACTTTGTTATTGTACGGGATTTTCCCAAAAAATTCCTTGATTTGCCTATTTTATTACATTTTTGACACCCTAAAACAAAAAATAAAACATAAAATTTTGAAAATCATAAAATATTTCATTTAATTTTTATAATATTTGACAAAAATAAATAAATCTAATTTAAATCTGTTTAATTGGTTGAAATAAAATTTAATAACTAAATATTATTATGCAATGAATTCCATTTGAAAGCAAAATTGGAATGATTTGTTAAGCTTCGGATACAACTTAATTAAAATACTTTTTAATTAAGAGACTGATAAGAATATTATTTTATTTTTAAGATCATTAATAAATTAAATTTTTACATCGTAAACTTATTACGATACATTTTTCAAACAAACGTCGAAGATTTAAAGAAAAATGCTTCATCAAGTAATGTGAGTAATTTTTTTTGCCCTCTATTGGAAATATTTGTAAACAAAGTGCAATTTGACAATTTTTTAAATTTTCATATGGGCTTTTTTGCCGTATTTTGGAGGAGGCGCCAGCCTCCTCCATGGGCTTTTTTGCCGTATTTAAAAAAAGCAAATGTTTGGAGGCCCATATCTCGGGAAGTAGGAGGAGGAGGTCCAAGGGGGAGGTCTCAATGGCTTCTTTGGAACCTCCTCTACCAGATCCATACATAATTTTAATAAGCATTTTAGTAATTTAATAAAAAATAGAAAAAATTTTGAAATATATTAGACTTTTTGAATTTAAAAAATTCATGGTCCTATCGGTCAGGTTCTAAAAACTATGAACTAATATTAAGCAGAGAAAATATTTTCATATTGTGTAATGATATTATAAAGGCGAGGCAGGATCGCCTTGTAATAAATTAAGAGGCAAGTTGATAGTCTGTATTCAAACTGTTTTTATTTTCCATTTTGTCCCTGCTTATAAAGCAAACATGAGTATAAATCTTAGCCTAAATTCTGAGTCACTTTCTAAAGTCACTCAAATAACTTGAAATTCTTATATTACAATGTTTTGTATTTAATTTTACAGTATTACTAAACATTGGTATTTAGTTCTATAGAGTTATTGAACATTTCTACTGAGGTCACATGATTTTCAGAAAGCAAAATATCAAATCATCGATTTGATATTTGAGTGCATTTTAAATTCCACCAATTGGACGTCGACTGCATTTCTAACTATTGAGTGCATCTCAAGTGTACTTTAAATTCAATTGTTTATTTCGTTCTATTTTGGTTTCTAAGTGAAATACAAAATCTTTGACCCAATTATGGTGTAGAACGATGAACTGTTTAAAATATTTGTTCAAATCACTGACCTTGCCTAACACCAATGTGTAGTTTTCATATAAACGGTTTCACTTTCAAAATTTTATGTTCTACTGTTGCTCTTACATGTAGTGTGTGTGTATTTGCTTTGAATGCAATCGAACACAATGAATGAATGACTAATTGTCATTTGTTTCATGCATTCACTACACCCCTACCCTTTCAGTAAAATCGTACAATTTTTGTTTTAGAAATTTGTAGGATTTTAATCGTTTTGGTGTGTATTGCATTCAAACAAAATTTTCATTTTTATTATTGTAATTTGAATACTTAAGTGTGCTTATGAAATTATTTTTGAAAAAAAATTTTGTTTGTTTATTTTCTTTTCTTTTCTTGTGGTATTTGTTTACAATAATAATGTTAAATTTAATATATTCTTGGAAAAAAATTTTTTTTTTGAAATCTGATTTTCTTATTTCTAAAATTTAATATATTTTTCTTATGATATTTTACAATACAAAATCTTATTTCTAAAATTTAAGTTTTTATTGTACTTCATTAAATTCTTTTACTTTTACTCAATTAATTCTTTTACATTTTCTCTTTATATCGCTTTAATAAATTCTTATGCACAGTTTTTGTTTTATTATCAATATTTAACGTAACGTTTAGTTCATCTATGCTTATAATTTTATATGGACCATGATATGGTGGGTCGCTTTTCTTTCTATTACCAACTTTAATTAATACTAAATCTCCTATATTAATATCTATGCTATTTATTTTACTATAAGATTCTAAATTATATATACCATGATATGGTGGGTCGCTTTTCTTTTTATTACCAACTTTAAATAATACTAAATCTCCTATATCAATATCTATGCTATTTATTTTACTATAAGATTTTAAATTTCTATTCTTCTTCGTTATCTCTATAAGTTCCTTAGATTTCTCCAATGAAAATTTTAATTTTATTTTTAATTTTAATTCATTTGCGTAGTTATCTAAATTATATACTCTATCATTATTCATAACCTCCTCACCTGGTAAACTCGGTAGTTTCCCAAAAATTAGTTCGAATTGAGAATAACCTGTGTCTAAATGTGGTGTTATGTCATAAGCGAAAGAATAATAATGAATACACTCATGCCAATTGTCATCTTTCACAAAAGACAAAAAGTACTCGTTTAAAACTCTATGGTTCCTTTCTACGGTACCTAAAGTTTCATGATGGTAAGGTGTGGATAATTTTTGTTCTATTTTCAGTAAATTGCATGTTACTTTCATTAATTCATTTACACATTTCAACTCTATCACATTTTAGTGTTTTGAAAATGCCATATTTTAACATTAAATTTTCTGTTAAACTTTTTGCTATTGATTTAGCTTCTTTTGTCTCCATTGGGACTGCTATTACATATTTCGTTAATTCGCATTGCATTGTTAGTATATATCGATAATTTTCTGATAGTCGTAGAGGCCCGACTGTATCGATAAATATAGTGCTAAAACTGCCTTCCGGTGTGTGTTATACACAATGGCTCTTTTGTGTGTCTGACTTGTTTGTTTCTTTGACAAAGATCACACGTTGATATATATTTCTTTACCATTTTACACATGTTCTTCCATATGTATTTCTGTTTGAGTTTTAATAAAGTTTTTCTAACTCCAAAATGTCCTCCGCATGGTGTGTTGTGATATAATTCAATTAATTCACGTTTCTTTTCTTTATTCATTATTCTTTTAGGATTGCTATATAGTAGAATTCTGACGTCTTTTTCTTTACTTTTATTTAAGATTTCTTTGAATCTTTCTTTATTTACTTTACTAAATATTTCGTCACTACTTTCAAGTGCGAACATATTATAGTCTAATCTGCTTAAAACAGAAGGTAGTTTCTCCAACATTTTACCTAAGTAAAGGGGATTGTCGCTACATCTGACGACCTTTTGATTTAGAGCATGATTATTTTCTATTTTGAATTCTATAGTCGACTTTTCTAATATAAACTTCAATTTTCTTGCAAATTTCATATCGTTCATGGATGTACATTCCCATATTTTGAGTTGATCAGGCTTCTTTGGAATCGTATCATTTCCCATATTCATAGCTTCATTTTGAGCTTCATTTCGCATATCCTCTTTTTGTATTATTCTTTTTTTTTCATATTTCTTGTTATCACCAGCGGTTTCTTAATTGATTCATCAATTGTCTGAGGTATCATAGTTTTTAAAGTATCCGAATCTAATTCTATTCTGGATAGTGCGTCTGCGTTAGTATTATTTTTTCCTTTTTTGTATATTATTTGAAAATCGTAATCAGATAATTCCAATCGAATTCTGGTTAATTTGGAACTCGGGTTTTTTATGTGAAAATTGTGCGATTAGTGGACGATGATCTGTCACGACAATAAATTTTCTTCCGAATAGGTATGGGCGAAAAAATTGTATGCCCCAGTGTATACCAAGTAATTCTTTTTCTATAACAGATTTATTTCTTTCATGTTTGTTTAATGTTTAAAGCGATTTGCAAATTATATTGGTCTATCTTCTCCAATTTCTCCTTGTGACAAGACAGCTCCTAATGCAAAATCTGATGCATCAGTTGTTAATATAAACGGTTTTTCGAAATCTGGATATTGCAAAATGGGTGGACTTATTAGTTTATTTTTCAGTGTTTCAAATGCCGTTTGGCATTGTTCTGTCCATTCAAATTGTTGGCCTTTCTTCAACAAATTATTCAAACAATTTGCTATGTCTGCAAAATTTTCGATAAATCGTCTGTAATAATTGCAAAATGCTACAAATCTTCTTACATCGTCAGCATTTTTTGTTTTTGGATATTTCGTTATTGCATTAAATTTTTCAGGGTCTGGTTTGATTCCATCTGGTGTTATTAAATGTCCAAGATATACGACTTCTGGTTTTAGAAAACAGCATTTGTCAGAGTTAAGTTTTAAATTGTATCTTTTCAATTTTTCAAAACTTTTACTAGGTTGGCATTATGATGATTTAAACTACAACCAAAAACTATTATATCATCAACGTATAAAAAGCTCCTGATTCCAATCCAGATAAAGCTATTATTAACATACGCTGAAAGCTATTTGATGATATTTGTAGTCCAAAAGGTAATCTTTTATATTGATAGTGACCATTAGGTGTAGAAAAAGCTGTATATGGACGAGATTAATGATCAAGCTCGATTTGATGAAAAGAACTTGTCATATCTAATGTTGAAAAGTATTTGGCTCTACCCAATTTATCCAAAAAGTCGTCTTAACGTGTTAATGGAAATTTATCGTTGATAATTTTGTCATTTAATTTTCTAAAATCAACTACTAGTCTCCATTTTTTTAAATCTGTTTGTCCTTTTTTCGGAACTAATAACAGTGGTGCGTTGTCCGGACTTATTGATTGTTCAATGATGTTACTTTCTGAAAGCTTTTGTACTTGAGAATTTATTTCTGTTGTCTGCATGAGGTAAACGGTAGTTTTTTATATATACAGGATTTTTGTCATGTTAATCTATCGTTTGCCAATAGAAATTATTAGTTGCCAATTCTTCATCATCAATATGAAATATTGATTGTGTTCTCTCAAAATTGATATGTTTTTTTTTATTTTTATAATCTAAATCATCAAAATTGAATTTGTCCAATAACTTGATAAATCTTTCTTCCGTATATTTATTTTCACTCACTTTCTTATTAATCGAACAAACATTGTAGTTTTTATATGGGATAGTTTCCACTTTTAAATTTTCGATGGTGACAATTTTATCAGTAACGTTTAATAATTTTATATGTTGATGACCATTTTTAGGTATTATCGCATTTGCCAAATATACTCTTTTAATAATCTATTTAATACTACTGCGTCTTCTTCTAACACGATTTTAAATGGTAGAATCATCTCACTTCTATGGTATTCTCACTTTATTAAATTCAAAAGTATTATCATGTATAGGAATCATTATCGTTTCACCATTAATGTTGAATGTTACCACATATCTATCGTAATCAATGTTGCATCTGTATGTTGCTAGAAAATCTCTACTAAGAATTCCATCTGTACTTATTGGAAAATTATTGTCTACTATCTGTATTTTCTGTTCTATAATATCGCTATTCACATTTATTTTAATAGTTGTGGAACCCAAAGACTTAATTATGTCCTCTGAAATTCCCGTTAAATCGCAATAATCATCCTGATTTACATATTTGTGTAAAAACTCTTCTTTGCACAGTGAGACATCTGCTCCTGTGTCAATTAAAAATGTAAGTACATTGTCCGTATTTTTAATGTTCAATCTTACATAATTTCTGAGTTTTGATAGCTATATATTCTTTTAGTTTCTAATTGGTTCCCACAGGAGACTCTGTTCGTGCCGTCTCCGGGCTCTGGGAGTTTCCCTGGTCTTGAATCTGATTTATGTTACGATTTCTATTATTATTTTCGTTGTTGCCTCTATTATTGTTGTTATGACCTCTATTATTGTTATTGTTTCTATTATTGTTATTATTATTTCCATTACTGTTATTATTTCTATTGTTGTTATTATTTCCAGCTCTGCACATATTCGCAAAATGGTTTGGTTTACCACAAACCATTTTGTGGTAGATGCAGGACATCTATTGGTGTGAGACCTGCCACATTTATAATACTTTGATTGTTTATTACTTTGTCCGCTTGAATTATTTTTATGTGCATTTTGGTAAAATAATTTTTTCTGTTCCACTCGGGATGAGAATTTTTCTGCAATTTTAAGCGCTTCGGTAAAAGTATTTACCTGGCTTGCCTCTATTGTGGATATACCTTGAGGATCATTTAATCCATTAATGAATTGGTTAAATCCTATTGTACCATTCATTTTAATGATTGTAGCTCTTTTATCCTCGCCTTCTTCTATTATTTGAATCTCATTTAGCTCTGTAATAAGATCTTCAATTTTTGTAGCGAAATCATTTACGTTATTATTTCTTTGCACTGTTCGAGTGATTTCGTTCAGAATAGTATTTGTCGTTTTCGTAGGTTTATATGCTTTTTTCAAAGACTTTACCAATTCATCAATAGTGGTTTTATTTTTATTTTTTTTTTTTGGAAACTTTCTTTATTCAAAAAATATCTTTACAATAGTTTGTGCCTCAGCGTCCTTTTTACATTATTGAGGCGAGTTGGCAAAAAATTATTTGCTTACAAGCATATAAAAAAAAAAAGTTAATTAAGGAAAAAAAAACAATTAATAAAAATTAAAATCTCACACATAAAAATTAAATATTTAAAATTAAATAACAAAATTTAAATGTATATCGAATATAATAATTCAAATGAGACCAATACAGTAAATAAGATTTTCACAAAAGAAGCATTTCTAAATTTTGCAATAAATGTTCTTTTAATTTATTTTTAAAGATTGAGATTCTTTCGATATTTCTTAAATGTTGAGGAAGGTTATTATACTCTAAACTACCTATATGCTCAACATGCTGCTTAGTAGTTTCTAACCTACACCAAGATATTCGTAGATTCATATTATTTCTGGTGTTAAATGCAGTTTGATTTCTGGAGAAAGTTATCGTGTGGTGCCCAATATTATGCAATGGTTTAAAAACATGTAGCAAAAGTTGCATTTTATATAACCCATAAATTGGCAGAACCGTAACAGCAACATCTTTATATAGGCTCAATGTTGAATATAGTAATGGTAAATTATAAACTGTTTTCAAAGCTTTATACTGAACCCTTTGTAATGCTTTAAGTTCATTACTCTTTTTGTAACCATAAATTATTGGCAAATAATTTAAGTGACTATGTATTAGCGCTTGCACTCAAAAAAAAAGTTTGTAAAGTCAGCAAAAAATTTTGCTGAGTCAGCAAAATTTTAGTCAAGAGGATGCTTGCAAAAAAGTTGCTAATGTCAGCAAAATCTTTTGCTGAAAATCAGCGAGCTGATTTTTAGCAACAAAATTTGTAGATTCAGCAAAAGTTTTGCTAACACTTAGTAGATTAGAAATACAAAAGCCTTGCTAAAAATTAATAAATTTTTTGCTGAATTTCAGTAGACTGAAAAAAACGCAAAAAATTTGTAGAAAAATTGTAATTTAGTTAATTTATTTGCTGAAAATCATAAAACATATTTTTGTGATTCTTTTACAAATAATTTACTATAATAACGAAATATAAAAATTTTCATTTTTCCACATTGACGACATGAATTAATTTAATATCTGAAAATATATAGAAATAAATATATATAACATAACAAAAATTGTCTTTCAATTACTTACATCAATGGTTGTCTAAATGATGCTATCGCAACTGCCGAAGATAATTATAGAAACGAAAAAATAAACAAAAACAAACGAAACGAAAAAAACAACCCTTTTTGCAATAAGAAAAAGGAACCATAAAAATCTACCTAAGATGTGTGTCGTTGTCTTTCACTTTACTCTGTCTACATTTCTGTATATGTTTGTTTGCAATTTGACCACACATATAAACATTTAGTTTAAATAAAGTAATATTTTATTTTGTCTTTTATTTAATTAATAGACAATTATTTTCACAAGCCAGTGACAACGCAATATTTAAGTTATTTTAATCCTCAATTTTGTTTTATGTATGAAAAAGAGATACAAAAACTTCCATGGTTGATTTTTTTATATGTCTTATTAGAGTTGTACTTTTTAGTATCATTTTCCTATTCTCTACTACATCTTGACATGCCGCGACATCTACTTCATTCTGCGTATATCTTCAATCTGGTTGTCGTCCACGCTATTAATGTGCTTATCAGCACAATTTTTTTTAGCAAAATTAATTAGTAAAATATTAGTATATTAGTAAAGCATTAGTATAAAACAGTTAAGTGCTGAATAAGTATAACAAAAATTTTAGCTGAAAACACGATTTTAGCAAAAAATTTTGCTAAAAAATAGTATACCTGATTTACAAGACGTTTTACTAACTTTTCTACTAACTTATTTTTTTGGGTAGTAAGTTAGTAAAACGTCTTGTAAATCAGGTATACTATTTTTTAGCAAAGTTTTATACTAATGCTTTACTAATATACTAATGTTTTACTAATTAATTTTGCTAAAAACAAAATTGTGCTGATAAGCACATTAATAGTGTGGACGACAACCAGATTGAAAGATATACGCAGAATGAAATAGATGTCGCGACTTGTCAAGATGTATTAGAGAAGAGGAAAATTATACTAAAAAGTACAACTCTAATAAGACATAAAAAAATCAACCATGGAAGTTTTTGTATCTCTTTTTCATACATAAAACAAAATTGAGGATTAAAACAACTTAAATTTTGCGTTGTCACCGGCTTGTGATAATAATTGTCTATTAATTAAATAAAAGACAAAATAAAATATTTATTTATTTAAACTTATATATTATATATAACTTATAGATTAATAATAGTGTGGTCAAATTGCAAACAAACATATACAGAAATGTAGACTGAGTAAAGCGAAAGACAAAGACACACATCTTAGGTAGATTTGTATGGCTCCTTTTTCTTTTTCCAAAAAAAGGTTTGTTTTTTCGTTGGGTTTGTTTTTGTTTATTTTTTCGTTTCGTTTCTATAATTATCTTCGGCAGAAGCGTCCTTTAAACGATAGCATCATTTAGACAACCATTGATGTAATTAATTGAAAGAAAATTTTTGTTATGTTATATATATTTATTTCTATATATTTTCAGATATTAAATTAATTCATGTCGTCAATGTGGGAAAATGAAAATTTTTATATTTCGTTATTATAGTAAATTATTTTTAAAAGAATCACAAAAATATGTTTTATGACTTTCAGCAAATAAATTAACTAAATTACAATTTTTCTACAAATTTTTTGCGTTTTTTCAGTCTACTAAAATTCAGCAAAAAGTTTATTAATTTTTAGCAAGGCTTTTGTATTTCTAATCTACTAAGTGTTAGCTAAACTTTTGCTGAATCTACAAATTTTGTTGCTAAAAATCAGCTCGCTGATTTTCAGAAAAAGATTTTGCTGACATTAGCAACTTTTTTGCAAGCATCCTCCTGACTAAAATTTTGCTGACTCAGCAAAACTTTTTGCTGACTTTACAAACTTTTTTTTTTGAGTGTACACCAAGATATTTCGTTGGTTGGCTTTCACAAACTTGTTTTCCGTCTATATATACACTCAAAAAAAAAAGTTTGTAAAGTTAGCAAAAAATTTTGGTGAGTCAGCAAAATTTTAGTCAGGAGGATGCTTGCAAAAAAGTTGCTAATGTCAGCAAAATCGTTTGCTGAAAATCAGCGAGCTGATTTTTAGCAACAAAATTTGTAGATTCAGCAAAAGTTTTGCTAACACTTAGTAGATTAGAAATACAAAAGCCTTGCTAAAAATTAATAAATTTTTTGCTGAATTTTAGTAGACTGAAAAAAACGCAAAAAATTTGTAGAAAAATTGTAATTTAGTTAATTTATTTGCTGAAAATCATAAAACATATTTTTGTGATTCTTTTAAAAATAATTTACTATAATAACGAAATATAAAAATTTTCATTTTTCCACATTGACGACATGAATTTATTTAATATCTGAAAATATATAGAAATTAATATATATAACATAACAAAAATTGTCTTTCAATTACTTACATCAATGGTTGTCTAAATGATGCTATCGTATAAATGATGCTATCGCAACTGCCGAAGATAATTATAGAAACGAAATGAAAAAATAAACAAAAACAAACGAAACGAAAAAAACAACCCTTTTTGCAATAAGAAAAAGGAACCATAAAAAAATCTACCTAAGATGTGTGTCTTTGTCTTTCAATTTACTCTGTCTACATTTCTGTATATGTTTGTTTGCAATTTGAACACACATATAAACATTTAGTTTAAATAAATAAATATTTTATTTTGTCTTTTATTTAATTAATAGACAATTATTTTCACAAGCCGGTGACAACGCAAAATTTAAGTTATTTTAATCCTCAATTTTGCTTTATGTGTGAAAAACAGATACAAAAGTCTTCCATGGTTGATTTTTTTATATGTCTTATTAGAGTTGTACTTTTTAGTATCATTTTCCTCTTCTCTACTACATCTTGACATGCCGCGACATCTACTTCATTTTGCGTATATCTTTCAATCTGGTTGTCGTCCACACTATTAATGTGCTTATCAGCACAATTTTTTTTTTAGCAAAATAAATTAATAAAACATTAGTATATTAGTAAAGCATTAGTATAAAACAGTTAAGTGCTGAATAAGTAAAAGAAAAATTTTAGCTGAAAACACGATTTTAGCAAAAAATTTTGCTAAAAAATAGTATACCTGATTTACAAGACGTTTTACTAACTTTTCTACTAACTTATTTTTTTGAGTGTATGCTAAACACTTTAGTATCGTTTAAATAAGGTTTAAATCTTAGTATTTTAGTTTTGTCAGCATTTAAAATGAGTTTGTTTAACCTCAAAAACTCTGTCATAAACGATGCATCACGTTCCATAAGAGCTTTTAGAGCTATTTCATGTTTATATGGATAAAATAAACAAATATCATCAGCATGCAAAAATAAATATCCAAATAAACCAAGATTCATTATATCATTAAGATAAACAGTAAATAAAAGTGGACCTAACATACTTCCTTGTGGAATTTACATCGACAAATTGCTTTCGACCTATAAGGTAGTTTCTTAATAAAAGTAATGCTCCTGAGCCAACACCATAATACTGCAGTTTTTGTAGAAGTATTTCATGATCCACAAGATCAAATGCCTTTGAGAAATCATAAAATACCCCAGCCACACCTCTAAAACCTTTATCTAATCCTTGACAAATGTTGTTTATAACGTTTACCACTGCTTCTTCAGTACCACAACCCTTCTTGAAACCATACTGACATCTGTATAATAAATTGTTTTCATCTAAATACGACGACAATTGTTTATGTAAAATGTTCTCAAAAATTTTATCTACCAAAGGGAGTAAAGCGATCGGTCGAAACTTATCTATTTGATTGGCGTGAGTTTCCTTTGGTATAGGAATTACTTTAGCAATTTTTAAATCAGTTGGATATACTGGGGGGTTATTACGTAATTCGATTCGAAAAGTAAAACCTTTCGAAACGAATTTCCGTTTCGAAAGTAAAATTGTATTATCTAATTCGTTCGAATGTTTCACAGAGTTGTATTTGTGTAAAAAAGGGTAAATACAAGTGATGCCAAATTTTTATCGGTTAATACATAACTTGGCAGCATGTCTCATAGTGTCAAAGTTGTCAGCACTGTGCTTAAATGTCAAAATTTGAAAACAAATATTTAAAGAAAAAAGAAAAAAGAAAACTTTCAAACTTTATTAAAGAAAACATTTATTTAAAAAGTCGAATCTTAAATGGATTGTGTTTTATTGTGGACAGAAGATAGTGATGAAGAAAATGATTCTATTCCGGAAAGAGTTCAAAGGAAACTTATAAGAGATTCGTCAGATATAATGAATCTCAATGAGACAAAGTAAGAAAAATTTTAAATTTTACCTTTAAGATTAAATATATTCCTAACAATATCTTTTTAGTTTCATAAAAAACTTTAGGCTTAGTAAAAATGCTTTTACCTATGTCTTGAGTTGTGTAAAAGATGAATTTAAACCAGCAGAAAGGTCAACTGCCATCTCACCTATATTAAAATTAGCTGCCACACTTAAATTTTTGGCGCAAGGTGGATATCAGCATCAAATTGGCCAAGAGCGCCTATTAGGATTTTCTCAAGCATCAATTTCTGCGTGTTTGTCTGAGGTTTGCGATGTTATTGAAAGAGTTTTTTGTCCCAAACATATTGTATTTGAAATGACAGAGGATAGGAAGAGAGAAGCTAAGAGATACTTTTTTGAAAAATGTGGAATACCTGGAATAATTGGAGCAGTAGATGGTACGCATATTCAATTAATCAGACCTATTAGGGATGAGCATTTATATTTCAATCGAAAACTTAAACACAGCATCAATGCAATGGCGGTAAGTTACCATATAAACCGAATGCATACAAATTTAAATTGGTTGTTTTTAAGATATGCGATCACGAAATGTATATCAGGGCCATTGATGAACGCTTTGGTGGAGCTAGTCATGATTCCCATGTTTGGAATTTATCGCAGGAGAGACAATATTTGAAAGAAAAATATTTGGGTGGTGATACAGGAACGAGAATCCTTGGTATGAGATACATATTTTTATTTAAACCACTACCGTACTAAAATTAACAATATTTGCCTCAGGTGATTCAGGGTATCCTCTAAAGCCTTGGATTTTAACTCCTTACAGAAATGGTTCTGAAAATTCTGCAGAATCGTTTTTCAATGATCAACATTCAAAAGGAAGGTCCATAATTGAAAGAACGTTCGGGATTTTAAAACAAAGATTTCATTGCCTTTTAGCAGCAAGATAATTACATTATGCTCCAAAAAAGTCAGTTAAAATTCTAAATGTTTGCTGTGCTTTACATAATATTTGTCTACAATTTAATGTTGATCTTCCTCGTTTAGAAAATGAAAATCAACAATTAAACTTTTCTACAACAAGCAGCATACAATTAGAAAGTAATTTCACTAACATTGCAAAAAATATAAGAGATGAAATAAAGAACAATATGAGAAGAAATTAATAAAACATAAAAATAATTTATTTATTTAATAGAAACAAAAAAATAAAAAAACTTCATTTAAAAACTTAAAAAATGATTTGTTGAAAAACTTATTAAGAAAAACTAAATTAAAAGAAAAATCACATTCATTTGCCTTGTCTATGTTTTTGGTACTCTAATTCAAATATTTGCTTCTTTAGCTCTAATTGTGCTATTTTTCGTTTGGTTTTTTCTAACTCCATTTTTTTTTGAACTCAAACTTTTCTTTAGCAAGTTTGTATTTTCGTTCCTTCCAGTCACAACTTCTCTTTAAATATTTGTTAACGCCAGCAAGGTTCTGGTTAACTTCTGCTAAAATTTTTAGACAACTCTTAAGATTCTTGTCGATTTCAGACAATGCTTTAACAGAATGTTCCTGGTAGTTTATCTGATTTTCCACTTGTTGTTTAAGAAGACTTTCTTTATTTTGTGCACTTTCATTTTGACTACGTCTATGTGGAGTATGAGTTATGGGCTGGTTGGAAGAACTTGAAAATGTGTCTTCGCAGGCCATATTTATAAACTCTTCCATAGTTTCGTCATCCTCTTGATGTTGTACAGTTCTGACATTTACAGAAGAAGTTGGGGTCACATTTTCATTAGCTCCAAAATGAGAAGTTCCGCCCATACCGCTCACAGCCTTATCTATTGAAAGCAATTCGACAACTTTTTCCTCAAGTTGTGTTAGGGAACAAAATTTACTCTGCCCACCTCCAGTCCCTGAAATACTATTACGGTTTTCCCGGCATTTTACCTTTATGTGGTGTTTATAATCTGCCCACACCTATAAACATATGTAAATTTGAATAATACCAATCTATAAACCGACAATTGATAAATTGAAAACGTACTTTTTTCCATTTCGTAATATCATGAGTCGGAGGGCCAGCAGCATCCAAATCCAAAGACAATCTTGTCCACAAATCCTTAGACTTGCTTCTAGCATTCGCTACATTCAGGTGACCTTTAGCAAAATCGGGATGTTTAATCATAAAGTCCACCATAATCTCATATTGTCTTTGCTTAGTATTGCTTTTTTTATGTGATCCACTCCTTCAAAGATTTAATATCGTGAAAAAAAAAAACTATGTTTAGTGTAAAAACATAAAACATTTGATGTTTTTATTTTTATTTATTTATTTAACACTTTTTTCTTATATTTTGTATACCAATACTTACATTTTAATATTTTTTTCTTTTTTCGACAACAAATTAGCTCTCGAATAAAATACGAATGTTTAAACGTTTGTGAAGTTCGCTTTCGTATTACATAGTTGCATTTACGAAAGGGTAATTTTTGTTTTTCGAAAGGGGGATAAAAAACGGCCGGTTCGAAAAAAAGTTTCCGTACGTTCGTAAATACATTTTCGAAAATCGTACTACAAAATACAATTCATACGAATTTACACATTTTTTCTTTCGAATCGAATTACATAATAACCCCCCTGAAGTATCAATCATACTATTAAAAATATTCGAAAAATAGGGGGAAATTACGTATTTGCATTCAAACAACAATTTCGGTGAAATTCCATCATAAGCACAGCTTTTTGATAAGTCCAGGTTTGAAATAATTTCCAAAACTTCCTGTTCAGCAGTATACGAAAAGTTAAATCTATGTTGGTATTGATTTAAAGTTCTAAGTCCATTGCATGAATCGCTAGACGTATAATAAATTTGATGCTTCAAAGTTTTTGGTATTTGCAAAAAATATTGATTAAACATATCACTTCTTATTTGATCATCTATAATAAATTCACCATCAAAGTTTTTGACATTTATTTCATTTTTTCTGTTTCTACCAAGCGTTTCGTTTAAAAATTTCCAACACTTTTTTGGTTCCTGTTGAATGTTACTTAGATTGTTGCACAAGTAATTGTTCATTGATTCTCTGCAAGCTTTTCTGATAACACTACTTAATCTTTTAAGCCTTCTTTCTAAATCATCGCATTTCCGCTTTTTCCTCAGTTTTAAAAGATTTTTTTTATACGTTATTAAAGCTTGTAAATTTGTATTTATCCACGGTGTGATTTTATTTTTAATCAAAATTTTATTACGCTTTTCTACTGTAGAGCTCAGTACTGAATTTGATATATGACCCATAATTTCCGAAACATCTGTACATACATTACCAGTAACTTCAAATGTTTGCAGGGAATTACTTAGCTTTTCTTTCGCAAGTGCATAGTTACAAATTTTGCTAACTGATTCAATATATTCTGAATTACTAGCTTGGCTTTTAAGCTTACAGGATATAAAATTGTGATCCGTTATAGAACACTCAATAGTATCAATAAATGTATCTTCTGTTATATTACTATAGACGTTATCTACAGATGTACCTGACGCAGGACGTGTTACTAAAGTATGACAATTTTTGTAATTGAAACCAGATAACAAATTTATTATGTTTATAGATAATGTTGTTTGTAAAAGGTCGACATTTAAATCACCAACAACGATATTAGGAAACCGGCCATTTTTAGCAAGTAAACATTCAATAAAACTCAGAAATTTTGTTAAATCACACTTTTGTGATCTATAAAATGATGTAAGTTTAAGACATTTTCCATTAGTCTTGTAATTATCAATCGATATTGTTATTGACTCCACAAATTCCTTACTTTCACATACCTCAACGTTATATTGATAATCATTGTGAATATAAATAGAAGTTCCACCATAATTATCACTTCTACAACAGTGAACTACATTGTATCCCGGTATATTGTAAATTTGAACTAAGTTAGCACAAAACCATGTCTCTTGTACTGCTATGACACTGAGTAGGTTAGAAAATTTAGCAATTATCATTTTAAATTTATTAAATTTTTCAATAGATGAAATGCTTCTAATGTTTACACTGAGAATATTAAATATTGGAAAATTTACTGTATTAAAATAATCATTAAATGATTCAAGGTTAACAATGGAAAAAAGTTAATATAAAAAACAAATATTTCAAAATTAGAGATTTTTATACTTATTTTACTAAGCAGGTGACAAAAACGAAGCACGGTCCTCATCGCCGTCATCATCATCATCTATATTTTGCATTAGTACGGTCGGCTGCATATTTGATCTACGTTTTGCTGTCTTATTTGTTTTAGCATCTACAAGTAACTCATCCACTTCCTCTTCAGTTTTGATTAACTTAGGTTTTGATGTTTCGCTTTTCTTAGTAAAAACTTTACCATTATATGTGTACACTAACTGGTAACCCACTTTCTTTAAAGCCTTGGCGTGTTTAAAAATGTTAAGGGATTCTTTGCTTAAATAATCATTAATATATATTTCCTTTGTATCTTTATTTTCTTTGAGTTTAGGTTTTGCTCACATTAACTTGTCTTTAGATTTTTTCGATATAAATTTAACCACCATAGTACGCTTTTTATTTTTATCATCTTTCTGTTTGAGAAAATAAGCTGTATCTACTTCACTTTCGGCAAGATTTACACCAATGTCATTTGAAATGGACAATAATTTATCTACTGCAGTTGACTGGTCATTTACTATAACACCACTAATTGACAATCTTTCTTTACTCTTTCATCATTCAACAACTTTACAGAATCTTTTAATATTTTTACTTCGTTTTTCAAAGCACGATTTTCTCTTTGCACATTATCTATTTTCTTTTATTTTCAGCCACCCCTCGTAGAATCTCATCATGTTATTTTGACATAAAAGTCATTGTGTCTTGCAATGCAGACAGCTGATCTAGTTTGTTTAATTGTTTTTTTATTTCACACAATTCTGCTTTAAGGGATCCATCACTGTTGTTGTTGTTGTTGTTGTTGTTGTTGTTGTTGTTGTTGTTGCATTTATTACACAAATACTCTTCACTATCATTATTTATAAAATATTCAAATTGACGTTTATTAAGATTTGTATACAATGCATGATAGGTTATGGCGCACTTATCACATTCCATGCAATCTTCGTTCTCTTTCACCTCCATTCTGCATTCACCACAATTAATTATTGTATTTTTTAAACTTCGACGGTTTTTAGAAGACATACTCGAATTGATTATTAATTTTTATACCTTGTTATACAAAACAAACCCAAGTATATGTATAAAAAACGGTTTTAACCAATATTTTTAATTAAATAAACAAATTTATATGCCTGCGATAAAAAATTGACGTTTACGCGTAAGGGTTGCCAACTCTCTTTATATCTTGTTTAATTCTGTTTTGGACTTTTAAATCCAATCTAGAGTTGAAAATGAAGTTAAAAAATTCGTTTAGTGTGTGTGTATTTGCTTTGAATGCAATCGAACACAATGAATGCATGACTAATTGTCATTTGTTTATTTGTTTCATGCATTCACTACAATTGTCTCATCAACATAATAAAAAATATATAATAGGCTTTTCTATATTTTTAAATAATTTTTGAAAAGATCCCATCAAAAAATGTGAAAAATAGAATTTTTTAAATAATTATTTGGCAATTCTGAACAACAACCTTTCACAAGTAAAATTAGTAAAATTTCAGTAAACTTTAAAATTAATTTGCTAAAATTAGCAAAACATTCCTTAAATTTTAGTAAATCTAATAACACTTCACAGAATAAAGATTAAAAAATAAAATAAAACGACTTTGTTTTTCAATCCTTTACACTTTTTTCCTAATAGATGAACATTATTTTAATTTTAACTATGTAATAAACATTTTTATTTGTTTAAAATATATATATTTTTTGTGAATTGCAAAATTTTTCTTTAGTTTAGCAAACTGGTTTCGAAAAATTAGTAAAATATTTTAATAAAATCAGCAACAAAAATTAGTACAAAATTCAGTAATTTGTAAAATGAGAATAGCAAAATAAAATAAAAAATTGTACTAGAAATTGGTACAAAATAAGTAAAGTGCAATTGAACATTTTGTATACCAACTTTTTTTCTGAGTGGATTTATATTTATTTTTTTCAAAGAGAGATAAAGAAAAATATTAGTTGACAAGAACGTACTCTTACAGATTCTGTATATAAAAAACCCAATGGTAGAGCTTGCGTTTATGTAAGTGTGCATTTCGACAATAAGTGTAAATGACGATTGATTTTTTTCAATGTTTTCTACATAAAAACAACAACAAGCGTTTGTTAAATATTTTTCAAACAAAAAAATTTCCAGTAGTAAAGACGACAGCGATCTATATACATGCAAGCATTCTGAAGTTATAAATGATTTTTTATTCATTTATTACTTAGTTGAATAAGGTAAGTTTTATAAAACAAATATATTTATGGGTCGATTATGAATAGCAACCGAACTTCAGTTGCGTTGCCAGTTGCCAAAAACATATTACGTATTTCAACTGACAGCTGGCAATTTCAGTTATGAAATACTGATTATATTGGCGACCGAAAAGTTCTGGTTGCTGTAGAATTTTAAGCAAATAAAAAAGGCGGGAAAAGTAAGTATATTTTATTGTTAAACTATTTGTAATAAATGTATAAATAATATTTTATATATATATTTATTATATATTTTATATAATAAATATTTCAATTTTATTTGTACCTTTAGATTATAAAATGGTGAAAATCACAACCCGAAAACCATTTGAGTTGTTGGTCCAACAACTCGAAAAATACCAAATAAAAGTAACAGTTCCACTGAACTCAACATTTTTAATTAAATAATTTTTTTACACTTAACACTTTTATTAATTTATTTTTTATACAAATTCACATTTGTCAATCATTTTTTATTTGCTTACATTTTTTTAGTTGCTGAACTGTCAAAATATGATTATCGATAACTTTTTGGCAACTCGCGAAGGTTGCCGTACATAATACCAATTTTCATTGCAGTTGCGTTGCCAGTTGACAACGCAACTGAAGTTCGGTTGCTATCCATAATCGACCCATTAAATGTAATTAAATATTGTTTTTTTTTTTATTTCAGCCCTTTAACATTTTTTACATGGCATTAAGAAAGAAATAATGTAAAAACAAATAAGTTAGTACGAGCATAAAATTAAATGAAAAAAATTTATAACTTGTGCTTATTAAAAAAAATTGTTAAAAGTGATGTTTGCTAAAATTTTACTAAAATAATTAATATTATTAAAATGTAGTATTATTTTTTGCTGATTTTAGCAACATGGTTTTAAATTGAAGTTTACAACAATTAATAAAAACTAGTAGCGGTTTCTAATTTTTTTACTAATTTCATTGCACTAATTTTAATAAAATTTAGTAACTTTTTTGCTGATTTTAGCAACACGGTTTTAAAATGCATTTTACAACAATTTTAGTAAAATTTAGTAGGGAGATATGTGGTTAAATTTCCTGTAATAACAGAAAATTTTTCCATAGCCATTACTGACTTTTTCCTTAGTGGACCTGAGACTGCACCAAAAAAATATGCCAGATACTCAGTTAAAGAATTTTTCAGTTAAAACCAAATATATATAAAGTAACTGGTATAATTGAAATTAATTATTATTTTGGATAAATAAAACAGATTGTTTGCTTTCCTGTAAAAAACATTACAATTTCCATTGTTAAGTCTTAAAAAAAGTTCATACCAAAAGAAATACAAATCAATATTTTAAAATTTGTATTATTTGTGCGTTAAATTGGATCAATTTAGTAGAGAAAAAGATTAACTCTTTTTTTAGAAAGGGATCCGTAAATGTTTTATGAAAACGCACTGCATCAAATATACTAGAAAACGTGAAACATGTACCCGGAACCAAAACTTCATTGGGAATGAATATTTATGTCATACTCACGCACAAAATGTAAGAGTTTATAGATGCATACAAGATTTGAAAATAAAGCACTTCCGGAACCTTCATAAGCACATGGTCGAGAAAGGTAGATCTGTCGACCTGCCAGAAATTGTTAAAAAATTTTTTTTTTAAATCAGAATTCATTTTCGTGTTTTAAATAAACGGCTTCAAAAAGCCAAACAAAGAATAATGGGTTATAAAAAATGATCAAAATTAATTTATAACTTCATTTAATTTTTCATTTATTTACAAAATTCATTTCGTAAATTACAATACATCACACACTTTATACATTAATTTAATTTCATTTATAATCTAATACAAATGTGATACAAATAAAATATAAGTGATACAAATACAATATATCACACACTTTATACATTAATTTAATTTCATTTATAATCTAACACAAATGTGATACAAATAAAATATATGTGATACAAATACAATATATCACACACTTTATACATTAATTTAATTTCATTTATAATCTAATACAAATGTGATTTAAATCTTAAGTATTTGCAAACATATTAAAATAGCTTTTAATAAAATAGTTCAATAGCTAATAAAATTGTTTATTTTTGTGTTAACTTGTACTGTTTAAAAATTCTTATTTCAAAAGTTCTGTTCATTTTGATTAACACAAGTGCTCACAACTACAAGTGGGTACTTGTACATGGGGCATGTTGTACTAACGTAACGGTTATTATAACAATATCGTTTATTAGCTGGATTCGCATGCAATGTTGTATTATTTGAGATTCCTCCTGTTACAACATTTGAGGTGTTGGTAGAACTATTGGTAGTGATTTGTTGTTTATGCAACAACTGTTGTTGATTCGTAGTAGTTACGAAAGGAGCTGCTTTTAACTAAGCTTGCTGCATGAGGGAAAACAGAATAGGGAGCAATAAGAATGTAATTCCATTTATCGAGAGTATCTTACCAATATTGGCACATTCGAATTTAATTGTGTTCTATGAGCAGGGGGGTTACCGCGTAACTCGATTCGAAAAAAAATTGTGTTGTATTGCTAGTGACATGTTCTACAGAGGCAGGTAGTAAATGCTGTTGTTGTCCATTTGGACCGACAACAACGACATGGTGCTGCTGTTGTGTTGTCGGTGGTGGTGGCTGTTGTTGTTTTTGCTACTGTTGAACAATTGTTTGCGTTATAGCCTGCTGTTGTTGCAACTGCTGTTGTGCTGATTGTCTTTGCTGTTGCTGCAATTGTTGCTGCTGCTGTTGTTGCAAGAGCAAAACCTGTCTCTGTTCTGGTGTTATACCAGTATGCGTCACTTGGCCCAGTACTGAGTTATCCTCTGTAAGTATTTCCGTAAATTGTTGTATATAACGAACTGTTGCATTTAACGATATAACGAATATTGAATAAAAGTAATATTTTATTTGTTTCCGACTTTAAATATTAAATATTTTGTGTATAAACACAAAAAAGCCACAAATTATAAAATATTTTTACTTTTTTCTTTGTTATTGTTAATTTTTATCGATTTTTTTCTACAACAAAACAGCTGGTTTTGACATTTTACAGTACTGTAGGCAACAACAAAATGCCTGTTGTTTTTGCATTGTTGTAGTTGTTGTTCTAGTGAGACTACCTATTATAAATGTATCTTGGATGCATATACATCAGTATACAATAAGTCTGTTCGATTACTTTTTCAATAAAGTCCAGTAAAAGTTACTCATTAACAAAATTACAGAGAGTAAGACAAATAAACGAAAAAGTAAAAATTTGTAAGAATTGGTAAAATAGATAAAACAGCTGATTTTAAATATTAAAAAATAATCTACTGGTCATTATGGAAAAGTAAGTAAATACTTTATTGAGTCTTTTTTTTCTTTTCTTAACATGAGAGATACAAATCGACTGTATAACAGAATATAAATCTTAGAACTATTATTGTCTTATTCTAATACACTTTGTGTGAGGCAAAAGCAACTTGCTTAAAATAAATAAGTAAAAGCGAACAGCTCGTTATATGTATGTAACAAAAAAATAATGCTTGCTCCCGGCATTGAGTATGACGAACAGAGCGATAGCCTGTAAACAAAATAAATACAAATAAAACTAAATAACACTTAAATTAAACAGCTGTTAATAACAATATCAGACAGACATTTATATCACAGAATGTTAACGAATTGTAGGAATTACAGAATGTAAAGTTTTTGTAATATGATAAATTTAATGATTTAATATGTGACAATTATTAATATCCGAAGATACAAATTGCAGTGCCAATGATTGCACAACAAATAATTAATTTTTTTTTTTTTTTAATAGTTAATAATATATAATATAAATAAAATAATATTACTAGTAAAATATCACAGATGGTTTAGCCCCTATGGGAGCCCGGGAGAGTTTCCCTGTAGAAATTTGGAAGGTTAAGCTGAGTGGGATCATCGTTGTCAATTAGTTCATTTACAATACCTATTGGAGACAAGTAAGTACAACCTGGCCACTCTATATTCTTCTCATAATCGTATATATCGTTCATTAGTGAATTTTCATGAAGAGCTAAATTATCAACAAATTTCCTCTGAAGTAGCAAGGCATATTTGAAGAGTGGTACCACATCTGATTGTCCATATATGTAAGTATTAGAAAATCGTTTTGTATAATTTTGAAAGTTTTTGCCAATACATTTTCTTAATATTTTTCTTTCAAAGATTTCCAATTCCTTTGCCACTGTTGGAGAGACAGAGAACCAGATGGGAAAGGCATATATAAGTGTAGGTCTGATAGCAACTTTATAAAGAAGAAGTTTTGTCGTCTGTGGAAGATATCTGCTGCTCATCAAACCGGAAAACATACCCGATATTCTTTTGGCTCTAGTTAAAAACATCCTGGCATGATTGTTGAATTTCATTAATTTATTAAAATTAACGCCCAGGTACTTTATGCTGTTTTTAAATGGGATGTCCATGCCATCTAGAGAGAGCTGCAAAAGTTTGCTCTGTGGGACCACAAATCTTGCACATTTACCTGAAGCGTTTCTCAAGCAAATGGCTTCAGATTTAGCTGCATTTATTTTGATGCCCCAAGATTTGTAGTATGAATTTATAACCCCAAGATGAAACGCCGCATCAGTAAGCGCCTGTATTGGAGATTCATTATGTGAGTATATTAAACAATCGTCTGCATACAAAATTGCCTTTGAATTTTCAGTTGAGTGAGGAAAATCGTGAAGAAATAGATTAAATAGAAACGGTGCTAAAACACTACCCTGGGGGACACCACTCTTAACGCAATCAAAACTGGAGGATGATTGATTTATCTGCACACAAAATTTACGGTCGGAGAAATAACATTGAAATATCTTTATCAGGTAAGGATCAACACCCAGCTCTACAAGTTTATACAATATTCCTTTATGCCAAGCGGAATCGAACGCCTTTTCAATGTCTAGAGATAAGGCTACCGTACAAGTTTTATTTCTCAGATTTGTTGTAATGTCACTATGGAATTTCAGAAGAGCATGTTGCGTCGAGTGAAATCGTTTGAAGCCAAATTGAAATGCAGATATCGGACTAATTAAAAATTCGCCTTCAAGTTTCTCCTTCAGAACATGTTCAAATATCTTTCCAATATTTGAGAGTAGTGAAATTGGACGAAAATCTTCCATATTGTTGCTGTTATCCTTTTTTTTTAACGGTATTATCTTGGCAGACTTCCACAAATCTGGAAAATAATAATTGTTAATACAATTGTTAAAGATTATGGTGAGTAACTTTATTGCAGTATCAGGTAGTCTTCTTATAAGAAAATTGGAAATTTCATCAATTCCGCTTGATTTTTTGTTGTTAATTTTACTTATGATATTTCTTATAGATTCAGCATTAGTAAAGTGGAAGGAATCATGGTTTTCCGCAGAGTTAAATACTCCATCAAAAGAGTAAATATGCTGGGGTATGACATCGATGCAAGCCGAGATACGGGCATTAATATCCCCAATGGGACTTTCCGGAATATTTTCCTTGTAGACTGATGCATAGTACTCTCGAAAGTGCTCCGAAATTTCAGCTTCATTGGAGATAATGGTGTTGTTTACACAAATTGATTTGCAAAAGGTTGATTTTCTTTTACCCATTACTTGGAAGACTTCCTTAAACGCTGAGGGACCCGGTTTTATTTTCTGAAGTTTGTTGTTAAAATTCTTCGCTTGTTCTATGCATACCAACTCCTTAATTATTGTTTTTAAAAGCTGAACTTGCTTCGACAGTATATTATACTGCTGACTTAGTCTGTTTCCGGTGCGGTGATAAATCTTTTTCAACTCTTTTTGCCATCTATGCTTTATTTTAAAGAATTTTTTTATATTTTCTGATGTTGTTAATTTATTATTGCCTAATTCGATTTTTTCCGAGTGGTTGTTGTGGATCGCAATTAAGTTGGAATTAAATTCTTTTATTAAACGGTCAATTTCATAATTTTCCAAATTTCTATTTTCAGAAGGCAACAGGCTGATGGAGGCATTATCAATTTCGCGCTGAAAAAGGGACCAGTTGGTGCTTTTGTAAGACGTAAAACAACGAGGGGTGTGCAAAATTAACTCACAGGAGCCCAATCTCAGTTCTAATTTAATGGGATAATGGTCTGAGAAAGACGAAAGGCTTGATGTTTTTAAATTAGGAGAGCTGGTGTTAACGAGATGAGGGCTTAATAGAAAGTGGTCCAGGAAGGATGAGCCGTTCGGGTATGAAGGCTTGTTATCACAGAGGCGAATTACATCCAAAGCGTTGTCGAGAAGCCAACTTTGAAGAACCTTACCGTTGCAGTTCTCAATTAAATCACCCCAAACTGGATTCTTGGCATTCAGGTCACCACCCAAAATAAACCCATCAAATCTACTGGCCAAATCCAAAACTTTATTTAGCCCGTTGTATAGAGAAGAAGAAGCATAGTTGCACGGAATGTATAGGGAGCCAATTAAGTATTTTTTACGTACTCCATTTATGTTAAAATCAATTTGAATAAAAAGTCCATTGAAGCCAATGTTGCCAATGTCTATACGATTGTAAGAAATTGTTTTTTTTAATACTATAGCCACTCCAATAGGAGAGTCGTCATACAGGAAATTGTACCCATTGAGATTCACATTACCAGATCTGCGTAGATGGCACTCTTGTATGAATCCGATGTCAATTTTGTTATGAAAAAGGGTATTCAAAAGATCGATTTTTCTACTTGTATCAACAAGAGATCTGACATTGAAGGTGAGAAAATTTATGCATCTGAGGCCCGTAAGTAATTTTAACTTTGTTAAGTAGGCTCAAAAATATAGATTTGGCCTCTGGCTTTGACATAGATTTGTATTCGGTTAAAAATTTATTTATCTCACGATCCAATGCTTGTTCTTCTGGCTCCATAAAGTACTGAGCAAGCTTTAAAAACTCATTAATAACTGGCGATTTCTTTTTCTGAGGATTCACATTTTGTGTCTGACTTTGATGAAATAAGCTTGCAAATGACATACCTGGAGATGTTAGCGATGAGTTTATAGCCCTATGGACGTTTTCCTTAGCAGTTATTTTAACCTCACGAGCCTTATTCATCCGCTCCTTTCTTCCTGACACATACTTCTTATAGGCTGTACAACCTCTCCAATTTGCTGGGTGACCAGATTCGCCACAATTGACACAAGTGGGCTCAGTATCATGATTAGGTTGATTGCGGGGACATGCACCAGGCTCATGTGTCTGATCACATTTTACACACTTAAATGATGAGTTGCAATTTCGGGAAATGTGACCCCAATGCTGACACCTGTGACATTGTATTTCTTTTTCCTTTCTTTTCGGTTTCTCCCACGCTATACATTGGTTCAGCAAAAACTTTACTGAAGAAACATCACCCAATTTTTTTCCGGGCACCAGGGAGATAAGAAAGAGACCAGTGTCCAAATTATTTTTTTTTGAAAAAGTCGAAAATTTAGTGACTTTTGAAACTGTGCCAGGAGACGATTCATCCAACGCAGCTTTGATGTCGGTTATTTCGGTTTTGTGGTACAGACCACGGAGAACAAGTGATATTTGTTGATTTTCCTTTGGGGTAAATGAATATGAGTTGATTTTCTTTTCCCTCAATAAAGACATCATATCGGCATGAACAGATGCATCTGAAAGATAAAGTTTGGCTTTATGATTATTGACATTCTTTATCTTAAAGGCAATTTTAGGCGTTTTTTTTCCAGCTGTTGACTCAAAAGTCCAACGTTAACATTATAAAGAAATATTGGCGGGCAAAAAGGTTTGCCCGCAGGTTTTATAGGCTGTGACTTTTCGTTGTTGACGATGTTGTTGCGCTTGGCAGTTGTGGCAGTGGCGTCACTTTCAATTTCTAAGTCTGCAAGAATAGAAAATCTATTTTGCCGGTCAGGATCTTGTGATGTAGGAAAATTTCCCTTTAAACTTGAAACGTCGATATTAGTTGGTGAAGTTGCATCCAGCCTCTTCCTCTTCAAACAATTCTCCTCATCAATGGCTAAAGGCAAATTGGCGGCAGAGCCATTTTCTTCAAACTCATCATCCATCTCAAGAGAAGCAAAACACTTCTCAATACTATTAAAGTTGTGCCCAGTACTTTCCTACTGATGGCAATCTTCAACAATTAAATTACGGCAGAAAAATACCAAAATTCGTAAAAAAAATATAAAATAAACAAAATTTTGCTAAAAACACGTCTATCGAGTTAAAAATGCAACAGCTGTTTTTAAAAGTTAATTGAAATTGTCGACCAGAAACAATTTTAAATGTTTTTAGCTTCTTTCATAGTTAATTCTTTAATATATTTCGCTTTAAATCCATAAACAGAAATAATTTAATTTAATATTTGTTTACAAAAAATACAAGCGTTTTTTCAATTATAATTTTTTTCTTCCAAATTTTTTTTGGCAACAAATTGTCACTTTACACTTTCTTTTTACTATTTTTGCTGAGTATTTGTGTAAACGAACACCTTTCAGTAAAAACTTGTACAAATTTGTAAAAATTTTGATGTTATCTAACAAACTTAACATACACTACGCAATATTCATGTGTAAGTTTTGCTATTGTCCAAAATATTACCAGTGTGTATGTCATACTGGAAGGTTGTAGAAAATATTGGAAAAAAAAAAAAGTTTTGATTCTTATTGCGCAACCAAGAAATTGAACAATATATTATAGTGTGTTGGCCACATTGTGCAATTTTTATATCCCTCCACAACAGAACAAAAGATTGGTGCCATATTTTGTGCAAAAGTATTGTACATCTAATTGCACTGCGTAGAACAAAAAAGATTTTTGCAATAATATTGTAAAGAATAAATAGAATGTCAGTCATACGAAGTAAACGATCAGATCAAGAGTGTAGTTATTACCGATTTTGGCAACGAGTAGTAAAAAAAATTGGTGTGTGGTATAACTGTTGCGGTCCACTTTCCCAGCTCTGGCCAACTTTCCTTCCCTGGACCCGGAAAAATTTTTTTTCGTAGACGCCTTAGGGAAACCGTATTTGGGCTCTCCAACTCAAAGGCCAACGCGAATTCTAAAACAAAAAAAAAACCCTAACAATTTTTATATCAGGGAGGGGGTTCTTTTGCCGATGGGATGGAGCCAATTTCATTTTATTATTTCCCAACCCCTCTCCCGGCTCTTAACGTTGTGATGGTCCACATTGGTTGTGAGGATGGCTAATCCCCGTGGATACCATCGGCTGGCTGGGGGAAACCTTGTTCATGCAGTTCTACTGCAGTTAAGCCCCGCCAATTGTACCTAAAATGAAAAGAAAGAAAATAGAATTAAATAAAATTGAAAATAAACCTGAAAAGGAACAATACATAATTACCAAAAAGTTGCATGTGTACCGGAGTTAATTAAAACCTCAGTACACATGTTCCAATGCTCCGAACACCTGAAACGAAAGAAGAAATAAATGAAGATTAGTTAAAAATGGTTTTTAAAACAAAATAATTAATGAAAACCTGAAGAAAATAAGAATTTTAATAAAGATTATATTTTCTTTCCATACTTACCATATGTTGTTTTCTGTATGAAATACTAGTCAAGGGTGTATAAGAAAAGTAGTAGGTAGAAGAAAATAGAAAACCGTATAGTAAAACGTTTTTTGTACAGTGGGTGATAGTAAAACGTTTATGAATGAATTTTTGGTCGTTTATTTTGTAATCATATTTAAAGTTTGAAATGTTTTGAAATAATTAAATGGTTTTTGTCTAAGGACTGTAAAAGCTTTAAATTTGTAGAGTTTTTTGTATGAAAGGGATAAAGGATGTTACAAAGATTCTAGAATTATATGAAAGGGACATATGATGGTTTAGATAAAGGAATATTAGAAATGAAACTAAACTGGTTTTGGTTGATATTAAATACATGAACATTTTTTGGTCCAAGCTGGTGTTTGCCATTTCTAAAGGAATTATTACACAGAAAACCGCAGAGTAAAGTGGGTGTATAGTGTCGGCGATTAAATTTAATTAGTAAAAATTATAAAAAAAAGTGAAGGTTATATAACCTAACAGCGGAAAATTAATATAAAGTTTTTTTTGTATCAGTAATTTAAAAAAAGAAGACATTTCAACAATTAACAAGAGTTTGTAGGAATATAAAAAAAAAAAATCCAGTAAGTGTTTTATAAAAAAATTAAAAATTTGAGAAAAAAAAGATTAAGTAAAAAGTTATTATTTTGTGCTGTGTGTAGGAATATAATCATGTTACCGATAGAGGAGAAAAGGCTAAGATCCTTTGATTTATTCCCTGCTAAATATCGGAATAAGGAGAACGTAAGTTTCGCTAAAAAAAAAAAAAGAAAAGTGTAGAAAAAAAAAATCTAAATTAGTTTTTTTTTATTAAAAATAGTGTGGGACTGGCCTCCATCTGGTGCAGGGCCAGCCATTGTATTATTTTATAATAGTGGAGACCAGAAGCTTCTGGGAGGTATCCCGATAATAGTTCTCCCCGCAAAATTCTTGGAAACTGACAAGAAAACCTGTCGAAGAGGCCAAAATTCAAATAAAGGTAACAGAGAACAGAAACAAAATCTAAATACATACTCCGCGGCCATATTTTTTTGAGGAGTTACTTATATATGTACATGAACGCGCGCAAGCCATATTGGTACATGAACGGGCGGCCATATTTTGTATGAGGAGTGTGACGCCAAAAGTCGCGGTGGCTCGTTTTTGGCTACATATTAATTATTTTTGTTAATGAATTTTTATATTTTGCCATTGAATTTGCATTGGAATTTTTATTTTTTTTTTGTACTTAATAGAATTAAACACATTTGAACTTAACGGATTATTTTATAATAACCCAAGCGGTAGATATAAGAACTAATCACAGGCTACTACTATATAGACAACCATGTAGTTACTACGATATTAAGCAACATAAAAAAAGGAGTAAAATGTGTAACATAGCAGCTGATCGCACCATATAAAAGGCGGTGCACTAGCGAACAAAATTCAGTCAGTCTACGGACGTCGTTAAGACAAGATCGACTGTGCTTAACTTTGGTGAGTTTTTCCACTAAACGTCCTGAATTTCAGAACCGTTGTTGAGTTTACCATCAACCGTTCTCTCTCTTTGTCGGCGAGATTACCGCTGACCTCTATCTCTGTTTTGTTGGTGAGATTACCGCCAATCAGCTCTCTTTGTTTTGAGCATTTCTGTACCGCCCTCTCCCAAATTTTCAGAACCGTTGTTGAGTTTACCATCAACCGTTCTCTCTCTTTGTTGGTGAGATTACCGCCAACCAGACTCTCTTTGTTTTGAGCATTTCTGTACTTTGTAACGAACCCTGGGAGCCGCGAGCTCTACCCCAGCATTAGGTGGAAAACACGTCGTTACAAAGTAATTTGTTTTTCTAACGATGAGAGAGAATTAAAACACATTTCATTACCGCTTATTTGATTATCTCATTACTTTATTCCACATAGACGTTATTTATTTATAACAAACTAATAATAATTCAATATAACTAGTCGTACAAATAGCATAAATATTAACACGAATCGACGGCACACAGCGACATTTAGAGGATGAACGATTTGAGAACAAATAACGAGGGCGATCGGTTGATGGTAAACTCAACAACTTGTTCTGAGAATAGGGGCAGGACGATCAATGGAACACTTACAATAGCTACAGAGCACTGCTTGGCGGAAAGCTCACCAACAAAGGAAAGAGAGGGAGCGTTCGGCGGTAAGCACGTAAACAGAGAGGGAGAACGGTTGGTGGTAAACTCAAAAACAGTTCTGGGACTATGGGAGAGGGTAGGGGATGAATACTCCGAATAAAAGAGAGTCTGGTTGGCGGTAATCTCACCAACAAAGAGAGAGAACGGTTGATGGTAAACTCAACAACGGTTCTGAAAATTTGGAAGTGGGCGGTACAGGAATGCTCAAAATAAAAGAGAGTCTGGTTGGCGGTAATCTCACCAACAAAGAGAGAGAACGGTTGATGGTAAACTCAACAACGGTTCTGAAAATTTGGGAGAGGGCGGTACAGAAATGCTCAAAACAAAGAGAGCTGATTGGCGGTAATCTCACCAACAAAACAGAGATAGAGGTCAGCGGTAATCTCGCCGACAAAGAGAGAGAACGGTTGATGGTAAACTCAACAACGGTTCTGAAAATTTGGTAGAGAGCGGTACAGAAATGCTCAAAATAAAAGAGAGTCTGGTTGGCGGTAATCTCACCAACAAAGAGAGAGAACGGTTGATGGTAAACTCAACAACGGTTCTGAAAATTTGGGAGAGGGCGGTACAGAAATGCTCAAAACAAAGAGAGCTGATTGGCGGTAATCTCACCAACAAAACAGAGATAGAGGTCAGCGGTAATCTCGCCGACAAAGAGAGAGAACGGTTGATGGTAAACTCAACAACGGTTCTGAAAATTTGGGAGAGGGCGGTACAGAAATGCTCAAAACAAGAGAGTCTGGTTGGCGGTAATCTCACCAACAAAGAGAGAGAACGGTTGCTGGTAAACTCAACAACGGTTCTGAAAATTTGGGAGAGGGCGGTACAGAAATGCTCAAAACAAAGAGAGCTGATTGGCGGTAATCTCACCAACAAAACAGAGATAGAGGTCAGCGGTAATCGCGCCGACAAAGAGAGAGAACGGTTGATGGTAAACTCAACAACGGTTCTGAAATTCAGGACGTTTAGTGGAAAAACTCACCAAAGTTAAGCAAAGTCGATCTTGTCTTAACGACGTCCGTAGACTGACTCAATTTTGTTCGCTAGTGCACCGCCTTTTATATGGTGCGATCAGCTGCTATGTTACACATTTTACTCCTTTTTTTATGTTGCTTAATATCGTAGTAACTACATGGTTGTCTATATAGTAGTAGCCTGTGATTAGTTCTTATATCTACCGCTTGGGTTATTATAAAATAATCCGTTAAGTTCAAATGTGTTTAATTCTATTAAGTACAAAAAAAAAATAAAAATTCCAATGCAAATTCAATGGCAAAATATAAAAATTCATTAACAAAAATAATTAATATGTAGCCAAAAACGAGCCACCGCGACTTTTGGCGTCACATTACTTCCTTACGGGGCACAACGAAAAGATTTTGATTTCACCTGCCGGCGTAATTGTCACTTGGTAGCGTATATCTGCAACATCCTTTGCGAATTAGATTTTAAATAAAATTTTTGAAAGAAATGGTTGCTTGCTAATTTAAGGAATGTAAGGTTTAAGGTCGCCTAGGTGTGCCGTACGATTGATGATTCCCCTCCCCCTGTACACGAACAATAACCGGTGATATAAATTCTTGTACAATAAAGGGTCCTCCATATTTAGGTGCTAGCTTCGCTGCGAAATTTTCACTAGCTTTCGAGAGTGGATGCAAACGAACTAAGACTTGGTCCCCAATCTTTGGTTTCCAAGTTCGGCGACGTAGATTATAATGTCTCTTCTGATCCTGTGATGCCCTAGCTAAATTTCTTCTGACTATTTCAAACATTTCCTTCATTTCCTTTTTCTTTTGTTCCGGTGTTAAGTTACGTGATCCTGTACCGACAGTTACTTCATCATATAGTGCACCTGGAGGGCGAGGTTCCCGTCCTTGAGTTAAGAACGCAGGGGAATACCCCGTAGATTCCGATGTGCTGGTATTCATTGCTAGCATTATTTCGGGCACGCATTCGTCCCATTTGGTATGCTGTGTTCCAGTAAGTTGCGCGATCATTGTTTTAACAGTCCGGTTCGCCCTTTCAGTAGGGTTCTCCTGTGGCGTATATGGCGCAGTGAGTTGTTGACGTACACCTACTTCCTTCAGATATCTTTGGAAAATTCTCGACGTAAACTGTGTACCGTTGTCTGTGATGATGACTTTTGGGACTCCGTATCGCGATATAATTCTTTCCCGAAGTGCCTTCACCAGACCCTCTGCGGTGGCTTTCCTTAGTGGTACTAGCTCTGTCCACTTTGAAAATTTATCGAAGAAGACTAGTAACATGGTACATCCGTGTTTTGATCGTGGTAGTGGTCCAACAAAATCGGCACACAAAGTTGCCCAAGGCTCTTCAGGAATTTTCGTTAACATTTCTCCTGCAGGCTGCTGTTGACTGATTTTGAAGCGCTGACAAGAGGAACAGCGACGAACGAAACGGCTGACGTCTCTAGACATCCCCGGCCAGTAGTATCTATTTGTAATTCGGTTGATAGTTTTTCTGACTCCTAGATGTCCTGCTACTGCACTTTCATGATTTTCTTGCAAGACACGATTTCGAAGTGGCTGTGCAACGCATAACTTCCACGGCGTACAATCTTCATCATTGAGTTGGCGAGGGAAATGACGGTAAAGTTGGTTATTGACTATAACATAATCTGGAAACTTCTCTGGGTTTTCATGTACTTCCTTAGTCCGCTTCTGGATCCAAGGGCATGTGGTGTTAGGCTGTGATATCGTGTTGACCAAATTGAGGCTCTCAACTGGCTGACGTGACAAAGCATCGGCGACAACGTTGTGTTTTCCTTTTCGATATTGTACAGTAAAATTAAACTGTTGTAGCTCCAAGGCCCATCTTGCTAATCTCCCGGTGGGGTTCTCAATAGAATTTAGCCATTTCAACGACAAATGATCGGTTAAAACAATGAATTGGTAGCCTTCTAAATACGGCCGCATTTTCCGAATACCCCAGATGATGGCTAAGCACTCTTTCTCTGTTGCTGAATAGTTTTTTTCTGACTTGTTCAAATGTCGGCTCGCATAAGCGATCACACGTTCAGCTCCATCTAATTCCTGCGTTAAAACTACTCCTAGGCCATAATCACTTGCGTCCGTTTGTAAAGTAAATGTTTTTGAAAAATCCGGGCAGGCTAGAACAGGAGCTTCGGTCAGTTTTGACTTCAGTATTTCAAACGCTTGTTGTTGTTCGTCTCCCCATTTCCAATGTTTACCCTTTTTTAAAAGTAGGGTGAGAGGTTGGGATATGTTGGCAAAATCTGGAACGAAACGCCTGTACCATGATGCGACTCCCAGAAACCTTCTAACTTCTTTCACACTTTGGGGTGGCTGCATTTGTGCTATTGCTGCGATTTTATCAGGATCTGTCTTTATTCCTTCCCCACTAACGACATGCCCTAAATATTTCGTTTCGCTTTTAAAGAACTCACACTTTTCTGGATTTATCTTAAGATTGGCTGCCCTCAAACGTCGCAATACTTCTTTAAGATTCAAGAGATGCTCCTCAAGAGTCTTTCCAATAACTATGATATCATCTAAATAAGCGAACGCATGTGGCTCCATATCTGGACCGATTACACTATCCAATGCTCTCTGGAAGGTGGCAGGTGCTGAATGTAAACCAAAAGGCATCACTCTCCATTGGTATAGTCCGCGACCAGTTACAGCGAAGGCTGTATATTTTCTGCTGTCAGGCTCTAATGGGATTTGCCAATAACCATCCTTAAGGTCCAGGCTGCTTACATATTTTGCATTACGCAGTCGATTTAATATTGTGTCTATTCTGGGCAGAGGATAAGCATCGGGAACAGACCTTAAGTTTAACTGACGGAAATCCATACACGTTCTCCAGGTTCCATTTTTCTTTTTCGCCAGAGTGATTGGGAAACTATAGGGACTGTGGGATGGTTCTATACATCCTCGAGAAATAAGTTTATTCACTTCTGCGTCGATAATGGCTTGCATTGCAGGATTTCTCTGGGAATAGCGTAGTTTAATCGGCCTATCATCTTTCATAACTATTTTGTGGGAAGCAATCGTTGACAATCCGTGGATTTTCTGGAATTTTGGTAGCTCGCTTTCTAAAAATTCTTTAATTTGTTTCTGTTCATTGGGCGCGTATTTACTTATATGGTTCTCATTTTCGGAATTTTCTTCCAAAGGGGAAATGTTCTCTTCGGTAACATTTGTTTCGACATTGTTAATTTTTGTTGTTATATCGTGAATTTCTATCTGTGTTTTGTTTTTTTCTTTTTCATTCGCTGCCCCTCTGACGCTTAAACATCTTTCGGTGCTTGTTGGTTTTGTTTCGCAGGTTACCGTGATACCAGCGCAGATAATTGTTGTTTTAAAACTTCGTAGAAAATCAAGACCAAGAATTACGTGTTCTTTTAATTCTGGCAGGACGAGGAAAGTCCAATTAGCAGTAGTATTTCCAAGTCTCACGTTGTAATTAGCACCATGAGAAACTTCTCTCTTGGTCCCATCTGCCAATATAACATCTAGGTTTTCTTGGATATAAGTGGCAACGAGTCCTTTTTGTGTAGCGAAAACTGGTTGAATGAAACTCCTAGAGGCCCCGGTATCTATTGTAGCTGTGATAAGTTTATTCTGGATGAGAAGAGTAGCTGTTAATCGGGCTTCGTCACATTGGAGAGAAGTTAACTTGACGGAGGGACATTTTTTTGGAGGACCGACTTCCCTCAGTTCCGACGACCTCCGAAAGCGTTTCCCGACCCACGTGCATTATTGTCATCTCGTCTAACCATACTAGTAGAATTATTTGTTCCGGGTAACATACGATGATGCTCAACACGACTGGATTGGTTTGGAGCCGGTATACTTTCTAGTTCATCAGCTAACGAAATTAGTTCATCCAATGATGTAAAGTCTCTTCTTTTGATGAATAATTGATAATCAGGGTGTCCGTTACGGAAGATTCTTTCCAGTTTCTCTTCTTCGGTCATATTTGTGTGACGCATCAGGGTTTGGAGAGCGAGTACGTAATCTTTAAATGATTCTCTTGCACGTTGTGTTCTTCGCCGTATTTCATCGTCCAATTTTTCAAAATATAACGGGGGTAAGAAAAATTTACTAAAACTTGATTTAAACTGATTCCATCCGGTCCAGTGTTTATTATTATTTCGAAACCATGTAAGGGCTTTGTCACGAAGGAACTCAGGCATCAATCTAGGGAGTTGGTTCAAATCGACATGGTACATTTCGGCAAGTTCTTCAACTCTCTCAACGAATCCTAAAGGGTCGTGTCCTCCATCATATTTCAAACCCCATTTCCGCACCTGGTCAATGATAACTGTTCTGGGGTCCTCATACGTTTTGGACTCATTGCTCTTTTGAGATGTTTCCTTTTTTATGGGCGAAGAGGTAGTTTGTGTCATCCCACTGGGAACATTAAGAGTTTGAGTGTTCTTCGGGGTAGTGGGTGGCACCGCATTTTGCGGGTCGTAGATGGCTTGTATTGTTAATAACCGCTGGAAGCGATCTGGTTCATGCGTCAAACCGAGGAATTTAGCGAACCTTTTTCTGAGCTCTTCGACCGATCCTGTGCTTTCCAGGCTGAACTCGTTGAGATACGTAACCAGGTCATCCCGCTTGAGTGAATACGCCCACGATGTTTTCAGCATTCTAAATTTATGGTAATGGCAGATTTTGGTAGGAATTAATACTTTAATTTTTTTTTAAATTAAGCCTTCGATTTTTTTTTTATTCATAGGGTTTGTTACCACAATGCTTTAGAGCACGTTAATTAAATATTCTTGTTTAAATGTTAGTTTCTTTTTTTCTTTTTTTTTAACTTCTCTTTTCCTTAATAGAACCGCTCTTTACTTATTATTAAACATTAAACACGCAAGTAAATTTTTTTTTTCTAATTATTGTAGTCCTTCTCTAAAATTGTCTTTTTTTTCTTAATGTCTTAATTCTTCTTCTCATCTAGGACAGCTTAAAACTGTCCCTGCTCGGGCGCCATTGTAACGACGTGTTTTCCACCTAATGCTGGGGTAGAGCTCGCGGCTCCCAGGGTTCGTTACAAAGTAATTTGTTTTTCTAACGATGAGAGAGAATTAAAACACATTTCATTACCGCTTATTTGATTATCTCATTACTTTATTCCACATAGACGTTATTTATTTATAACAAACTAATAATAATTCAATATAACTAGTCGTACAAATAGCATAAATATTAACACGAATCGACGGCACACAGCGACATTTAGAGGATGAACGATTTGAGAACAAATAACGAGGGCGATCGGTTGATGGTAAACTCAACAACTTGTTCTGAGAATAGGGGCAGGACGATCAATGGAACACTTACAATAGCTACAGAGCACTGCTTGGCGGAAAGCTCACCAACAAAGGAAAGAGAGGGAGCGTTCGGCGGTAAGCACGTAAACAGAGAGGGAGAACGGTTGGTGGTAAACTCAAAAACAGTTCTGGGACTATGGGAGAGGGTAGGGGATGAATACTCTGAATAAAAGAGAGTCTGGTTGGCGGTAATCTCACCAACAAAGAGAGAGAACGGTTGATGGTAAACTCAACAACGGTTCTGAAAATTTGGAAGTGGGCGGTACAGGAATGCTCAAAATAAAAGAGAGTCTGGTTGGCGGTAATCTCACCAACAAAGAGAGAGAACGGTTGATGGTAAACTCAACAACGGTTCTGAAAATTTGGGAGAGGGCGGTACAGAAATGCTCAAAACAAAGAGAGCTGATTGGCGGTAATCTCACCAACAAAACAGAGATAGAGGTCAGCGGTAATCTCGCCGACAAAGAGAGAGAACGGTTGATGGTAAACTCAACAACGGTTCTGAAAATTTGGGAGAGAGCGGTACAGAAATGCTCAAAATAAAAGAGAGTCTGGTTGGCGGTAATCTCACCAACAAAGAGAGAGAACGGTTGATGGTAAACTCAACAACGGTTCTGAAAATTTGGGAGAGGGCGGTACAGAAATGCTCAAAACAAAGAGAGCTGATTGGCGGTAATCTCACCAACAAAACAGAGATAGAGGTCAGCGGTAATCTCGCCGACAAAGAGAGAGAACGGTTGATGGTAAACTCAACAACGGTTCTGAAAATTTGGGAGAGGGCGGTACAGAAATGCTCAAAACAAGAGAGTCTGGTTGGCGGTAATCTCACCAACAAAGAGAGAGAACGGTTGCTGGTAAACTCAACAACGGTTCTGAAAATTTGGGAGAGGGCGGTACAGAAATGCTCAAAACAAAGAGAGCTGATTGGCGGTAATCTCACCAACAAAACAGAGATAGAGGTCAGCGGTAATCGCGCCGACAAAGAGAGAGAACGGTTGATGGTAAACTCAACAACGGTTCTGAAATTCAGGACGTTTAGTGGAAAAACTCACGAAAGTTAAGCAAAGTCGATCTTGTCTTAACGACGTCCGTAGACTGACTCAATTTTGTTCGCTAGTGCACCGCCTTTTATATGGTGCGATCAGCTGCTATGTTACACATTTTACTCCTTTTTTTATGTTGCTTAATATCGTAGTAACTACATGGTTGTCTATATAGTAGTAGCCTGTGATTAGTTCTTATAACTACCGCTTGGGTTATTATAAAATAATCCGTTAAGTTCAAATGTGTTTAATTCTATTGTAACGACGTGTTTTCCACCTAATGCTGGGGTAGAGCTCGCGGCTCCCAGGGTTCGTTACAAAGTAATTTGTTTTTCTAACGATGAGAGAGAATTAAAACACATTTCATTACCGCTTATTTGATTATCTCATTACTTTATTCCACATAGACGTTATTTATTTATAACAAACTAATAATAATTCAATATAACTAGTCGTACAAATAGCATAAATATTAACACGAATCGACGGCACACAGCGACATTTAGAGGATGAACGATTTGAGAACAAATAACGAGGGCGATCGGTTGATGGTAAACTCAACAACTTGTTCTGAGAATATGGGCAGGACGATCAATGGGACACTTACAATAGCTACAGAGTACTGCTTGGCGGAAAGCTCACCAACAAAGGAAAGAGAGGGAGCGTTCGGCGGTAAGCACGTAAACAGAGAGGGAGAACGGTTGGTGGTAAACTCAAAAACAGTTCTGGGACTATGGGAGAGGGTAGGGGATGAATACTCCGAATAAAAGAGAGTCTGGTTGGCGGTAATCTCACCAACAAAGAGAGAGAACGGTTGATGGTAAACTCAACAACGGTTCTGAAAATTTGGAAGTGGGCGGTACAGGAATGCTCAAAATAAAAGAGAGTCTGGTTGGCGGTAATCTCACCAACAAAGAGAGAGAACGGTTGATGGTAAACTCAACAACGGTTCTGAAAATTTGGGAGAGGGCGGTACAGAAATGCTCAAAACAAAGAGAGCTGATTGGCGGTAATCTCACCAACAAAACAGAGATAGAGGTCAGCGGTAATCTCGCCGACAAAGAGAGAGAACGGTTGATGGTAAACTCAACAACGGTTCTGAAAATTTGGGAGAGAGCGGTACAGAAATGCTCAAAATAAAAGAGAGTCTGGTTGGCGGTAATCTCACCAACAAAGAGAGAGAACGGTTGATGGTAAACTCAACAACGGTTCTGAAAATTTGGGAGAGGGCGGTACAGAAATGCTCAAAACAAAGAGAGCTGATTGGCGGTAATCTCACCAACAAAACAGAGATAGAGGTCAGCGGTAATCTCGCCGACAAAGAGAGAGAACGGTTGATGGTAAACTCAACAACGGTTCTGAAAATTTGGGAGAGGGCGGTACAGAAATGCTCAAAACAAGAGAGTCTGGTTGGCGGTAATCTCACCAACAAAGAGAGAGAACGGTTGCTGGTAAACTCAACAACGGTTCTGAAAATTTGGGAGAGGGCGGTACAGAAATGCTCAAAACAAAGAGAGCTGATTGGCGGTAATCTCACCAACAAAACAGAGATAGAGGTCAGCGGTAATCGCGCCGACAAAGAGAGAGAACGGTTGATGGTAAACTCAACAACGGTTCTGAAATTCAGGACGTTTAGTGGAAAAACTCACCAAAGTTAAGCAAAGTCGATCTTGTCTTAACGACGTCCGTAGACTGAGCAGGGACAGTTTTAAGCTGTCCTAGATGAGAAGAAGAATTAAGACATTAAGAAAAAAAAAGACAATTTTAGAGAAGGACTACAATAATTAGAAAAAAAAAATTTACTTGCGTGTTTAATGTTTAATAATAAGTAAAGAGCGGTTCTATTAAGGAAAAGAGAAGTTAAAAAAAAAGAAAAAAAGAAACTAACATTTAAACAAGAATATTTAATTAACGTGCTCTAAAGCATTGTGGTAACAAACCCTATGAATAAAAAAAAAATCGAAGGCTTAATTTAAAAAAAAAATTAAAGTATTAATTCCTACCAAAATCTGCCATTACCATAAATTTAGAATGCTGAAAACATCGTGGGCGTATTCACTCAAGCGGGATGACCTGGTTACGTATCTCAACGAGTTCAGCCTGGAAAGCACAGGATCGGTCGAAGAGCTCAGAAAAAGGTTCGCTAAATTCCTCGGTTTGACGCATGAACCAGATCGCTTCCAGCGGTTATTAACAATACAAGCCATCTACGACCCGCAAAATGCGGTGCCACCCACTACCCCGAAGAACACTCAAACTCTTAATGTTCCCAGTGGGATGACACAAACTACCTCTTCGCCCATAAAAAAGGAAACATCTCAAAAGAGCAATGAGTCCAAAACGTATGAGGACCCCAGAACAGTTATCATTGACCAGGTGCGGAAATGGGGTTTGAAATATGATGGAGGACACGACCCTTTAGGATTCGTTGAGAGAGTTGAAGAACTTGCCGAAATGTACCATGTCGATTTGAACCAACTCCCTAGATTGATGCCTGAGTTCCTTCGTGACAAAGCCCTTACATGGTTTCGAAATAATAATAAACACTGGACCGGATGGAATCAGTTTAAATCAAGTTTTAGTAAATTTTTCTTACCCCCGTTATATTTTGAAAAATTGGACGATGAAATACGGCGAAGAACACAACGTGCAAGAGAATCATTTAAAGATTACGTACTCGCTCTCCAAACCCTGATGCGTCACACAAATATGACCGAAGAAGAGAAACTGGAAAGAATCTTCCGTAACGGACACCCTGATTATCAATTATTCATCAAAAGAAGAGACTTTACATCATTGGATGAACTAATTTCGTTAGCTGATGAACTAGAAAGTATACCGGCTCCAAACCAATCCAGTCGTGTTGAGCATCATCGTATGTTACCCGGAACAAATAATTCTACTAGTATGGTTAGACGAGATGACAATAATGCACGTGGGTCGGGAAACGCTTTCGGAGGTCGTCGGAACTGAGGGAAGTCGGTCCTCCAAAAAAATGTCCCTCCGTCAAGTTAACTTCTCTCCAATGTGACGAAGCCCGAGTAACAGCTACTCTTCTCATCCAGAATAAACTTATCACAGCTACAATAGATACCGGGGCCTCTAGGAGTTTCATTCAACCAGTTTTCGCTACACAAAAAGGACTCGTTGCCACTTATATCCAAGAAAACCTAGATGTTATATTGGCAGATGGGACCAAGAGAGAAGTTTCTCATGGTGCTAATTACAACGTGAGACTTGGAAATACTACTGCTAATTGGACTTTCCTCGTCCTGCCAGAATTAAAAGAACACGTAATTCTTGGTCTTGATTTTCTACGAAGTTTTAAAACAACAATTATCTGCGCTGGTATCACGGTAACCTGCGAAACAAAACCAACAAGCACCGAAAGATGTTTAAGCGTCAGAGGGGCAGCGAATAAAAAAGAAAAAAACAAAACACAGATAGAAATTCACGATATAACAACAAAAATTAACAATGTCGAAACAAATGTTACCGAAGAGAACATTTCCCCTTTGGAAGAAAATTCCGAAAATGAGAACCATATAAGTAAATACGCGCCCAATGAACAGAAACAAATTAAAGAATTTTTAGAAAGCGAGCTACCAAAATTCCAGAAAATCCACGGATTGTCAACGATTGCTTCCCACAAAATAGTTATGAAAGATGATAGGCCGATTAAACTACGCTATTCCCAGAGAAATCCTGCAATGCAAGCCATTATCGACGCAGAAGTGAATAAACTTATTTCTCGAGGATGTATAGAACCATCCCACAGTCCCTATAGTTTCCCAATCACTCTGGCGAAAAAGAAAAATGGAACCTGGAGAACGTGTATGGATTTCCGTCAGTTAAACTTAAGGTCTGTTCCCGATGCTTATCCTCTGCCCAGAATAGACACAATATTAAATCGACTGCGTAATGCAAAATATGTAAGCAGCCTGGACCTTAAGGATGGTTATTGGCAAATCCCATTAGAGCCTGACAGCAGAAAATATACAGCCTTCGCTGTAACTGGTCGCGGACTATACCAATGGAGAGTGATGCCTTTTGGTTTACATTCAGCACCTGCCACCTTCCAGAGAGCATTGGATAGTGTAATCGGTCCAGATATGGAGCCACATGCGTTCGCTTATTTAGATGATATCATAGTTATTGGAAAGACTCTTGAGGAGCATCTCTTGAATCTTAAAGAAGTATTGCGACGTTTGAAATATTTAGGGCATGTCGTTAGTGGGGAAGGAATAAAGACAGATCCTGATAAAATCGCAGCAATAGCACAAATGCAGCCACCCCAAAGTGTGAAAGAAGTTAGAAGGTTTCTGGGAGTCGCATCATGGTACAGGCGTTTCGTTCCAGATTTTGCCAACATATCCCAACCTCTCACCCTACTTTTAAAAAAGGGTAAACATTGGAAATGGGGAGACGAACAACAACAAGCGTTTGAAATACTGAAGTCAAAACTGACCGAAGCTCCTGTTCTAGCCTGCCCGGATTTTTCAAAAACATTTACTTTACAAACGGACGCAAGTGATTATGGCCTAGGAGTAGTTTTAACGCAGGAATTAGATGGAGCTGAACGTGTGATCGCTTATGCGAGCCGACATTTGAACAAGTCAGAAAAAAACTATTCAGCAACAGAGAAAGAGTGCTTAGCCATCATCTGGGGTATTCGGAAAATGCGGCCGTATTTAGAAGGCTACCAATTCATTGTTTTAACCGATCATTTGTCGTTGAAATGGCTAAATTCTATTGAGAACCCCACCGGGAGATTAGCAAGATGGGCCTTGGAGCTACAACAGTTTAATTTTACTGTACAATATCGAAAAGGAAAACACAACGTTGTCGCCGATGCTTTGTCACGTCAGCCAGTTGAGAGCCTCAATTTGGTCAACACGATATCACAGCCTAACACCACATGCCCTTGGATCCAGAAGCGGACTAAGGAAGTACATGAAAACCCAGAGAAGTTTCCAGATTATGTTATAGTCAATAACCAACTTTACCGTCATTTCCCTCGCCAACTCAATGATGAAGATTGTACGCCGTGGAAGTTATGCGTTGCACAGCCACCTCGAAATCGTGTCTTGCAAGAAAATCATGAAAGTGCAGTAGCAGGACATCTAGGAGTCAGAAAAACTATCAACCGAATTACAAATAGATACTACTGGCCGGGGATGTCTAGAGACGTCAGCCGTTTCGTTCGTCGCTGTTCCTCTTGTCAGCGCTTCAAAATCAGTCAACAGCAGCCTGCAGGAGAAATGTTAACGAAAATTCCTGAAGAGCCTTGGGCAACTTTGTGTGCCGATTTTGTTGGACCACTACCACGATCAAAACACGGATGTACCATGTTACTAGTCTTCTTCGATAAATTTTCAAAGTGGACAGAGCTAGTACCACTAAGGAAAGCCACCGCAGAGGGTCTGGTGAAGGCACTTCGGGAAAGAATTATATCGCGATACGGAGTCCCAAAAGTCATCATCACAGACAACGGTACACAGTTTACGTCGAGAATTTTCCAAAGATATCTGAAGGAAGTAGGTGTACGTCAACAACTCACTGCGCCATATACGCCACAGGAGAACCCTACTGAAAGGGCGAACCGGACTGTTAAAACAATGATCGCGCAACTTACTGGAACACAGCATACCAAATGGGACGAATGCGTGCCCGAAATAATGCTAGCAATGAATACCAGCACATCGGAATCTACGGGGTATTCCCCTGCGTTCTTAACTCAAGGACGGGAACCTCGCCCTCCAGGTGCACTATATGATGAAGTAACTGTCGGTACAGGATCACGTAACTTAACACCGGAACAAAAGAAAAAGGAAATGAAGGAAATGTTTGAAATAGTCAGAAGAAATTTAGCTAGGGCATCACAGGATCAGAAGAGACATTATAATCTACGTCGCCGAACTTGGAAACCAAAGATTGGGGACCAAGTCTTAGTTCGTTTGCATCCACTCTCGAAAGCTAGTGAAAATTTCGCAGCGAAGCTAGCACCTAAATATGGAGGACCCTTTATTGTACAAGAATTTATATCACCGGTTATTGTTCGTGTACAGGGGGAGGGGAATCTCAATCGTACGGCACACCTAGGCGACCTTAAACCTTACATTCCTTAAATTAGCAAGCAACCATTTCTTTCAAAAATTTTATTTAAAATCTAATTCGCAAAGGATGTTGCAGATATACGCTACCAAGTGACAATTACGCCGGCAGGTGAAATCAAAATCTTTTCGTTGTGCCCCGTAAGGAAGTAATGTGACGCCAAAAGTCGCGGTGGCTCGTTTTTGGCTACATATTAATTATTTTTGTTAATGAATTTTTATATTTTGCCATTGAATTTGCATTGGAATTTTTATTTTTTTTTTGTACTTAATAGAATTAAACACATTTGAACTTAACGGATTATTTTATAATAACCCAAGCGGTAGATATAAGAACTAATCACAGGCTACTACTATATAGACAACCATGTAGTTACTACGATATTAAGCAACATAAAAAAAGGAGTAAAATGTGTAACATAGCAGCTGATCGCACCATATAAAAGGCGGTGCACTAGCGAACAAAATTCAGTCAGTCTACGGACGTCGTTAAGACAAGATCGACTTTGCTTAACTTTGGTGAGTTTTTCCACTAAACGTCCTGAATTTCAGAACCGTTGTTGAGTTTACCATCAACCGTTCTCTCTCTTTGTCGGCGCGATTACCGCTGACCTCTATCTCTGTTTTGTTGGTGAGATTACCGCCAATCAGCTCTCTTTGTTTTGAGCATTTCTGTACCGCCCTCTCCCAAATTTTCAGAACCGTTGTTGAGTTTACCAGCAACCGTTCTCTCTCTTTGTTGGTGAGATTACCGCCAACCAGACTCTCTTGTTTTGAGCATTTCTGTACCGCCCTCTCCCAAATTTTCAGAACCGTTGTTGAGTTTACCATCAACCGTTCTCTCTCTTTGTCGGCGAGATTACCGCTGACCTCTATCTCTGTTTTGTTGGTGAGATTACCGCCAATCAGCTCTCTTTGTTTTGAGCATTTCTGTACCGCCCTCTCCCAAATTTTCAGAACCGTTGTTGAGTTTACCATCAACCGTTCTCTCTCTTTGTTGGTGAGATTACCGCCAACCAGACTCTCTTTTATTTTGAGCATTTCTGTACCGCTCTCTCCCAAATTTTCAGAACCGTTGTTGAGTTTACCATCAACCGTTCTCTCTCTTTGTCGGCGAGATTACCGCTGACCTCTATCTCTTTTTTGTTGGTGAGATTACCGCCAATCAGCTCTCTTTGTTTTGAGCATTTCTGTACCGCCCTCTCCCAAATTTTCAGAACCGTTGGTGAGTTTACCATCAACCGTTCTCTCTCTTTGTTGGTGAGATTACCGCCAACCAGACTCTCTTTTATTTTGAGCATTCCTGTACCGCCCATCTTCCAAATTTTCAGAACCGTTGTTGAGTTTACCATCAACCGTTCTCTCTCTTTGTTGGTGAGATTACCGCCAACCAGACTCTCTTTTATTCGGAGTATTCATTCCCTACCCTCTCCCATAGTCCCAGAACTGTTGTTGAGTTTACCATCCAACCGTTCTCCCTCTCTGTTTACGTGCTTACCGCCGAACGCTCCCTCTCTTTCCTTTGTTGGTGAGCTTTCCGCCAAGCAGTGCTCTGTAGCTATTGTAAGTGTTCCATTGATCGTCCTGCCCCTATTCTCAGAACAAGTTGTTGAGTTTACCATCAACCGATCGCCCTCGTTATTTGTTCTCAAATCGTTCATCCTCTAAATGTCGCTGTGTGCCGTCGATTCGTGTTAATATTTATGCTATTTGTACGACTAGTTATATTGAATTATTATTAGTTTGTTATAAATAAATAACGTCTATGTGGAATAAAGTAATGAGATAATCAAATAAGCGGTAATGAAATGTGTTTTAATTCTCTCTCATCGTTAGAAAAACAAATTACTTTGTAACGAACCCTGGGAGCCGCGAGCTCTACCCCAGCATTAGGTGGAAAACACGTCGTTACAATGGCGCGCGAGCAGGGACCGTTTTAAGCTGTCCTAGATGAGAAGAAGAATTAAGACATTAAGAAAAAAAAGACAATTTTAGAGAAGGACTACAATAATTAGAAAAAAAAAATTTACTTGCGTGTTTAATAATAAGTAAAGAGCGGTTCTATTAAGGAAAGAGAAGTTAAAAAAAAAAAAAAAAAAAAAAAGAAACTAACATTTAAACAAGAATATTTAATTAACGTGCTCTAAAGCATTGTGGTAACAAACCCTATGAATAAAAAAAAAAAAAAATCGAAGGCTTAATTTAAAAAAAAAAAAAATTAAAGTATTAATTCCTGCCAAAATCTGCCATTAACATAAATTTAGAATGCTGAAAACATCGTGGGCGTATTCACTCAAGCGGGATGACCTGGTTACGTATCTCAACGAGTTCAGCCTGGAAAGCACAGGATCGGTCGAAGAGCTCAGAAAAAGGTTCGCTAAATTCCTCGGTTTGACGCATGAACCAGATCGCTTCCAGCGGTTATTAACAATACAAGCCATCTACGACCCTCAAAATGCGGTGCCACCCACTACCCCGAAGAACACTCAAACTCTTAATGTTCCCAGTGGGATGACACAAACTACCTCTTCGCCCATAAAAAAGGAAACATCTCAAAAGAGCAATGAGTCCAAAACGTATGAGGACCCCAGAACAGTTATCATTGACCAGGTGCGGAAATGGGGTTTGAAATATGATGGAGGACACAACCCTTTAGGATTCGTTGAGAGAGTTGAAGAACTTGCCGAAATGTACCATGTCGATTTGAACCAACTCCCTAGATTGATGCCTGAGTTCCTTCGTGACAAAGCCCTTACATGGTTTCGAAATAATAATAAACACTGGACCGGATGGAATCAGTTTAAATCAAGTTTTAGTAAATTTTTCTTACCCCCGTTATATTTTGAAAAATTGGACGATGAAATACGGCGAAGAACCCAACGTGCAAGAGAATCATTTAAAGATTACGTACTCGCTCTCCAAACCCTGATGCGTCACACAAATATGACCGAAGAAGAGAAACTGGAAAGAATCTTCCGTAACGGACACCCTGATTATCAATTATTCATCAAAAGAAGAGACTTTACATCATTGGATGAACTAATTTCGTTAGCTGATGAACTAGAAAGTATACCGGCCCCAAACCAATCCAGTCGTGTTGAGCATCATCGTATGTTACCCGGAACAAATAATTCTACCAGTATGGTTAGACGAGATGACAATAATGCACGTGGGTCGGGAAACGCTTTCGGAGGTCGTCGGAACTGAGGGAAGTCGGTCCTCCAAAAAAATGTCCCTCCGTCAAGTTAACTTCTCTCCAATGTGACGAAGCCCGATTAACAGCTACTCTTCTCATCCAGAATAAACTTATCACAGCTACAATAGATACCGGGGCCTCTAGGAGTTTCATTCAACCAGTTTTCGCTACACAAAAAGGACTCGTTGCCACTTATATCCAAGAAAACCTAGATGTTATATTGGCAGATGGGACCAAGAGAGAAGTTTCTCATGGTGCTAATTACAACGTGAGACTTGGAAATACTACTGCTAATTGGACTTTCCTCGTCCTGCCAGAATTAAAAGAACACGTAATTCTTGGTCTTGATTTTCTACGAAGTTTTAAAACAACAATTATCTGCGCTGGTATCACGGTAACCTGCGAAACAAAACCAACAAGCACCGAAAGATGTTTAAGCGTCAGAGGGGCAGCGAATGAAAAAGAAAAAAACAAAACACAGATAGAAATTCACGATATAACAACAAAAATTAACAATGTCGAAACAAATGTTACCGAAGAGAACATTTCCAATTTGGAAGAAAATTCCGAAAATGAGAACCATATAAGTAAATACGCGCCCAATGAAGAGAAACAAATTAAAGAATTTTTAGAAAGCGAGCTACCAAAATTCCAGAAAATCCACGGATTGTCAACGATTGCTTCCCACAAAATAGTTATGAAAGATGATAGGCCGATTAAACTACGCTATTCCCAGAGAAATCCTGCAATGCAAGCCATTATCGCCGCAGAAGTGAATAAACTTATTTCTCGAGGATGTATAGAACCATCCCACAGTCCCTATAGTTTCCCAATCACTCTGGCGAAAAAGAAAAATGGAACCTGGAGAACGTGTATGGATTTCCGTCAGTTAAACTTAAGGTCTGTTCCCGATGCTTATCCTCTGCCCAGAATAGACACAATATTAAATCGGCTGCGTAATGCAAAATATGTAAGCAGCCTGGACCTTAAGGATGGTTATTGGCAAATCCCATTAGAGCCTGACAGCAGAAAATATACAGCCTTTGCTGTAACTGGTCGCGGACTATACCAATGGAGAGTGATGCCTTTTGGTTTACATTCAGCACCTGCCACCTTCCAGAGAGCATTGGATAGTGTAATCGGTCCAGATATGGAGCCACATGCGTTCGCTTATTTAGATGATATCATAGTTATTGGAAAGACTCTTGAGGAGCATCTCTTGAATCTTAAAGAAGTATTGCGACGTTTGAGGGCAGCCAATCTTAAGATAAATCCAGAAAAGTGTGAGTTCTTTAAAAGCGAAACGAAATATTTAGGGCATGTCGTTAGTGGGGAAGGAATAAAGACAGATCCTGATAAAATCGCAGCAATAGCACAAATGCAGCCACCCCAAAGTGTGAAAGAAGTTAGAAGGTTTCTGGGAGTCGCATCATGGTACAGGCGTTTCGTTCCAGATTTTTCCAACATATCCCAACCTCTCACCCTACTTTTAAAAAAGGGTAAACATTGGAAATGGGGAGACGAACAACAACAAGCGTTTGAAATACTGAAGTCAAAACTGGCCGAAGCTCCTGTTCTAGCCTGCCCGGATTTTTCAAAAACATTTACTTTACAAACGGACGCAAGTGATTATGGCCTAGGAGTAGTTTTAACGCAGGAATTAGATGGAGCTGAACGTGTGATCGCTTATGCGAGCCGACATTTGAACAAGTCAGAAAAAAACTATTCAGCAACAGAGAAAGAGTGCTTAGCCATCATCTGGGGTATTCGGAAAATGCGGCCGTATTTAGAAGGCTACCAATTCATTGTTTTAACCGATCATTTGTCGTTGAAATGGCTAAATTCTATTGAGAACCCCACCGGGAGATTAGCAAGATGGGCCTTGGAGCTACAACAGTTTAATTTTACTGTACAATATCGAAAAGGAAAACACAACGTTGTCGCCGATGCTTTGTCACGTCAGCCAGTTGAGAGCCTCAATTTGGTCAACACGATATCACAGCCTAACACCACATGCCCTTGGATCCAGAAGCGGACTAAGGAAGTACATGAAAACCCAGAGAAGTTTCCAGATTATGTTATAGTCAATAACCAACTTTACCGTCATTTCCCTCGCCAACTCAATGATGAAGATTGTACGCCGTGGAAGTTATGCGTTGCACAGCCACTTCGAAATCGTGTCTTGCAAGAAAATCATGAAAGTGCAGTAGCAGGACATCTAGGAGTCAGAAAAACTATCAACCGAATTACAAATAGATACTACTGGCCGGGGATGTCTAGAGACGTCAGCCGTTTCGTTCGTCGCTGTTCCTCTTGTCAGCGCTTCAAAATCAGTCAACAGCAGCCTGCAGGAGAAATGTTAACGAAAATTCCTGAAGAGCCTTGGGCAACTTTGTGTGCCGATTTTGTTGGACCACTACCACGATCAAAACACGGATGTACCATGTTACTAGTCTTCTTCGATAAATTTTCAAAGTGGACAGAGCTAGTACCACTAAGGAAAGCCACCGCAGAGGGTCTGGTGAAGGCACTTCGGGAAAGAATTATATCGCGATACGGAGTCCCAAAAGTCATCATCACAGACAAAGGTACACAGTTTACGTCGAGAATTTTCCAAAGATATCTGAAGGAAGTAGGTGTACGTCAACAACTCACTGCGCCATATACGCCACAGGAGAACCCTACTGAAAGGGCGAACCGGACTGTTAAAACAATGATCGCGCAACTTACTGGAACACAGCATACCAAATGGGACGAATGCGTGCCCGAAATAATGCTAGCAATGAATACCAGCACATCGGAATCTACGGGGTATTCCCCTGCGTTCTTAACTCAAGGACGGGAACCTCGCCCTCCAGGTGCACTATATGATGAAGTAACTGTCGGTACAGGATCACGTAACTTAACACCGGAACAAAAGAAAAAGGAAATGAAGGAAATGTTTGAAATAGTCAGAAGAAATTTAGCTAGGGCATCACAGGATCAGAAGAGACATTATAATCTACGTCGCCGAACTTGGAAACCAAAGATTGGGGACCAAGTCTTAGTTCGTTTGCATCCACTCTCGAAAGCTAGTGAAAATTTCGCAGCGAAGCTAGCACCTAAATATGGAGGACCCTTTATTGTACAAGAATTTATATCACCGGTTATTGTTCGTGTACAGGGGGAGGGGAATCTCAATCGTACGGCACACCTAGGCGACCTTAAACCTTACATTCCTTAAATTAGCAAGCAACCATTTCTTTCAAAAATTTTATTTAAAATCTAATTCGCAAAGGATGTTGCAGATATACGCTACCAAGTGACAATTACGCCGGCAGGTGAAATCAAAATCTTTTCGTTGTGCCCCGTAAGGAAGTAATGTGACGCCAAAAGTCGCGGTGGCTCGTTTTTGGCTACATATTAATTATTTTTGTTAATGAATTTTTATATTTTGCCATTGAATTTGCATTGGAATTTTTATTTTTTTTTTGTACTTAATAGAATTAAACACATTTGAACTTAACGGATTATTTTATAATAACCCAAGCGGTAGATATAAGAACTAATCACAGGCTACTACTATATAGACAACCATGTAGTTACTACGATATTAAGCAACATAAAAAAAGGAGTAAAATGTGTAACATAGCAGCTGATCGCACCATATAAAAGGCGGTGCACTAGCGAACAAAATTCAGTCAGTCTACGGACGTCGTTAAGACAAGATCGACTGTGCTTAACTTTGGTGAGTTTTTCCACTAAACGTCCTGAATTTCAGAACCGTTGTTGAGTTTACCATCAACCGTTCTCTCTCTTTGTCGGCGAGATTACCGCTGACCTCTATCTCTGTTTTGTTGGTGAGATTACCGCCAATCAGCTCTCTTTGTTTTGAGCATTTCTGTACCGCCCTCTCCCAAATTTTCAGAACCGTTGTTGAGTTTACTATCAACCGTTCTCTCTCTTTGTTGGTGAGATTACCGCCAACCAGACTCTCTTTGTTTTGAGCATTTCTGTACCGCCCTCTCCCAAATTGTCAGAACCGTTGTTGAGTTTACCATCAACCGTTCTCTCTCTTCGTTGGTGAGATTACCGCCAACCAGACTCTCTTTTATTTTGAGCATTTCTGTACCGCCCTCTCCCAAATTTTCAGAACCGTTGTTGAGTTTGCCATCAACCGTTCTCTCTCTTCGTTGGTGAGATTACCGCCAACCAGACTCTCTTTTATTTTGAGCATTTCTGTACCGCCCTCTCCCAAATTTTCAGAACCGTTGTTGAGTTTACCATCAACCGTTCTCTCTCTTTGTTGGTGAGATTACCGCCAACCAGACTCTCTTTGTTTTGAGCATTTCTGTACCGCCCTCTCCCAAATTTTCAGAACCGTTGTTGAGTTTACCATCAACCGTTCTCTCTCTTCGTTGGTGAGATTACCGCCAACCAGACTCTCTTTTATTTTGAGCATTTCTGTACCGCCCTCTCCCAAATTTTCAGAACCGTTGTTGAGTTTACCATCAACCGTTCTCTCTCTTCGTTGGTGAGATTACCGCCAACCAGACTCTCTTTTATTTTGAGCATTTCTGTACCGCCCTCTCCCAAATTTTCAGAACCGTTGTTGAGTTTACCATCAATCGTTCTCCCTCTCTGTTTACGTGCTTACCGCCGAACGCTCCCTCTCTTTCCTTTGTTGGTGAGCTTTCCGCCAAGCAGTGCTCTGTAGCTATTGTAAGTGTCCCATTGATCGTCCTGCCCCTATTCTCAGAACAAGTTGTTGAGTTTACCATCAACCGTTCTCTCTCTTTGTCGGCGAGATTACCGCTGACCTCTATCTCTGTTTTGTTGGTGAGATTACCGCCAATCAGCTCTCTTTGTTTTGAGCATTTCTGTACCGCCCTCTCCCAAATTTTCAGAACCGTTGTTGAGTTTACCATCAACCGTTCTCTCTCTTTGTTGGTGAGATTACCGCCAACCAGACTCTCTTTTATTTTGAGCATTTCTGTACCACTCTCTCCCAAATTTTCAGAACCGTTGTTGAGTTTACCATCAACCGTTCTCTCTCTTTGTCGGCGAGATTACCGCTGACCTCTATCTCTGTTTTGTTGGTGAGATTACCGCCAATCAGCTCTCTTTGTTTTGAGCATTTCTGTACCGCCCTCTCCCAAATTTTCAGAACCGTTGTTGAGTTTACCATCAACCGTTCTCTCTCTTTGTTGGTGAGATTACCGCCAACCAGACTCTCTTTTATTTTGAGCATTCCTGTACCGCCCACTTCCAAATTTTCAGAACCGTTGTTGAGTTTACCATCAACCGTTCTCTCTCTTTGTTGGTGAGATTACCGCCAACCAGACTCTCTTTTATTCGGAGTATTCATCCCCTACCCTCTCCCATAGTCCCAGAACTGTTTTTGAGTTTACCACCAACCGTTCTCCCTCTCTGTTTACGTGCTTACCGCCGAACGCTCCCTCTCTTTCCTTTGTTGGTGAGCTTTCCGCCAAGCAGTGCTCTGTAGCTATTGTAAGTGTTCCATTGATCGTCCTGCCCCTATTCTCAGAACAAGTTGTTGAGTTTACCATCAACCGATCGCCCTCGTTATTTGTTCTCAAATCGTTCATCCTCTAAATGTCGCTGTGTGCCGTCGATTCGTGTTAATATTTATGCTATTTGTACGACTAGTTATATTGAATTATTATTATTTTGTTATAAATAAATAACGTCTATGTGGAATAAAGTAATGAGATAATCAAATAAGCGGTAATGAAATGTGTTTTAATTCTCTCTCATCGTTAGAAAAACAAATTACTTTGTAACGAACCCTGGGAGCCGCGAGCTCTACCCCAGCATTAGGTGGAAAACACGTCGTTACAGGAGTTATATATATATGTACATGAACGCGCGCAAGCCATATTGGGAAATAATAATAAGCATATATAAAAAGCCGACAAGCCATCTTTAAAGTGAAAGTGTACATAACTCAAAAAAAAAAGGATTTTTCTTTAACAAAAGAAAAAGGCATCAAGAATTTTAGTAAAAATTTAAATTATTAGTGTTGTGTTAGTGTTATATGTTAGGGCTAATTTATCGTTATTTTTAATTATAAATATTTTTTTTTTATTTGTTTTTTTGAATTTGTGTAATATTTAAATTTCAGACTTAAATAGTTACACCCCGGTAGACTTGGTTAAAATTAGGATTCACATTAGGCGGTTTATTAAAGTGAGGTTATAAAGGAGTGATTACTCTAGTACATAGACCGTAGTGAGCTCATTCAGGTTTAATTTAAATAGTTTTTTTAAAGCAAAATTTTATACGTTTTTGGGGAAAAGAAATATCAGTGTGAATCGTGGTTAGAATTGAGGGTAATGCAGTGCCATATGGGTGGTGAAATTTAAATAGTTTTTTTTTGTGAATGTATTGATGTCTGATTTTGACAAACAATTTGTTGATTTTATAAAATTTTTAACAATATTAACATACGTATTTATTTAGCTGAGTCATATAAAAACAAGTCTTTTTACAAATTTGTAGATTATAGCCTTTTTTATTGAAGTTTTCCTTACATTAACTTTATATTTTTTTTGGTAAATTTGCACTTTTTTTTGTTGTTTTTGTTTAACGTAAAGTTAATTATAAATTTTAATTTTTTTTTGTGATAATTGTGTCACTAGTTGCCACCTTCATTTAAATTATTTTTCCTTCCAGTCAGGTTTCGAATTGATCGTTCATAACGATCATCTTTCTGTCTAAAAGACGTTAAAATTGGATTTATGGAAATCTGAAAATATAAGATTAAAAATAAGATTAGAATTTGGTATAGTTTATTATTAGTTTTAAATAGTACATTAATAAAATATGTCTTGAGATTATAAAAATTAAAAATATGATTGGTTAAATTAATTAGTTAGGGGTATGTTAATATAAAGGTAAGTGGTGAGTGTGAGCGGGCTAAAGGGGTCACATTCTGATGGAGTGGCATATGTGTGACCATGGTTGGGAAGGGCGGCTGGAGGTCAACATCTACCTCCCACTTCAGATGAGTTCAATATGAGTAAGTTTGTTTATGTGTTTTTCTTTGTATTGCTACGGCCTTGGGCTAGGGTGATGGGATGAATGCACACCCCCTTGAATTTCTCCGTGAGCTGGTTGGCAAGTTCCCCTAGCGCCTCTGGGGTCCCGTAACAGCATGGCGCCCAATCGGAAGCAAAATGGCGGCTATGACATCATAAAATTTGTTTGTTTTTGTTGTGTATTTCAACTACACACAGTACCATAGAATTCTAGCGTAGAACAATAGACCAATGATTTTTTTTTATCTTTTTACAGGAACTATTGTCTGCTGATTGTGTAACCGTTCTGGAATATTAAATCCAGAAGCCGCTGTACATAAATCTTGGACAATGAGTTCTGAAAAATGATGAAAAATGTCCTTTTTGTACTAGGAGGATAGGAAATGGCCATAGAAGTGTTAATGTTTATACTCTATCCGTACAGCTTGCCCTCCATTTGTTGAATTTTAAATTTTTTGTAGTTTCAGTTTGAAATCTGGGTTTGTGGAGCAGATAATGATTCCACACGATAGCCGCTCAAGACTAGTGCGTTGGGATCAGATGTATCGTTGGGGAATTAGGTTCTGGCCTTTGATGTAGTTGTGAAGACAACATGACAAAGCACAACTTAGGTTGTTTTAGATGATTTCATTTGTTTAAGTTTGATTAGAACTCATCAGGGAGTAGCTCTAGAATTAGAGAGCCATATTCGAATTTACCGCACACACCACCATTTATATTAACAGCCCCTAGAATGAAATATATAGATTTTTGATTAGAAAAAGCAATTTTAAATAAAGTATATTTTTTTAAATTATTTTATGGATTTGGTAATTATAAACTTAAAAAGTATTTATTAGAAATTTTACTAATTATTACGAGTAATTTGCAAACGTTAAATTTTATAGACCTTTGGGGGTTTAGAAAATTTTGTGTTAGCTTATTTATATTTATATTGTTATTATATTTTTTTTATGTTAATTTAGTTTATGTTATTTGTTTTTTTTTTTTAATACGTATCGTTATATTCGTTTATGTTAAGTGTTTTAAGTATTTGTCTTGATTATTTTTATATCATTTTTTATATTTTATAATTTTTAGCAATTTAAATAATTTGAGTATTTACAGGTTCAATTTATCTGATTTATCTCATATTTTATCAATTACTTATTTTAGTTATTTAAAAAAAAAAAAAAAAAAAATTATCAATTTTAAATTTAAGTATATAGATTTTATCAAATTCTATTTATATTTTTATACTAATTTTTTTATTCCCTTATTTTATTTATTATATAAATATAATTTTTTTATAATTTTGTTTTCTGAACAAATATACCTTTATCGATTTGGCTTGTCGTTCTATATTTGACTTAAATTTTTTTTTGAAGATTTTTGTTAATACACCAATTTAGGAGATTTTTGTTTATTGAGTAATGAGTGAAAAGACTCGTTTACAGAAAAGTAGGAAAAGAGGTTCAGAACAGACTTTTGATTAAATAGAGATTCTATAGTTCCAAAGAAACGAAAATATTATAAAAACTTTAAAAACATGGCTCAGAACAACACTCAATCAAAAGAATCAAATTTTCACGATTTTTCCCAAAGTATTATGCAGGCCCAAGATGCTAGTGCTCCTGAATTACCGTTAATCACGGGAAATCAACTATTGATTGATGGGAAAGATCAGGAACAGAATTTAGATCCGAATGTTAGAGATCTTGTCACAGATGAGGTTTTAGTAGTCCAAAGGACATTAGAGGAAAAAGTTAAGCAAACAGTTCAAGAGGAAATTATAGGCGTTAAAAGATCTCTAGATAATTTAACGACTATTGTAGAAAACCTTACAAGAGCTTCTGCTCAGCCACAGCAACGGCAACCGTTGCAATTAAACTCTAATAATGTAATGCCTCCACGTCCTATTAATAATTTTAATAAAGGCCAAACCGCTGGGAATAATAATTTGAGAAATCAACCAAACAGTGCTAGTTTCATTCCTAATAATCCTAATGGCAACAATGGAGTATCTGGTTTCCAGATTAATGGCAGCTATTTTCAAAATGTACCAAATAACGACAATTTCCTTTTAAATCATAATCAACCTAATGGTAATGTCTTGCGTAATAATAGCAACAATTCTGGTTCTAATGGAAATTTAGGTCAAAATGTACCGTTAACTAACTTTTTTGGAAATAACATCAATCAAAATAACCGTAACTTTTCAACTCCGTCTCAGAAACAGGGACAGAATGGTAATATGAATCCGGGTTTTGATCAAAAACAGATTAGGGTTGATAAATTAGGAGTTGTGTTTGACGGCAACGTTAACAAATTATGTGTTGAAGAATTTATATTTAGAATCGAACATTTACAAGCCCATTATAATATCCCGTGGGGAGAAATGTCCCGAGATTTTCATCTATTGCTAACTGGTCCGGCTAACGATTTGTATTGGTGGTATTTAATGAACATATCTGATATCTGATTGGGAAAGTCTTAGGAATGCTTTACTCGGCCAATATCGTACAAACCGCTCAAATTTTGAAATTATGAGATATTTAGTAGAACGTAAACAGCAGATTAACGAGTCGATAGACAATTTTTTTCATATCATGAACCGCTTAAGGTCGAGGCTTATTCAACCAGTTTCTGAAACTGATATGATAAAAATTTTGAAAAGGAACGTGAAAGAAAGCATCAGCCGTATAGTTTATCCCATGAGCGTTAGTTCTGTTGAGCAACTTCGTAACGAATGTAACGAAGCTGAGCGAAATTTTCCTAGGAGAGATTATAGAAACGTACAACCAATTTCACGTCCCATGAGAAGCGTCAATGAGGTTCAATTCGACCAACAAACCAGTTATTTTGAAAACGAAAATCCATCAGAAGATTTTGAAACAGTCGAAGCGATACGTATGGGTCAACAACACCATAAACCAATGCCACAAAATCAACAACAACTACAACAATCAAAACAACCAATTACCTGTTGGAATTGTAGAGCAAAAGGCCATATTTTTAAAGAGTGTCCATCATCAGAACGAGCTCTCTTCTGTTATAAATGTGGTAAACCTGATGTCATCACACCCACTTGTCCGATTTGCCAGCAGGGAAACCAGAAGAGGGGTGTGGGAATTTCGGGGGACTCACGCCAAACCGAAAACCCCGCATCATCGAAAAACCAATGAGAAAACTGAAAACCCAAATAAAAAAATTTTTAATATATCTCAGGGAATCATAAATGCCAATAAGTCAAATTACATACCATTTTTAAGACATTATTTACCAGTAGAAATCCGCCAGAAAAACTATGGCGAAGTTCGAGCGCGTATTTTCAATTCAGAGTGTAAAAGTAAACCGTTATCCAATCGCATATTGAAAATTAGGCAGAAATTTGCAGAGCGCAGTAAGGAAAAAAATTTTCTAGTAGAAGCGATTCATAGGGCCAGTCGTAAAATTTTAGACCCGCGTGTTTTTGCAGAGGTAGAGTTAGATGGCAACCCTATGAAAGGCCTTTTGGATACGGGCCCTTCAGTTAGCATTTTAGGTAAAGGTTGTAGAGAAATAGTTGAGGAACTTGACCTACATATCCGACCAATGTTACCAACGTGAAATCTGCCGGTGGTCAGCGACACAGGATTTTAGGTAAAGCAAAAATATCCATTAAGTATAAAGATCAGGAACATAAAATGGTGATGTATCTTTGTCCTGATTTGGAACAAGTTCTCTATCTGGGAATTGATTTCTGGAGAGAATTCAAATTGGCACCTGAAATTATAGGGGAGAATAAGGTAAATGAGTTAGATGAAATAAGTGAAATAAGTTTTGAAAAGTTAAGACAAGATTTAATAGAGGAAAATTCTGAATATAAATTGAAACCTCACGTCTTATCAGCAGAACAACAAATATAATTGGAAAAAGTCATAAAAACGTTAAGTACTTTTGAGGAAAACGGCTTAGGTAAAACTTCATTAGAGAAACATGCAATCAAGTTAATAGATGGCGCTGTCCCGGTTAAAGACCGTTATTATCCGATTTCTCCGGCGGTCCAGGAAATAACATATTATAATATACGTCAGTCGTTGAGGGGTTGGTTATATTCATTTTTTATTTTAATTTAAACACATTTCTTTTATTTATTGTAAATTAAATATTTATTCAATATCATCTATGCCTAATGACGGGATGTCACTCGCTAGACTGTTTATTTCTGCTTATGTTTTTAGATTGATCTTTTACAAATAACTTACAGTAACTTATATAGTATTTTAAACTCTAAAATTAGACAAAGATAACAAAAGGGGAAACACAAACAATAAACCAACTGCTGACACATTCTAAACATATGTAGGTCAGTTACGTTGGGAATGCCAAAACATTGAAAATACCAAAACGTCTAGTTAGTTGTACTTGAACTGCATGGGTTCTAATATCAGCTACTACAACGTATGACATTGCAAGTCATAAACAAGAGTAACATGAAACCCTTTTATATATTTTATTGTTATGGGTATTCATGAGAATCTTATATTTTTATTACTTCTGGCTAAACTAGCTAAAAGGTTATCTTATTTTATTGTTCTTCCCTTTTGTACACTATGTACGGTAAGTATGCACACTACACCCTCACCCTCAAGAGAAATCATCAAATTTCTGTGAAATAAAACAACAGAAATTGGAGGATTTAAATTATGTGTGTTTTGAATTGTGCATACCCATAATATTACATTCTTAATAATAAAAAAAAATTTCTTTGTAATATTATATCTTTAGCTTTAGTTTTTTGACTTATCTATATATAAACAAAAATTATTATTCAATTATTTCCATATTTTGTAATTATATATAATTTTTTTTTTTTTTTTATTTACAATACATTTTGTTTTTCTCTTATCATTATTATCTCTTATACATTATGAATTATTTACAACTTTTGATTAGATATTATATTTTTTTAATAAGTTTTTATGATATGTCCTAATATTATTTCCTACCTTAACAGATACGTTTAAATCATCTATTGCTACTATAGTATAAGGACCTCTATACGGTGCTTCATTCTTCTTTCAACTCTCTATTCTAACTAACACTAAGTCTCCTATCCCTAAATTTATACTATTTGTTTTATTATATGAATCTAACTGTCTACTATTTTTTACCTTCTCAGTAAGTTTTCTTGCATAATCTAGTGAATATTTTAATCTGACTTTTAACTCATTAGCATAATTCTCAAGATTGTAAACTTGGGGATGATTCGCGATTTCATCACCTGGTAAACTTGGTAATCTTCCAAATAGCAATTCAAATGGAGAGTATTCAGTATCCACATGAGGAGTTACATTGTATGCAAATGCATAATAAGGAATCCATTGTTCCCAATTATCACCTTCAACAAAAGACAAAAAGTACTCATTTAGAACTATATGGTTCCTCTCAACTGTGCCTAAAGTTTCATGATGATAAGGAGTTGAAAATCGTTGTTCAATTTTCAATAATCCGCATATCTCCTTCATTAATTCGTTTGTAAATTCTGTTCCTCGGTCTGATTTCAAAACTTTAAATATTCCATATTTTAAAACAAGGTTTTCAGTCAATGCCTTAGCTATGGACTTCGCCTCTTTTGTTTCCATTGGGCATGCTACAACATATTTTGTTAGCTCGCATTGCATCGTCAAAATATATCTATATCCCATTGAAGGACGTAACGGTCCAACCGTGTCGATTACCACCGTTTCAAAACTTTGTGTAGGTGTGTCAGTAACACAAAGTGGTTCTCTGGTGTGTCTTATCTGCTTGTTTCTCTGGCAGAGATCACACTTAGAAATATAATTTTTTACCATTTTGCACATGTCTTTCCATATGTACCTTTGTTTCAATTTAAGAAGAGTTTTTCGAACTCCAAAATGACCTCCCTGGGGGGTATTGTGAAATAATTTTATAAGTTCCAACTTTCTATCTTCGCCTAGTATATTCTGAGGTTTTCTATACAACATTATTGTTATGTCACTCTTACTTGATTTATTCGATTCATTATATTTGGCCTTAAATTCTTCTGCAGGAATTATTCTAAATATTGCATCATCTCTGGCGATGGCAAATTTTTTACTACTACTTTTCTTTAAATAAGATGAAAGCTTCTCCAATAGAGTACCTAAGCACTTTGGATTATCACTACATCTAATGCGCATTTCATTTCCATTTCTATCATATTCTGTTACATATCTATATATGTCTTCTATCGGCCTTTTTTCTACTATAAATTTTAATTTGCATGCATGCTTTATGTCATTGATGGAAGTGCAATCCCACATATGGAGTTGATCAGACTCACTACGAGACTTGCTATTGACATTTTCATTTACTGATGACTTTTTCCTCATACCTCTTGTTACTACTAGCGTTTTCTTGATACTTTCATCGTTTTCTAACGGTATCATACTTTTCAATATTGTGGAATCTAATTGTATGCGTGATAATGCATCCGCATTAGTATTGTTGGATCCTTTCTTATATACGATATCAAAATCATAATCGGAAAGTTCCAAACGTATTCTCGTGAGTTTCGAGCTTGGATTCTTATGAGAAAATAATGACACTAACGGTCGATGGTCTGTTACAACCGTAAATTTTCTCCCATACAAATATGGTCTAAAAAATTGTATACCCCAATAAATACCCAGTAGCTCCTTCTCAATCACGGGTTTATTTTTCTCGTGTTTGTTAAGGGATCTACTTGCGTAAGATATGGGTAAATCTTCGCCTATTGGACCTTGGGACAAGACTGCACCCAGAGCAAAATCCGATGCATCCGTTGTTAAAACAAACGTCTTATCAAAATCAGGATATTGCAAAACTGGAGGGCTAATTAAACTGTTCTTTAAAGCCTCAAATGCCGATTGGCATTTCTCAGTCCACTCAAATTTTGTGTTCTTTTTCAATAGGTCGTTTAGACAGTTTGCAGTTGCTGCAAAATTTTTTATGAATCTGCGATAATAATTACAAAAAGCAACGAATCTTCTGACGTCGTCGGAATTATTTGGAATGGGATATTTGGAAATTGCTTCATACTTACTTGGGTCTGGCTTCATACCATTTGATGTGATCAAGTGCCCTAAGTACACAACTTCTGGTCGCAAAAAACAACATTTACTCGCATTTAGCTTAAGATTATACTTAGATAATCTAGTAAAAACGTTCATCAAGTTCGCATTATGATGTTTTAAACTACAACCAAAAACAATTATGTCATCCACATATAAAAATGCTTCAGATTCTAATCCAGATAAAGCTATTGTAAGCATTCTCTGAAAACTATTAGAGGATATTTTCAAACCAAATGGTAATCTAGTGTACTGATAATGACCATTAGGAGTTGAAAAGGCTGTATAAGGTCTTGATTTTTCATCAAGCTCTATCTGATGGAATGAACTTGTCATGTCCAATGTTGAAAAATATTTTGCCCTTCCTAACTTATCCAAAATGTCGTCTATCCGCGTTAACGGAAATTTATCATTGACCATTTTGTCATTAAGTTTTCTGAAATCTACTACTAGTCTCCATTTGCTCAAATCACTCTGTCCCTTTTTAGGAACTAACAAAAGTGGAGCATTATAAGGACTTATTGAGGGTTCTATGATATTCTGATCTAATAATCCCTTCACCTGTCTATTTATCTCTTCCGTATGTGTTTGCGGTAAGCGATAGTTTTTTATGTACACTGGACCAGTGTCGTTTAATTGTATGGTTTGATTATAGAAATTGTTTGTTGTTAGATGTTCACCCTCTAGATGAAAAACTGATTGATATTTCCTCAGTATTCCAATTAATTCATTCCTTGCTTCATCGTCACCGACGTCTAAATTTAACTCATTTAATAGTTTATTAAATCGCTCATCATTGTGTTTTGTATGGTTCGTCGTGTTATTTGTTTTAAAAATCTCATAATTTTTCAATGGTACGGTTTCTATACATAAATTTCTTATTATTGTGGTTTTGTCTAACACGTTTAATAATCTCACATGTTTATTTCCATTCTTCGGTACTATGGCGTTTGCTAAAAATACGCCCTTTGCAATCTCTCGACTGCATATTACACCATCTTCTTCAATATTTAAATCAAATGGTAAAATCACCTCACTTCTTGGTGGAATTTTCACGAAAGTTATGTTAAATTTATTATCATGTATTGGTATAGTTAAACTTTCCTCTCCGGCGTTAACTGTTAGTATGAACTTGTCATAATCTATATTACAGTTATATTTACAAAGGAAATCTCTTCCCAGTATACCATCGGTATAAATAGGAAAATTATACTTGACTAGTTGTACCTTATGATTAATTACAGTTTCACCAAATTGTATTTTTATGTTCGTAGAACCTAAAGATTTTATTTCCTCTTTCGAGATACCCGTTAGGTAACAGTAATCATCTGGATCTTCTCTATGACTTTCTAACAAATCTTCCTTGCACAGAGAGACATCCGCTCCTGTGTCAATTAAAAATGTTAAAATATTATTTGTACCTTGGACATTTAACTTTACATAATTTTTCAGATCAGATGAAATACTAAATATTCTTTTGGTAATTTTGGTGTTTATTGGTTCTGTTCCGAAGATTCCTGGTACTCTAAAATCTCCGGATTCTGAGAGTTTCCCTGTTCCTGTATATGGTGTACGTTTCTGTTTCTATTTGTATTATTATACCTGTTATTATTATAACTCCCGTTGTTGTTACGGTTATTACCACCGCTGTTGTGGTTATTGTTATAGTTATTTCCCCGGTTACTACTTCTTCCCCGGTTATTGTTTCGACTATTGTAATTACCATTGTTATTGTTATTACGGCCACCATTATTATTGTTATTGACATTATAGTTATTGTAGCACTTAGATGCGAAATGGTTTCTACCACCACATTTGTTACAATTTTTCCCTTCGGCGTAGCATCTACTACCGTGTCTACCTCCACATTTTCCGCATGTGTTGTTATTATAATTACTCCCATTGTTATTATTCCTCGACGAATTTGTCGTCTGAAACATAACCTGGCCTTGTCTTATATCAGACGAAGCCTCTAATGCTATTTCGATAGCTTCATGAAGGGACTTCGTTCTACTTGCTTCAATTGTTCTTATAATCTCCCTATTTTTTAAACCGTTCTTGAATGAATTGAAGGCAATTATGGTATTTGTACTACTTATTGTCTCCCTACTATTCTCACCCAACGCATTCACTTGAAGCTCGTTCAGCTCCATTGTCAGAGTCTCTACTCTGTCCGCGAATTTTCTGATTGTATCCGTTTGTACAATCGTTGTTAGTTCGTTCAGAATTAAGTTTGGGGACTTTTTTATGCCATATGCTTTTTTTATAGAGCTCAGAAGAGTCTCAATACTATTAGGTACTTGTACCTGACGTACTTTTGTTTGGACTTTGGCCGTTAACTTTGTCCTGAAGACAAAATTGAAAAATGAATTTTGTTTTTCTGGAGTAATTGTCTCCTTTATTATTTCTACGTTAGCTACAAATGTTTCGAGTTCATCTCGAGCTCCATTGAAAATTGGTATCAGCTTTGAGATAGATGCCAGTTCACTCGTGTTTAAAATATTCGCCGTCATTATGGTATTTTCTCTATCGTCTTCTACTGCACTATTACTACTTGCTTGCTGTGCTTTGTCTTCGTGTATTTGAAGAATATTTAAAGCTTCTGTCTTTAATTTAGTAAATTTTTCTAAATGTTCCTTTTTTTCTACTTCAGTTAATTTTAATTTGTTCAATGTTGAATTTGCATCTACTTGCAACTTTTCAATATCTTTTCTTTTTGATTCCACTGTCTCTAATGAATACAATCTGCCTGACGATTTTTTTGCATTAGCTATTATTATCTCTAATTGTTTATATAATTTATCCATTTAATTAGAACAAAAAAATTCATCATTTATTTTATATAAATCTAATTTTTATTAAGTTGTTTCTCTTCATAAAAAAAATTTCTCTTTTTTTTTTGTTAATTTGTCAACTTATTTAAATAATCCTTAACTGAAGGTATATTGTCTAAGACATCTAAATTTTCTACTTTCTGCACTATAGAGTTCACTTTGTCCATCGTCTGGAACTCTTCTACCTTTTCCAAAATATAATCTTTTACTTTTTCTACCTGTTCTAAGGCTGCACTAGTAAAGTAATTTTTTATTTGTATAACTAATAATGATACACCTATTGCTATTACTGTTGATACTATTAATACTACTGCTATAGCTCTCAACATGTTCTATAGAAAAAAAATTAGTCTATGTTATGTTTATTTAGTTATTCAAATTTTGTTTTTATTATTCTTTTTCTTTCTTTCCGACTTCTTGTACTCTCTAATTTCTATTTTTGTTTTATCAAATAACAATTTAATTTCCTCTAACTTTTCCGTTAGATATTTCCTTTCCTTGATTGATGTTTCTACCTTTATTTTCTCATTTATTGAAGTTATCTGATCCTCCAATAAAGTTAATTTCAACTTTCTTTTACCAACGTAATTTCTCCCTATCACTCTTGTTTCCTGTACTGGAAAAATTGGATATCTTGGTTCTTCTGGTTTCCTTTTTATAGGCTTGGGACCTGCGAGTAGTATTTCGGGTTTCTTAGCTATTTTTCCTGATTTCCACTGCTCATTAGCATTCTCTATTTCTTTTAATATTTTTTTGAACTCATTATTATTCATATTCTAAAGTTATTTTGTAGTTTATAGTTTGTACAAAAGTTTTCGAAATATATTCCCGTAAGTTTATATTTGTGCGGGGCACTCAATATAAAATTTTGCGGTAGTATATTTTCTATAAATTATACTTATGGCAATATTCGGTTCTGTAGCTGCAGGATGTTACGTGGTCTGCTGGATGTTCGTTTGGCATCAGGATCAGTTGTAGGGTTATATCTTCCTTCAGTTGTAGGGTTCTTCTATCTCCTGGCAGGATCGCCATATAATATACGTCAGTCGTTGAGGGGTTGATTATATTCATTTTTTTATTTTAATTTAAACACATTTCTTTTATTTATTGTAAATTAAATATTTATTCAATATCATCTATGCCTAATGACGGGATGTCACTCGCTAGACTGTTTATTTCTGCTTATGTTTTTAGATTGATCTTTTACAAATAACTTACAGTAACTTATATAGTATTTTAAACTCTAAAATTAGACAAAGATAACAAAAGGGGAAACACAAACAATAAACCAACTGCTGACACATTCTAAACATATGTAGGTCAGTTACGTTGGGAATGCCAAAACATTGAAAATACCAAAACGTCTAGTTAGTTGTACTTGAACTGCATGGGTTCTAATATCAGCTACTACAACGTATGACATTGCAAGTCATAAACAAGAGTAACATGAAACCCTTTTATATATTTTATTGTTATGGGTATTCATGAGAATCTTATATTTTTATTACTTCTGGCTAAACTAGCTAAAAGGTTATCTTATTTTATTGTTCTTCCCTTTTGTACACTATGTACGGTAAGTATGCACACTACAATATCATGAAATCGATAATATGCTGAAATTAAACGTTATCGAAGAACGTGATAGCCCGTGGAGCAATCGCACAACAGTTGTTAGGAAACCGGGAAAGAATCGGTTTTGCTTAAACGCCAGGAAGTTGAACAAACTTACGGTGAAGGACGCGTACCCATTACAAAATATAGATGGCATTCTAAGCAGAATCGACGAAAGTTATTATATAAGTAGCGTCGATCTTAAATACGCCTTTTGGCAAATTGAATTAGATGAAGAAAGCAAACCGTATACTGCATTTACTGTCGCAGGCCGCCCGTTATTCAGAGTAATGCCATTCGGGTTGTGCAACGCGGCACAGCGTTTATGTCGTCTTATGGACAAAGTTGTGCCACAGAAACTTAAGGACAAAGTTTTTATCTACCTAGATGATTTGCTGATAATTTCTAGCTCTTTTGAGGAACATCTTAGACTTTTAGGAGAAGTAGCAAAATGTCTAAAAGAGGCCAACCTTACTATAGGTTTAAAAAAAATCGCAATTTTGTTTCCAGGAACTTAAATATCTGGGATTCATTATAGGGGGAGGCATGTTAAAAACCGATCCCGAAAAGATACAGGCAATCCGCAATATAAAGTTACCGAAAAACACGAGAGAAGTTCGTAGTTTTCTTGGAACCGCGGGATGGTATAGGCGTTTTATTAAAGATTTCGCCACAATATCTGCGCCACTAACTGACACTTTAAAAAAGTCTAAAAAGTTTTTCATGACATCTGAAGCTACCGAGGCCTTTGAAAAATTGAAAAAAGCTTTAACAACAGCCCCTGTTTTAAAACATGCTGATTTTTCTAAAAGATTTTACATACAATGTGATGCGTCGGATTATGGCATTGGAGCCGTTCTTTATCAATTAAATGATAAAAATGAAGAGAATCCAATTGCATTTTATTCTCAAAAATTAAATAGTTGTCAACGAAATTATAGCGTAACCGAAAAAGAATGCTTGGCAGCGGTTATGGCGGTTAGAAAATTCAGACAATATGTCGAGCCTAAAATGGCTCATGACTTTCAAAGACCTCAGTGGAAGATTGGCAAGATGGTCATTGCAACTTCAAGCCTACGATTTCGAAATCGAACACAGAAAAGGATCTGATAATGTAGTGGCAGATATGTTATCTAGATTGCCACAAGATATCGAAATAAATGAAATAAGTAAAGAAGATTTACTAGATTTTGAAACCGTAGAATTTGAAAGCAAAGAATATTTAGAACTCATAAAAAAATTTGAAGAAAACGCTGAACATTTGCCAGACCTAAAAGTAGTAGATGGCATGATTTTTAAAAGAACCGGATTTGATAGACAGCTTGGTGAAGAATACAATTGGAAACTTTGGATTCCAGCAAATCTAACATCAACTATTATAGAAAAAGCGCATACCGTTCACACTGCATCTCATGGAGGAGTTACAAAAACTCTAGAAAGAGTGAAAAGATTCAAACATGTAAAGAAACCAAACTGTCTAACCAACACTTAATGCCAGGAATCGGAAATGAAGTGGTTACCGAAAGGCCATTTCAAAAACTGTACATCGATTTCCTGGGCAAATACCCAAGGTCAAAAATGGGGAATTGTTACATATTTATCGTCGTCGATCATTTTACTAAATTTACATTTTTAAAGGCAATGCGAGATGCAACTACAGATAACGTTGCGAGTTTCTAGTACTCGAAATTTTTTACAAGTTTGGTGTACCAGAAGTAATCCACAGTGACAATGGTGCTCAATTTGTTGCAAAAGGATTTCAAAAGATAATTGAAACGTATAAAATTAACCATGTGAAAACCGCAGTACACTCTCCACAATCAAATGCATCAGAGAGAGTAAACCAGTCAGTTTTAGCAGCCATTAGGGCGTATTTGGATGAAGATCATCGGGACTGGGACTTGTATTTGTCGGAAATTGAGTGCGCCTTGAGAACTTCAGTACAGTCGGCTATAGGGGTATCACCTTTTTCGCGTTATTCGGTTATCACATGTTTTCTAGCGGTACGGATTATAAATTAGCTCGAAAGTTGCTATCTTTAACAGATCACGAGGTCGTGGACTTGAATAGAAGCGAAAAACTAGAACTTCTTCGCGAAAAGATTCGCAAAAATATGCACGATGCATATGAAAAAAGTGCTGAAAGGTACAATAGAAGAGCGCGAATAGTGAAGTTTGTACCAGGCCAGGAGGTTTATAGGAGAAATAGGGTACAGAGCGAATTTAGTAAGAATATCAATGCGAAATTTTGTCGAAAATTTTTAAAATGCAGAATTTTGAGACCTGTGGGTAATAACAGCTATGAATTAGAATCTATGAATGGAAAGTCTATAGGCGTTTATCATGTCAAAGACATTAAAGTTTAAAGTGCAATAATGGGGTTTGAATCTGTGATACCATCGTATAAAGTGCAATATTAGGAGTAGAACATACAAATTATATTTTTTAATTTTAGCGTTTTAAATGTTGTGTTTGCCCTGCCTATGCTCAATTGTGAAATTATACGCTTGCAGATGAAGACTCCATCTGGCCAAACGACCACTGAGATCTTTATGAGACATTAGCCACTTTAGACTGCTGTGATCTGTAATTACGGAAAACGGCATCAGTTCTATATAGGGCCTAAACTTCTTAATCGCCATGACCACCGCCAGACATTCTCGTTCAGTGACAGAGTAATTTTTCTGCGCCGACGTTAATTTATGCGAAAAATAGGCTATTGGATGCTCCCCGTCAGAATCATCTTTCTGAAAAAGCACTGCCCCAATACCAATATCGGACGCATCACACTGAACGTAGAAATGTCTGGAGAAGTCAGGATGATTAAGAACCGGACTTGTAACGAGAGCATTTTTGAGACGATCAAAAGCGGCTTTAGCTTCATCCGAAAACATAAACGTTTGGCCAGCCAGTTGCCCCCATGAAACTCCGAACTTGTTTAGCGGTTTTCGGATATGAAAAACGAGTAATCGTTTCCACTTTAGCCGGGTCAGCTTTTAATTTGCCCCCGCCAACTATATAGCCGAGATATCGTAACTCTTTAAAACAAAACCTGGATTTAGCTACGTTAATGGTTAAACCCGCTTTCGTCAAACAATCAGACACTCGATCTAACAACTCCAAATGCGTGCTAAAATCGGGCGAGACTATCAAAAGATCGTCTAGATAGACAAAAACTCGATCACGAAGTGCTGCGGGAACCACTTTATCCATTAACCGGCATAACCTTTGAGCAGCATTGCACAGCCCAAAAGGCATGACCGTATACTGGTAAAGAGGTCTTCCTGGCACCGTGAATGCAGTTTTCTCCCGACTAGACTGATCCAATGGTATCTGCCAGAATGCATCTTTTAGATCAACACTAGAAATGAAAAATGTATCCCCTAACCGACTGAGCAAACCTTCAATGTGCGGCAGAGGGTAGGCGTCCTTGACCGTCAGCGCATTGAGCTTTCGAGCGTCCAGACACAAACGATTTTTTTCGCCCTTTCGGACTAAAGTCACCGGGTGACTCCAAGGACTTTCGCTAAGCTCAATAACAACTAGGTCAAGCATCCTATCAAGCTCTGCGAACATTAACTTTTGTACAGCTGGTGAGACGGGATAATGGCGATCTTTCACCGGAGTTGCGTCACGAGTATCAATTGTGTGCATTTCTAAACCGGTTTTACCTAGACCTAACTTAGTGTAGCACAGAAATTTTGAAACCACCTGGTCTAACTGGTGTTTTTGTTGTGATGAAAGAGTGTGAGTTTTGATATCGTCGGCTTTATCTGTCTCCTCACAAAGACTAATACTATTAGTGGTAACACTTTCTACGGAGGCAATTAATTTAAAAAGCTTCATGAAATCGTAACCCAAATACAACTCGCGTTTCAGAGTAGGCACTAGATAGAACGCGACCGATCATATGATGCACGGTATCATCTGCGGTACTAATGTTCGAATAAAAATTAAACACGTTTAGACTGGCATTTTTCACAAAATCTAGACAGTTTTTTCCCAGTATGGTCACGTCGGCACCACTGTCTAGTAGACCCTCAATTCCAACCCCGTTAATATTTACTCGCGTGTATAACCGATTATCGGACCCTTCAAACGAAACCGTCTCAGCTATTGAATGTCTAATTTTTTTCCTCAACCGGTACCGTTCCCTGGCCTTTTCAATTTTCCTCGACACTTTACCGAAAATTCTTAATTTTGCCTCGTTATATTCTTTAATTCGTAAATGAAGTGGTTTAAGCTCTTTGAGCTTTGGTTCTAAATCTAAATTTGAAATTATTCTATTTGTATTTTTTAAAATTGAAATGCTTTTACTTCTAGTTCCCATTTGTTGACTTGTAACTGGGTCTAAACTTCGGTCGACTTCATCTCCCCAGTTCGAGACGGGCTCCGCAACCTGTTTCCCTGACATTTAGGGCATTTTGGTGCAACCACACCATCCCTACTACACCTGAAACAAAATTGCCTAGTCAAAGGTTCAGGACAATCGACGAAACTATGGCCAACTACCTTGCAGTTCCAGCAAGTATAATGCCTGGTAGACCGAATACCATTAACCTCAAAATCTACCAGTGGTGCTTCTTCTACTTCTTCATACGCCAGTTCACTCACTCGATGATTTGTATTTGTTCGTTGCTGGTACAACTGTCGCTGATTTGCCAGCAAATTTTCAGCACGCTTCACTTCACGGCAAAAATCTAATAAAGTCCGCACCTGCACAGAAAACATAATCTGGGCCAACGACGGTTTCAAGTTGCCTCTCATAATTTCTACGAGCTGCCCCTCTTCATATGGAGAATCTTGTTGATTTCGCAACTTCATGACAGCGTTGTAAAATTCTTCAAACGACTCCTGCGGCAGTTGACGGCGGTTTAAAATTCAAATCTTCGATATTTTGTTAGGAGCGCTTTTTCCAAATCACTCCAGGTTTGGACACGTACCAGTTTTCGGTGATCCCAGTACCAATCACGTGCTGGTCCTTCTAATAAAATATGAAAATCACGAAGTATTTCTTCGTCAGTACAACTGTAGTCCTGTTTTAGCACCCCAACTCGAAAAATAAATTCCTGAACATTCATAGTTCTATTTGTTCCGTCAAACCTGAGGTTCCATTTTTCTAATTTTCTGCTCAACGGTTCATAACTTTGTCTGGGCACTCCCGTTGAAAATTTTTGGGTTTGTTGTGGCTGAAAACTGGGTGCTGTCCACACCTCTTGTCGCTGACGCGAACTTTCAGGCTGTGAAATAATTGGTTGTTGCTGAAAATTATAAAAAGTTTGCTGCTGTTCACAGTGGGATAAATAACAAAATTTGTGGAAATAATTCGGCCATTTGTTAACTTGTGGTCCGATTGCAATGAAATTTGGAACATGCATAAAAGACATAAAATGGAGTTTAAGTTGTGATTTTGAACCTTCCACACCCTTTGGGAGCGGTAAAATGGCTGCCCAAAGTTGGGTACTTTTTTCATAAAAAATTTTGAGTGTTTGCCATTTTTTTGTTTCTCATCCGATTTTTAAAAAATTAACATATTAGTAATCTTCTTGTAAAGATGAACAAAAAACATGCTTTAATGTGTGGGTTACCTCCAATAGTTTCCGAGATATTCCGATTTGAAAATGTGAAATTCCAAATTTTGTCCGACTCAGGTCCAGAGTTTTTCGAATATCGGGAGAGAATTGGGACCAATTTTCGTTTTAAAATAACGGTTATTTAGCCAATAAAATTCTCGATTGAATAAAAAAAACATTAGTTCAATATCTTGTTTCAGTCAAAAATTACATTAGTTTAAAGTAGAAATTAAAAAAAAAAGTAAATATTGGCGATATTTTCCCCAAAAAGCACCAAACTTCTTATCGCTCCAGACAAATATTTTTCTTCTGAACATGTAAAGTATGTATACTTTTCTGGAAGGTCTTTTTATACAAATGCGAGTTGTTTTAAAAAAAATTTTGATTTGTCAAAACTTTTCCCCCCATCCGCTTCCAAAGTTGCCATATTTTTGAGGTAAATATCAATTTTAACTCAAAGTTAAAATTTGTGCACGCCTCCAATTGGGTAGTGGAAACCGGTTTTATATACTCCAACAGATACCTAATGTAGTGTGTAAGTTATTTCCAATCCCCGCTTTAAATGACGACATGGCAGCAAAAAACGAAAAAAATCCCATTTTTGGAAATTTTTTTTTTATTTTTAGGAATTGTGGGATTGTTTTCAGAAAATCATAAATTCTGACATTTGTTTCAATTTGTTGACCTTAAAGTCTAGTTAATATAAAAAACATTGGATTATGTCTATTAATAACTATTTTATTGAATAGTGAAAATTTTCATTTAAGCAAAAACTGAAATTTTTACCTTCATATTTGGATTACCCAAGTTTTTGTTTTACCAAGATGGCTAAATTCAACCTTTTTTAAAAAAATCGCAATCTACAGGTAATTTTCTTTTCAACGATACCTAAACAGAAAATCTTCAAAAGTTAGCCCTTATTCATATATTTCTTCTAATGTGTCCTCGTATTCACATCTTACATAATTGGGCCAGGTAAAAAGGGATTGGAAATTTAAGATAAACTGAAAGAAGTAAAGGGTTAACGCTGCTGGAAAACGTTAAAATGAAAAAAAAAAACTCATTTTAAATATAACGCAAACGAACAGGCATCTCAAGAAAAGCTTAATTTAAATCTGCATTTACATAATACCCGAAATCTGGTTAAAACTACGTTTTAAAATCTATTTTCTGTACAAAAGTAAAAGGTATCAGCTGATCGCAATCCAGTATAAATTAGATTTCGTGGGTAATGCAACCAAAACTGTGGTAATGAAAAAAGTCGTGTATCTTCAAATAGTCGCGATATTCAAACAGTTTCTTAACAAAATTGCATATCGTCGCTACGCCTATCGAATTAGGTATGTGTAATTGATTTTTTTGGAGCAGTCCAATAAAACGGCTTAATTTTGACCTTTGCAACGGATAAAATTAAGGTATTTTGTTGGTACCTTAAAACAAAAATAAAACCACTTTTGAAAAACATCGCAAAAAGATAAAATAAAGGACTTTTTTCAACTTTAAGAAATACATGGCTTGTTTCGCAAGCGTAGCGGCGACAGATATTTTAACCGAGGGAATGCATAATCCAATTTACTTTAAGGATACCAAAAAGTCATCCCATGCACAGTGGGATAAATCACAAAATTTGTGGAAATAATTCGGCCATTTGTTAACTTGTGGTCCGATTGCAATGAAATTTGGAACATGCATAAAAGACATAAAATGGAGTTTAAGTTGTGATTTTGAACCTTCCAGACCCTTTGGGGGCGGCAAAATGGCTGCCCAAAGTTGGGTACTTTTTTCATAAAAAATTTTGAGTGTTTGCCATTTTTTTGTTTCTCATCCAATTTTCAAAAAAATTAACATATTAGTAATCTTCTTGTAAAGATAAACAAAAAACATGCTTACATGTGTGGGTTACCTCCAATAGTTTCCGAGATATTCCGATTTGAAAATGTGAAATTCCAAATTTTGTCCGACTCGTTTTAAAATAACGGTTATTAAGCCAATAAAATTATTGATTGAATAAAAACAAATAGTTCAATATCTTGTTTCAGTCAAAAATTAAATTAGTTTAAGGTAGAAATTAAAAAAAAAGTAAATTTTGGCGATATTTTCCCCAAAAAGCACCAAACTTCTTATCGCTCCAGACAAATATTTTTCTTCTGAACATATAAAGTATGTATACTTTTCTGGAAGGTCTTTTTTTATAAATGCAAGTTGTGGTAAAAAAAATTTTGATTTGTAAATACTTTTCCCCCCATCCGCTTCCAAAGTTGCCATATTTTTGAGGTAAATATCAACTTTAACTCACAGTTAAAATTTGTGCACGCCTCTAATTGGGTAGTGGAAACCGGTTTTAGATACTCCAACAGATACGTAATGTTGTGCGTAAGTCATTTCCAATCCCCGCTTTAAATGACGACATGGCAGCAAAAAACGAAAAAAATCCCATTTTTGGAAATTTTTTTTTTATTTGTAGGAATTGTGGGATTGTTTTCAGAAAATCATAATTTCTGAAATTTGTTTCGATTTGTTGACCTTAAAGTCTAGTTAAATCCAAAAAATCATTCGATTATGTCTATAAATAAATATTTTATTGAATAGTGAAAATTTTCATTTAAGCAAAAACTGAAATTTTTACCTTTATATTTGGATTACCCAAGTTTTTGTTTTACCAAGATGGCTAACTTCAACCTTTTTTAAAAAAATCGCAATCTACAGGTAATTTTCTTTTCAACGATACCAAACACTGGTATGTTATGTTCATAACTGCTAAACAGAAAATCTTCAAAAGTTAGCCCTTATTCATATATTTCTTCTAATGTGTCCTCGTATTCACATCTTACATAATTGGGTCAGGTAAAAAGGGTTTTATGATGTTCTTCATTAATGAAAAAAAAAGACAAGCAAATTAGGTTGTTTCTTTATTTAATACAAAATAATCGGACACATCATTATTTATATCTAACAGATAAAGCAAATCTTTTAATTCTTCATTATTTACAGATGACAATGTGTTATAAGAAATCCATCGTTTTCTCATTGACGACAGGACGGGATCGGAAGACAGTAATAGGTTATTGGAAATATCTTCGTTCTGTGATTGCCTTGAACATTTTCTGGAACTGAAGAATTGGGCATGTTTGAAATCTCGATTCCTTGCTTCCTGACCTTCTTCAGTTAGTTCACCTAGAGGAAGAATGTTTGATTCAATGATGATTTTTCCATGGCACAATACCTTATGAACTGTGGGTGTCATTTCTTTCCAGGGATATAATGATAATAGAAGTTTTGTTATTTCGTCGGTATATACTCCAAATTTTGAGGAATTTAGTTTATGTTTTCTATTAATTGCCATTAACATGATGTTGATCTTTCGAAGCAACTCCTTGTCAATTCCTGTTATTATTGAAGTAATTTCAAAATCTCTAAAAAACCTTCTTGCTGTATTGCCATCGTTTGTACTTCCACAACTAGCAAGTGGTTTATCTATGTTTAAGCCTGTCTGCCTTTTAAAGTCTTCTTGTATCCTCCTTTTTTCATCTGCCCTCATTTTTGACATTTCTTCGTTGTTTCTTACTGATTTTGTTTCATTTCCTGCTATGCTTTTACTTTAAATCATATGCTATGTGTAAGAAGTGTTCCATGAACCGAATGCGGGCATATGCCAAAACCCAATACTTTTTTATTAATAGTCCTTTCTTTGGAAACATTTGAAAACTGTAATTTCTTTAACATTTCCTTAAACGTGTCAGAAACTTCTGTATTTGAATGCGTAGAAAGAGTAATCGATGTTCTTTTTTTTAGATTTTGCACACAAATCATTATAAGGCTTACAGGGTGCACCAACAGCAGAAAAATTTATCTCCAGGCTATCATTCATCCACTTATAATATTTTATTTTAAATTTCAGAATAGAGCCGGAAACGGACTGCATTTTTTTTATCAAATAATTTAATAAAATTGTCAATTTTAGATATTTCTGCAGTGTCCAATTTAGTGTGATGTGAAGATTCAATTGATGCAACTACAACGTTAACCTTTTCAAATCTCTGTAGTTTTGAGTTGTCCCACAAAGTTAAACACAATGCTTCATGATTTACTGTTATTACCATGATTGAGGAGTTTTTTTATGAACTTAAAACTAAACCTATTCATATTTATATACAAATATTAGGTACAAATATTAGCTATCATAACCCAGGTAACTGGGTCTTCAAATACTAAGGCCCATAAAATATAAAAAGAGAGGGTATATTTAAAATAGCAATCATAAAACACGTATCTTTGGGTGGGCCCACAAAACCTTTAATATCATTAATGAAGAACATCATAAAACCCTGTTTACCTGTCCCAATTATGTAAGATGTGAATACGAGGACACATTAGAAGAAATATATGAATAAGGGCTAACATTTGAAGATTTTCTGTTTAGAAGTTATGAACATAACATACCAGTGTTTGGTATCGTTGAAAAGAAAATTACCTGTAGATTGCAATTTTTTTAAAAAAGGTTGAATTTAGCCATCTTGGTAAAACAAAAACTTGGGTAATCCAAATATGAAGGTAAAAATTTCAGTTTTTGCTTAAATGAAAATTTTCACTATTCAATAAAATATTTATTAATAGACATAATCGAATGATTTTTTGGATTTAACTAGACTTTAAGGTCAACAAATCGGAACAAATGTCAGAATTTATGATTTTCTGAAAACAATCCCACAATTCCTAAAAATAAAAAAAAAAATCCAAAAATGGGATTTTTTTCGTTTTTTGCTGCCATGTCGTCATTTAAAGCGGGGATTGGAAATGACTTACACACTACATTAGGTATCTGTTGCAGTATCTAAAACCGGTTTCCACTACCCAATTGGAGGCGTGCACAAATTTTAACTGTGAGTTAAAGTTGATATTTACCTCAAAAATGTGGCAACTTTGGAAGCGGATGGGGGGAAAAGTATTTACAAATCAAAATTTTTTTACCACAACTCGCATTTATATAAAAAGACCTTCCAGAAAAGTATACATACTTTATATGCTCAGAACAAAAATATTTGTCTGGAGCGATAAGAAGTTTGGTGCTTTTTGGGGAAAATATCGCCAAAATTTACTTTTTTTTAATTTCTACTTTAAACTAATGTAATTTTTGACTGAAACAAGATATTGAACTAATTTTTATTCGATCAAGAATTTTATTGGCTAAATAACCGTTATTTTAAAACGAAAATTGGTCCCAATTCTCTCCCGATATTCGAAAAACTCTGGACCTGAGTCGGACAAAATTTGGAATTTCACATTTTCAAATCGGAATATCTCGGAAACTATTGGAGGTAACCCACACATGTATGCATGTTTTTGGTTCATCTTTACAAGAAGATTACTAATATGTTAATTTTTTGAAAATCGGATGAGAAACAAAAAAATGGCAAACACTCAAAATTTTTTATGAAAAAAGTACCCAACTTTGGGCAGCCATTTTGCCGACCCCAAAGGGTCTGGAAGGTTCAAAATCAAAACTTAAACTAGATTTTATGTCTTTTATGCATGTTCCAAATTTCATTGCAATCGGATCACAAGTTAACAAATGGCCGAATTATTTCCACAAATTTTGTGATTTATCCCACTGTGCTGTTGCAGTTGTGGTTGCTTTGGAATTTGCTGACTTTGGAATATGGGACCTAGATTATTCAGTTGGTTAGGCTGTTGTTGTACTGGCTGTTGATTTTGTGATAACGAATTTTGCTCATATACCTGTTGTTGATGTTGTTGTTGCACGGGTTGCTGCTCAAACTGTATTAATGGCTGTTGTAATGGTCGCTGATCAGGGCTTAAATGCAAAGATTGTGTGGCTATAGATGTAGCCGGAACTACAAAGCGTGATGCTGGAGTTAACGTTGGAAGTTGCTACAGCCCGGTTGACACTTGCACAGCTGCTGGTTGACCATAATTAGCCGTCTGCATAAACGCTTGCCCTTGAGATAACAACGGAGCTTGGGAATACACAGGCGGTTGAAAAACATGCGACTGCATTGTCGCAGGCATTTGATTAATATCGGTAAAATTTTGTTGGTTTGGGTTGTTAGTATGATTTTCTACTGAGGACGGACTTCTTAAAGGTATTTGCCCAGTGGATTGAATATTTAAGGCTTGCTTAATTTCCTCTATAGCTTGCTGAATCTTTTGGTCAACATCTCGCATTAGCTGTGCCTGAGACAACCCAATCGTTGCGCTCACCATTTGCAAAATGTTGGTAGAATTCGTTGCATTGGCTCCCACCTGAGCATTAGCTGACCCGTCACGAAACTCACGGCGAATATTTTGAGCCGTAATGCTATTATATTCAGGCGAAATAACCGTATCATTAAGATCATCTGGGCTAAAGGACAAATCATTTCGTGAATCATCTGACCTCGACGACTGTGTTGTCACAACGTTAGCTGCCGAAGTTGCAGAAGAAGCCACTGGTAGAGTGCCTGTAGTTAAAGTATTCGAACTACCATTTGTAGTTGCCGGTGGTTCCATATTTACGACCTCTTCAAATTTTAAATCGAAGAATAAAATAACAAATGAATAAATAATGAAAGAAACACAGCTGTGTCCCTCAAAAAGGTAAATTTGTGTAAATATAAAAAAAAAATAATAAAAATATAATACTAATAAAAATTCTTCTCACCCAATTTCAGGTAAAAAGCGCAAGAAAATAAAAAATTCCGACAAAAAAAATGTTTAGCCTGGAGTTAAACAAAATATCAATAAGGCTAAACCCCAATTATAAAATAATTATGATTTATATAAAAAAACAAAAAGTCTTAATAAAAAAATATTTAAAATTTGTATTTTAAGAAACCCAATCAAATTTACATGAAAACGGTTAACTTTTGAAGAAAAGTAGTTGGAAACGGATTATATAAGATGTATATGTGGTAGAGTTTCGGGAAAAATAAGAGCTTGCGGAGTAAAAGGTATGTATTTTAAAACATTTTGAGTGTGCATAATAATCATAAAGTTTTTCAGAAGTTCGTGCATGCTACGTTTAAAAATCAAACGATGATATCTGGCGATAGTTGTATGTAAAAAACCACATAGTAAATTGTGCTGCAACTACAGAGTCTGGCTTTGAGCCAGTAAATCTACGGACTAGCGACAAGTTTCTTATGCAGCCTGTTTATATATCGAGATGAATCTCAAAAACAAAAATTTGTAAGTACGTGTACACTTTTAACACTAACAACTATCGTTGGTTTATCTTGTTTAAATCAGAAGTAATAAAAAAAAATAACTAATTAAAAGAAAATCTCACCTTTTTATACGACTTGTAGCAAATACAAATGAATTATTAGTTGATAACTACAAACATTTTATGTCTCAAGTCGATATAACAAGGTAGAGATTAAAAAATTCAAAAATCAGACCACTTCAATCCCAAAAACATGCCGCAACGGGATTCCGGGTACCAAGCCCCAAAAACCGGGACTTACATGGCTGGGATTTTTGTAAATCTCACAATTTATAAAATTAAAAAAATTAACTGCAATTACTACAATTACAGAAACCTTTTTCTGTTTTACTTCCCACGCACGAAAGCATTTACCCGTAATTACGTGTACGACTAAGACTCCGTACGTGGCAAAGAAAAATCATCATTGCAAAAAAAAGAAAATGTCCTTTTCAGTAAAATGTCGCAACGCGTGTACGACTAAGACTCCGTACGTGGCAAAGAAAAATCATCATTGCAAAAAAAAGAAAATGTCCTTTTCAGTAAAATGTCGCAACGCGTTAAGGATTCTTTAATTACCTAACGGGACTTACATTTTAACTTCAAAGAAAACAAAATCTTCTTCTTAAAAAAAACAAAAAACTTTGAATAATAAAAAAATAAAAATAAAATTTATAAAATTGACGACTGCTTCGGGCCCCACGTTGGGCGCCATTCTGTACTGTCAGCTGGGGTTAAAAAAGGTATCATTTGTATGGCCAGATTGTTTGCGGTGCTGGCATGCCCGCGTTTCAGCTCGGCTAGAGCTCGCCGGTTTTGGGGGAGGTTCTTGCAAACCTCTGGCACTGCCTGACAGTTACAAAAAAAAATAAAAAATCATGCCAGTCTTGAAACCGTATCCAAAGGGTGTAAAAAGTACAAGACCCGAATCAAAAGAAAAAAAAGACACGTCACAACACGAACTCCCTATTGCACACTCACAATGTTTTAAATGACTTGGCCGGTGTTATGCCAAGTAGACATCCCACCCTCTTGAAGTGCATAAGAACTTCACCGTGACATCCGCGCCGTAAATTTACCGGATGTCCCAAACACAATCACTCCGCAGGCTACTTACCCTTCCCTACTACCATTGCCTTTTTATGCTTAGCACTTCATTTTCATAAATGATAAAACTCTAAAAATTTTCATTTATACATTATAAAAAATTTTGGGTTTTATTTAAAAAAAATAAATTTAGATTTTAAATACAGAAAAAAATAATAAATATCAATATCAATATTAAAAAGGCAAAGTGTAAAAGGTAAATTTCCTTTAAAAATAATTAAATTTAATATGAAAGAAAATTAACAAATGCGATATATATATATTCCGGTTTACCAAACAACATTACTTTAAAAATTTCTTTTTCTTCTTATTACAGATTTTTTTTATAGAAATATCAAGGAAATTTCTAAATATTTATATTTTTATAAACGCTCTTCCGGGTAAGCGGGTTTTCGGTGGCTTCGCCAATAAATAAAATGCCAATGCAGGCTGGTGCAGCTAATCGCTATGTATTTGCAGGTTGTTAAGGTTGGTCCGTCAGTTTTCGGTACAAATGTGGGTGAATCACTTAAGTCTTATAACCTTCTTTCAGGAATTTCTCATTTAAGAGAAATTATAAATTTCACGATAACTAATTAAATTTTTTTTTCTGTTAATTACAGGGTCACCATCTACCTAATCCACCGTACGTGGGCAATATATCCCTAAAGTTACTTGGATCCCTACAGGCCTGAGCTCACCCCTATAGTTCCGCGCACCCTTTATTTATAATTACGTAAAAAGGGAATTCGTTTTATCAACAGCTAAGTGGATTCATCTAAATGTTTACCCTTATAAAAATTTAATAATTAACTATAATTTTCTTTATTTTCCTTCCCTCCAGAAGCCGTCCAGTTCGTAATATGTCGTCCTAGTATCCCTGTCTTAAGTACGTAACCTCAACAAACCTTGGCACCCCAAGATTGGTAGTGCTATATCCGCTACTCCCACGATGGGTCTGGTCAGAGGTGGTGTTGACTAACAGCTCGACGAAAGCGGATTTCTGTTATTTATTTTTACTGCTTGTTTAAAATGTTGTTTAATTTTTTTTTTAAGGCTTAGTGTATACCCATGTACATACACCAAACTTGCTTTAAATCAAATAAAATCGCCTTGAAAGTTCTTTTGCTGCTGTTGTTGTTGTCTTCCTTTGTTTTATTTTTTTTTCCTTAGGAGCCACTTGACCGACCTTCAGCAAAATCAAATCCAAAAAGGAAGTTTATTCCCCGGCCATTTTTTTTTAGTTTTTCTTTTTTTTTTTTCCTCAATGACATTGTGATTGTCAAAAACATTAATTTATCTAAACTACACATCGTTGCATATAGTGCAGTTTTAATGTTTCAATGTCATTGTTTCGCTAACACCTAACCCTCTTACACCTACACATGACAAGGCGCATGATGAACACGTCTGGATCAACTTTTCAACATCTTTTTCTATATTTGAGCAATAGACGTAGCTGCGGGCAAGGGCTTTGGTTCGTACTATACCTTGGTGACCCTTGTGTAATTGTTTAAGTACACGTTGTCGTAGACTTGAAAGGATGACGATCTTGATAAAGTAGGGAATCATCGACAGCACACAAACCGTCCCTTCGAAAGTAAAACAAATTCACTTCAGGTGATTTTGTTGTCGGCCATGAAGTTTTTAGATATTTGATGACATTTTGTAGTACAGCATCGTGTTGCGTCGCTGAACGTACCATATTGTAATTGATTGGTAAAACATTGATGTTGTCCTGCACAATATATTTTACCTCAGCTTCCAGCGCTGCACATGCTATTATAACGTCTTCTTCGATTTTTTTTTTGTTGATAAGCCGCGACAAAATATCAGCGCAGCCAAATTGTTGTGTGGGAACGTAATTTAAATCAAAATCATATGACATTAATATTAATGCCCAACGCTGCAATCGGTTAGCTGTGCGAGTAGCAATACCCTTTTTACTATCAAATATGGCCAAAAGGGGCTTATGGTCAGTTTCCAGTTTAAAACGGCGACCATAAAGCATTTTATCGAATTTTTTTACTGCAAAAACGAGTGCCAGTCCCTCTTTTTCTATTTGTGAGTAGTTGCGTTCTGCTGGTGTTAGAGAGCGGGACGTGTGATAAACTGCTTTTTCGGACCCATCAGAAAATTGGTGACAAATGTAGGCACCAATACCCACATTGGAGGTGTCTGCCGCTACCTTTATTGGAAGGCTTGGGTTGGAGTGCGTAAGCATAAGGTTGGACGCCAAAATGTCCTTTAATTTTAAAAAAGCTTCCTGACATTGCTTTGTCCACTTCCATTCAACATCACGTTTGAGGAGATCGGGTGTTGATGGTGAGAATCTCTTTTGTAGCACTGTTAACCTTAAATTGCATAAATGCATCGGTTAAGTCAATTCGTGTAAAATACTTGCAGTTGTTGAAGTTTACAAAAAATATCATCAGGCAATGGAATGGGGTAAGTGTGTGTTTCCATGCAGTCATTTAAACCAGTTGAATAATCGCCGCATATGCGAACCTTCCCGTTTGCAAAGTTTTATAACGACAATTGGAGCCGCCCATCTGGCATAACTTACAGGTGTTATGATATTAGCCTGTTCTAAGCGCTGAAGTTCATCATCTACTTGTTTAATTGTTGCTTAAGCTACCGGCCGTTTTGGTTTAAAAACCGGGTTTGCATCGTTTTTTAATTTTAAACTTACTTGTAGTTTAGAACAATGACCAGGTTGGTTGGCAAAAACTTTTGGATATTTTTGTAGAGTAAAAAAATACAATATAAATCGTTTAGTTTAGGCTCTGATGAGCAACTAACTTTATTTATTAAAAAGTATCTTATTCTACAACGGAAAATGCAACGTTGCAATTCCCACGGTGAATATAGTTGAGGTAGGTCGCGTAATTGAATTAAAATAATTAGGCTTTTAGCCAATCATAATTAAGGTGTCAAGTTGTCATATTTTAAGGTATGACAACGTTGACTTATCAATTACACTACACCTCCCTTTTTTGAAAAAGATTAATCAACATTATTTAGTTGGTCGATCTTTTTATATAAAACAAAAAAAATAACTAAAATTTAATTAATAATGACATTTTTATTTTTTATCTTATTTTTATATTTTAATTTAAATTTATTATTATTCTAATTTTAAATTCTATCTTATAATTCTAATTTAAATTTATCTTTTTACATTATTTTTATATTTTAATTTAAATTTATTATTATTCTAATTTTAAATTCTATCTTATAATTCTAATTTAAATTTTTCTTTTCACATTATTTTTATATTTTTATTTAAATTTATTATTATTCTGATTTCCATTATCATCAAAAATGATCCATGGTCATCAATCTGTTTTATCTCAAAAAGACCCTTAAAGAGTGGTTCCAATTTATGACCAGCATTGTTTTCTAAAAGAACTAGATCTCCTACTAATTGTTCTATTGCGTTGGCTCATTTTACCCAATTTTGCTCTGCCAAGCATCAATGAAGCCCTTTTCTGTGCTGTTTGAAGTCTATACTTCACTTCTTTTTCATATGAGTCTATGTTATAAAGTGGTGGTATTTTACTAAAGACTAGTTCATATGGACAGTAATTATGTACTGTTGAAGGTGTTTTATTAAAACAATATGTGAAGTAAGATAACCATTCATCCCAATCAGTTCTTTCCGAGGATATGTACGAACGTACATATTCATTGCATGTTCTGGGGGATCGTTCTATGGTACCCAAGGTTTGATGATGATAGGCCGTTGACGTGACGTAGTCGATATTCAACAATTGACACAATTCCATTATGGTTTGATTTTTATACTCGGTTCCCATATCAGAAATCATTTTCCACATAGGACCATAAATCAAAACAAAACCTTCGAAAATCGCTTTGGCGACTATTCGAGCAGATTTGTCAGGAATTGGTACAGTAACTAAGTAATTAGTCAAGTCACATATTTCATTACCATTATTAGATCGCATAAAAAGAACAATTGTATCTATGATGATCACATCAAACGCGCGTGTTGGCGTTTCCGTTTCAATCATTGGTTCCCTTGTTTTCGGCAATGATTTGTTCTTTTGGCACTCCTCACGGGATTTTACATAACGAGTAATATCCCTCGTCATGTTCTTCCAGTGGTATTTCAATCTTATTTTCCTGAGCATTCTAGTAATGCCAAGGTGACCCCTAAACAATGGATTGTTATGGTACAATTCCATGATCTTCAGTTTTTCGGAATCCATTACGACTTTAGTAGATAGGAAATGGGGCCTTTGTAACGAAAAAGCAGCGCAGTCGGCAGAGGCTGAAAAATGTGTTGGGGACTTTGTAATGAAAAAGCAGCGCAGTCGGCATGATGATTTTGGCTTGGTGAAAAAAAAAAAAAAAAAAAAAAAAAAAATTTCAAAAAATTTAAAAAAAATAAATTTAAAAAAAAAATTTTCAAAAATTTAAAAAATAAAATTTAAAAAATTTCAAAAAATTTTCAAAAAATTTAAAAAAAATAAATTTAAAAAAAAATTTTCAAAAATTTTAAAAATAAAATTTAAAAAAAATTTTCAAAAAATTTAAAAAAAAATTTCAAAAAATTTAAAAAAATAAATTAAAAAAAAAAAAAAAAAATTTCAAAAAATTTAAAAAATAAATTTAAAAAAAAAAATTCAAAAAATTTAAAAAATAATTTTAAAAAAAAAATTTCAAAAAATTTAAAAAAATAAATTAAAAAAAAAAAAAAATTTCAAAAAATTTAAAAAATAAATTTAAAAAAAAAAAATTTTCAATAAATTTAAAAAAATTTGCGCAGTGAAAAAAATAATTTTAAAAAAATAAATTTTCAAAAAATTTGCGCAGTGAAAAAAATAAATTTAAAAAAATAAATTTTCAAAAATTTGTGCAGTGAAAAAAATAAATATAAAAAAATAAATTTTCAAAAAATTTGTGGAGTGAAAAAAATAAATTTAAAAAAATTTGCGCAGTGAAAAAAATAAATTTAAAAAAATAAATTTTCAAAAATTTGCGCAGTGAAAAAAATAAATTTAAAGAAATAAATTTTCAAAAAATTTGTGCAGTGAAAAAAATAAATTTAAAAAAATTTGTGCAGTGAAAAAATAAATTTTCAAAAAATTTGTGCAGTGAAAAAAATAAATTTAAAAAAATTTGCGCAGTGAAAAAAATAAATTTAAAAAAATTTGCGCAGTGAAAAAAATAAATTTAAAAAAAAATTTTCAAAAAATTTGCGCAGTGAAAAAAATAAATTTAAAAAAATAAATTTTCAAAAAATTTGCGCAGTGAAATAAATAAATTTAAATGAAAAAAGTGGAATTTCTGACTCAGTCAAAAAAGATAAATTTTCATAAACATCTGGCCCAGTAAAAATTCTGTGTGTGGAAAATTTACATAGAGATGAGAAAATATAGCTTATTTTAAAATATGTGTGTGTGTTTGTGTGTGTGGAGAATATTTTTATTACACAATTATGTTTTACCGACGGCTTTTCACAATTTTACATCTATGAAAAAAAGAAGAATTTTCTGCCCCAGTAAAAAAAGAAGAATTTTCTGCCCCAGTTTTTTCACTGGGATGATGGGATTATGTGCATAGAAAATTCTTTGTGTTTACATTATGAAAATATTTTTGAGAAGAATTTGTACACAATATAATCAAATTAGTGTAATATTTAAAATATGTGGATGACAGTATTATGTCAAGTGTTTTAGGTGACATAGTAAAATTTGGATACTATTTAAAATGTGTTTACATTATGAAAATATTTTTGAGAAGAATTTGTACACAATATAATCAAATTAGTGTCGCGTTGATATACATGTAAAATTAATTATAGATCGTTTTCTCAGCCTACAGACATAATGTGTCAAGTGTTTTAGGTGACATAGTAAAATTTGTCTAATATTTAAATTGTGTTTACATTATGAAAATATTTTTGAGTGAACAGATCAAATCATGATCAAACACATCTTGTACGTCTCGTTGATATACATGTAAAATTTTTTATAGGGATCAGCCTACAGACATAATGTGTCAAGTGTTTTAGGTGACATAGTAAAATTTGGATACTATTTAAAATAATATACAAGACAGTGTATTTTGTACATTTTTCATTTTATTCATTTATTAAACGCTTAGATGTTTATAATACATTTAGATGATGGAATTGAAAATTTTTTTCAAATTTTTTCCTATATAAATTCGAAATTTAATTAATATCAATCACTAGTTCTCTTGATTTTAAAGTGATATGTATTCGTCCTCTAAAATTAAAAATTAATTAAAATATTCATCATATTTATATAAAAGTTGAAGTTAATTCTAAAATAAAATAACTACTTAAATCAAAATGACTCAATTTACGTGTAATGTCTGCAACTTGAGCTTTGACGAAAAAAAGATGATGGATAATCATCAAAAATTGCATTGTGTGGAATGTGGGAAGCTATTTTTAAGTCTTTCATCACTGCGGGAGCATGAGAAGACCCACGCAGGACCATCATCTAAATTTTGTGTTGAATGCAATGAATTGGTAAATATATCTTCCTATGCACATCATTTAAAGACGATAAAACATCGCACGAATTGTGGTACAATATTAGTAAGCGATAAGTTTGCTGTTAGCAGCAGCAACTTTAGCGAAAGAATGGAAGTTTATAAGCATACAAATGATCTGGAGGGAATACTTGCTCCACAACAATTGTTTGAATCATTAAAACCCTGTGCAATATTAATCCTACAAGACTCTAGATATAAACACATCTCCTATAAATTCAATATGGAGTTAAAATGTGATTACATAAAAATGACTCATGATGATATAAGTGCTGCAACAATTCATCATGTATCAAAAATGGTTTTGGTGACCAGATCTGATGACATCTCCAAAATATATGATTTAAGGGTTGATGAAATCTGTGCCAAAATGTCAGAGTTCCAAGAACGGGATAGTGGATGGACTCTCGTCACAATTAAAAGTCTTGAAATTAATGTGAATCAAGCCAAAATTGTTAGAGGTTCTCAGTATATTCCCTCACCAAAAATTGTTGCAAATCGTGGTGGATGCACTAATATAAGGAATAAGGATGTATTCTGCTTCAAATGGTGTTTAATAGCATCACTCTTTTCTGAACGGGAGCTACGAAGAGATGAAAACGTAAAATGTTATTCTTACAATATACAAAATATTGCTGCTGAGAAAATAACAGTGGGTGATGTAGAGCTAAATTTCAGCCATTTAGATTTCCCTCTTAAGCTCAAAGATATAAGGAAATTTGAGAAACAAAATTTAATTAGCATCAATGTTTTTTGGTTTGAAGATAATACAATCGTTGGACCATACTACATCACCCAGGAAGAGAAATCAAGACACATAAATCTCCTTTTACTAACAAAGGATGATTTATCTCACTACGTCTTAATTAATGACGTGTCAAGGTAAAAACAATACTTCTATAACTTAATAATGATATATATATATTTATACAAATATTATTTTTTATTTAATTTTTCTTAGATTTTTGCGATACAGTATAACTTCTCATAGAGGGGGTCTTTTTATATGCAACACATGCTTATACCATACAGATAGTGAAGCCAAATTAAAAAATCACAAGGATTTATGTAGGAGAAGGGTGCCAATAATGCCCAAAGCTGACAAGTCTTTAATCAACTTCAAAAATGGGCATAGGGAATTGGATGTGCCATTCGTCATTTATGCTGACTTCGAGTCGATTTTAAAACCAGTCAACGAACAAGTTAGTATAAAAACTAGAAATGTACAGAAGCACGTAGCCTGTGCATATAGCTATTTTATAAAATGTAGCTATAATGATAATATGTCAAAACATCGCATCCAATTCGGTGAAGATTCACCTGCGAATTTTGTAAAAAATATAGTAAAGGATGCAAGATATATTTATGACAATTATCTCAGTAAAATTGTAGAAATGCCATTATCATCCTTAGAAATAATTTCACATGATTCTGCTATAAATTGTCACATTTGTGGTAAAGAATTAATTAATGATCCAAAAAATCATACAGTAAGAGATCACTGTCATCTTACTGGAAAATATAGAGGTGCTGCACACAATAACTGCAATATTAAATATAGAACACCAAAATTTATTCCAGTATTTTTCCATAATTTATCGGCATACTATTCGCATCTTTTTTTCAAAGAATTGAATAACGTAGAAGGTGCGAATATAAGTGTCATTCCTCTAAACAAGGAAGTATACATCTCAATATCCCTAACCATTGATGTTGGGGATAAACAACATCTACAAATTCGATTTTTAGATTCATACAGATTTATGGCATCAAGTATAGAAAGTCTTGCAAGTAATTTAAGTACCGATGATTTTAAAACAGTTCGAGAACATTTTAGCGAGGAAAACAAATTTAATTTAATTAAAAGAAAGGGAGTTTTTCCATATTCATATATGGATTCAATGAATAAATTTAATGAGACTCAACTTCCCAGTCGTGAAGATTTCTTCAACATTTTAAATAATTCCGAGTGCTCATTAGAAGATTATGATCATGCCCAGAAAGTTTGGAAAGAATTTAATTGTGAAACTCTTCAAGATTTCACCAAAATATATCTTAAAAGTGATGTACTCCTCCTCACAGACATTTTTGAAAACTTTAGAAAAGTATGTAAAAATGTTTATAGGCTTGATCCATGTCATTATTATACTGCTCCAGGACTCTCGTGGGATGCAATGTTAAAAATAACTGGAATTGAGCTTGAATTATTAACTGATGAAGAAATGTATAATTTCATACATGAGGGAATAAGAGGTGGGCTTGTACAATGTTCACAAAGATATTCTAAGGCTAACAACAAATACTTAGAAGATTATGATGCAAGCAAACCTTCAGTGTTTTTAACATATTTAGATGCCAATAATTTGTATGGTTGGGCAATGTCACAATATCTCCCAACTAGAGGCTTTGAGTGGTTAGATGAGGAGAAAGTAGAGAGTTTTGATGTGAATAAAATATCAGATAATTCACCACTGGGCTATATTTTAGAAGTAGATTTAATATACCCCCACTCTATTCACGATGATCATAATGATTTACCTTTTGCCCCCAAAACTAAGGTAGTTGGCATTTCAAAGCATAAAAAGCTTATCGCAGATTTAGAAGACAAAATAAAATATTCTATTGATTATAGACATCTGAAGCAATGCCTTAAGTATGGACTTAAACTAGGAAAAACTCATAGAATTCTTCAATATCGTCAAGAACCATGGTTGAATACATATATAGATTTAAATACTAAAAAGAGATCAGAATCTACTACTGACTTTGAGAAAAATTTTTATAAACTTTTGTTGGTGCTTCAGGGAACTCCGTTAATGATATATGTTCTGTATCAATGGGAATGCTAATGTTTGTAGATAATTTTGTTGTAGGAGGGGAAATATGGTCAGACCATATGCCAATTACTTTAAACATGAGTTTTGATAGTATACATAACACTACCAAAAAAGTTAATCTGCTGCCAAAACTAAAATGGAATAAAAAGAACAGAGTGAACTATTGTTTCAATTTGAATGAAAAGTTATACGAAACCAGGACGCGGAAACCAGACTTGAATTTATACGATTTAAATAATCTAATTATTGAGTCGTATGAAATGCCGAAATACAGAGGAAAGCAAGTAAAATTTAAAACTAAGTGGTTTGATGATCAGTGTAGAATTGCAAGAGACAAATCTTTTAGTGCTTTAAATGATTTCAGAAATTCGCAAAGTGCAGACGATAAACAAAAATACACTCAGAAAAATTCCATGTATCAAGCTATATGCAAACGAAAAAAGAGTGAATATTATAAACAATTAGAGGAAAAATTGAATCATATTAATGACAGCAAACAGTGGTGGCAAATGGCTAAAGAAATTCGTAATAAAGAAAATTTTATCGGAAATGAAATAAGCGCAAGCAGTTTTAAAGAGTACTTTCGAACTTAGAATATAGAATATAGAATATGCGGCAAATCTTAGTGTGGACACCGAATTAGATAAAGCATTTACGGTACAGGAAATAATGCTTGTGCTATCAAAGGCTAAGGAAAACAAAGCGCCTGGAGAAGACAGAATACCATACGAATTCTTTGTTAATGCTAGCGATGAATACTTAAATGCCCTGGCTGACGTATATACGAATATTTTAAACGCGAATGGCTCTGTTGAATTGTTTGAACGAAGTATAGTGTTTCCTATTTATAAAAAGGGTGATGTCAATCAACCGAACAATTATAGAGGGATTTCATTCACGAATTGCATTGGAAAAATTATGATGGGTGCAATACATGAAAGGCTGAATCAGTGGGTAAAAAATAATAATAAATTAAACGAATTTCAGGCAGGTTTTCGAAAGGGATACTCTACGATTGACAACATCTACAACCTAACAGCAATTGTCAACCTAAAATTGTTTGAAGGAAGAAAAGTTTATGCGTTTTTTGTCGATTTTAGGGCAGCATTTGACAGAGTTCCCCGGAAACTCCTTATTTATAAATTGCATCAAATGGGAATGTCATCAAAGGTGGTTAATTTTATTGAAAATGTCTACAAAAGAACTAAATCGGCAGTTTGGACCGGAGATGAACTATCCGGCTATTTCGACACAAATATAGGAGTTAAGCAAGGTTGTTTATTGTCTCCTTTGTTGTTCGCATTGTACCTAAATGATCTACATGATAATTTAAAAGGTGGATTATTGATCGATCAGTTGAATATAAGGTTGCTTATGTATGCGGATGATATCGTATTACTGGCTGATGATAAAAACGTTTTACAAAGAATGATTGATAATTTGGAAGTTTATTGTAACACATGGGGTATGGAGATCAATCTTACAAAATCCGAAATAGTTATATTTAGAAAAAGAGGACGTATTGGTTCTACAGAAAAGTGGAAATTTAAAGGAGAAAATATAAGGATCGTCAATGAATATAAATATCTAGGCATTTTACTTACACCTACAATGTCTTATTCAAAACACGTATGTGCCAAAAACGATGCTGCAAAAGTTTGTATTAACATTACCTGGAAAAATTTTATTGGGAAAAGGGATGTGTCGCTTAAAGCTAAATGGAAGTTATTTCAAGCTGTTTGCAGGTCAATACAATCATACGGAGCACAGATTTGGGGCTTTTCCTGTTTTAATTTTGTAGATAAACTACAGAGGTTTTTTATAAAAAGAGTTCTAAGATTGCCAGATAATACACCAAATTATGTGATTGCTCTAGAAACGGGACAAGAAGAAGCCCATATATACACCTACAGCCTCCATCTGCAATATATATGGAAAACACTTTTTGAATATGACGGCGAGAGATTACCAAACAAACTATCGAAATTAATAATTTCTAAAAATATATACTGGTACGACGATTTGATGAAACAGCTAAATAAATATTATATAAGCTTCAATGGCGACAATCGAAATAAAATAATTTGGAAAAACTCTTTCTGCCAGTTAATTGAATCAATAAAGCAAGAAAAATATCATGGTCATCAATTATCTGCTCTTCAAAGTGAGCAAAGAGTGTATAAAAATCTTGATCACTCCAAAGGCCTTACATACTGCAATGAAAAATATAACCAGCATGAAATATCCATTATAATGAAAGCCCGGGGTGACCTGCTGTGGTTAAATGGAAATCAATATCGAAATGAACAGTCTAAAATGTGCTCCCTTTGCAATTTAAACGAAGAAGAATCACTAATTCACTTTATAGGAAGGTGCCCGGTGCTAAAAGAAATTAGACGCAGGTTCCTACGATACTCAAGGGTTTCAGATAATGAAGTTTTAGAAATTTTAAATGGTGGTGTTGATGGTAATTGGCATCATTTATATAATTATTTGAAAGAAGCGTTGAAATATAGGAAATTTTTAGTAGAGGAGTATAATTTTTAGTTTAAGTTTTATTAATAAAACGGTAATTTTCAAATTAAAGAATTAATCAAATTATTATCATATTTCTGCTAATATTTTTTAAAAATGAAAAATGAAATGTAAAATTAAATATAACTCAAATAAATAATCCAAACTTCCGGCTGGCGGTTTTGTAAAAACCATGCCGTAATCTCTTTATTTTAATTAAATTAGTTTTTAAGCAAACAATTGTAATATTGAAGAATGAAAAAATTAATGAATAAAGAAGAAATACATACATACTTATGAATAATGCCGTATATGGTAAAACTATGGAGAATGTTGAAAAACGTCGAGATGTTAAGATTGCTCATGGGTGGGAAACTACAAATAAAAAACAATTAGGTCTTCGAGCGCTAATTTCAAAACCAAACTTTGTTAGCACTTCTCAATTTACAGATGATCTCTTTGCTGTAGAATTACAGAAAATGAATATTGTATATGACAAACCTATATATTTAGGGTTTGTTGTACTAGAACTATCGAAATTAAATATGTATGAATTTCATTATGGATACATGAAGTCAAAATATAAAAATAACATCTCTCTCAATTACATGGACACGGATTCATTTATATATACCATTAAAACGAATGACTTTTATGATGATATTCGTAATGATATTCATACCAAATTTGACACATCAAATTTTCATCCCAATAATCCATACAACCTACCGCTAGTCAATAAAAAGGTGTTAGGAATGATGAAGGATGAAAATAATGGGAAACTAATGGTAGAATTTGTTGGTCTTAGATCCAAAATGTATGCCATTAAAACCGTTGACATACAAGAGATGAAAAAGTCCAAAGGTGTGAAAAAGTGTGTTATAGACAAAATTAGTATAAATGATTACAAAAGGGTCTTATTTGAACAAGAAAATATATCTGATAATATGATTGTAATTAGATCTGATAAACATCAATTACATACACGATCAATACATAAAATCGTTTTAAGTTATGCTGATGACAAACGAATTATTATGAATGATCAAATTCATACATTTGCTAGGGGTCATTTTAGGTGTGATGAGTCTAGAATAGAATCTCTTGGGGGTGTTAACAATAAATGTGGAAATGAAAGATGCTCTAAGTGTGGTGAAAATAATTTTGATAGCTATGTTAATTCTATCCATTAAATAATTGACAATTTTAATAGAGATAGCGATGGTGATGATTTAATGTTGCTAATTGATAATAGTAATTTAAATCTTCATAGTAATATTGATAATCAATCGTTTATGCAGATTGATAGTGATGATGATGAAGATAATGATGATGATGATGATGATGACATATTTAGAAATTTAAAATTTTAAGATGTAAATAAAACAATGTATTATTTTTTAATTGTATTTTAATTTTATTATTTCATTATATTTATATATATAATATACACAAATTTAAGAAATTAAATTTTATATTTAATGATTATTGTACTATTGTTTAAATATATTATTAGAAAAATATTTAATAAAGATTTTGAAAAAATATCAAATATAAAAAATGTGTTTCTCTTAAAAAATGTTGGTGAAAATTAATTATTTCAGGATGAGTATAAAAATTTTTCTTTTTTAAAATTGATGTATTTTTTTAAACAACTTTGCGTACTTGAGCAGTTAAAGGATTATATTCAATTAATCGATCATGGATGAGAATACAATAGGCAGACGTGTTTTCTGGAATATTACTGCTTGTCTCAAACTCAATTTTTATATCAATTGGACCGTTTGTAGTAGATTCATTTTGATGGCTCACATCAATGACAATAATAGGAGCATTATGTTTAAATTCTTGACAATTCAGGATGGGTTGGGGATCTCTCATATAATAGTTTTGTTGAAATCTCACATACATATCGTAGAGAATAGCGAATCGTTCATTAGCAAATTTAATATTAAGATCATCATAAGGATACGATTCTGAATTCAAGTGAACTTTGAGATTAGTTATATTACAATGAACAAATTTTTTATCGTTTTGAAAGGCTATTAATGCAAAGCGTGGACGTTCTCTGTTGGTAGCTAACTTTACATTCCAAATGTGACTATTTCCAGTTGTTAGTTGAGGATTATAATGGCAATCCCAACTGCGGAATGCTATTGGCAAGTTTTCTCCGTTTTTTTATCACTTTCATCATATTTAATTTACTAAAATCCGATAAGTGCACATGAGGAATTCTCCATGAATTATTTGTAATTTTTATTTTGGGTTTTTCAGTAGCTACTGTTGAATATACCATGCCTTCATCACTTTTACTACGCAGTAAAATTAATTCATGTTTAGATTTTAAAATGACTTTATTAAAATCTTCAGCAAATCCCATTAAAAGTTTCAGTGGAATATAAAAATTAAAGTGTCCATTTAGTACATCCAAATCTTCAGTTTTATTCCAACCAGCATTTTTCATAATAATACTATCCGCAGCGGACAAGGAGACATAATTTTTGATTGTAGTTGAAACACCTAGATGACGAGTGCGATCAATTTCTATACCATTGAGCTCATATCGTATTTCATCAAACAAGTAAGCGACAAAATTATTTTTTAAACGGCAATTTCTGGTAGATGCTACTAATTTTGCATCGTTAGTGTCTTCAACAGAACCTTCAACGTAAATAAAACTCTCACTAGGTAAAACATACAAGTCCTGATTTTGTATGGATATCCGTATTTCATCATTATTGTTAAATGATTGCAAGTATGGTGTATATGTGTGATAATCCTTTTTTATAATATTATCATCCGACAAGGGTTTATCCAATACATTTATTATTGAACTCATTATATTTTCAATTGCAAATTTAATGATTTGAGAAAATTTATATTTGTTCGTGTTAAGCTTCTTTGAGAAAAATTTGTTTTTTTATCTGATAATAAAGTTGATTTAACTGTTGATTGTGTTGTGAATGAGGATGTATTTTTATTAGAATCCTTATTATTATAAATTATCATTATATTTTTGGTCTTAAATGAAGACGAATTGTTATTTCTTCTCCTCGAAAATTAATTAAATCCCCGTATTGATCAACTATCCGTACAGATATAGAACTTATCTCTCTGGAGTTCACTGGTAAATAAATTAGATTCCTCGGTATCTCATTGATTTTATATCCAGGTGGAACTTTAATTGCAAACTCATGCAATGTATGTGCATGAGAATTGTTTATGTAGGTGTTGACTACAATATTACATTCTATACGCAAGAGATTTACTTTAAAAATATTCACTGGCAAATCAGATAGGTGATACTCCTTAGGTTTTAAGATTTTTTTATTAAAACCTAACAATCGTCCTATTGAATTTTCTCCATTGAAAAATATTGGATCATCGGAAGTAAATATTTGAACTTGCATTGTATTATTATTCGCCTCCATATTAATAACTTTTCCTACATTACGTTTCTCATATTCCTCTTTTATAAAATTAACAATATCTTTCAATTCATATGATCCAATGGGCACTTTAATAACATCATTACCAATTTGAAATAAATTGTTATAGTCATCAACATTTGGTATGCTGTTGTATGAATAAAAATCAATCAATGCACATTCATAGTCTTCATTTAAATTTATGCGAGGAAAATAATTTGCTGATAAATCAGATGATCTTCCGCTCAATGTTAATGTTATTGACATTTTGCTGGTCAAATAGTAAGTGATATAAATGAAATAAAAATCTTAAGCAATATAAATCTTTTTTATTTAATATTAAATATAATCAGTACATTTATATATAACTCTTAAAATTAAAATTGTAAATTATTTCATAGGATGTTTCTTATTTATTAGCTTTATTATCCTCCTTTTTACGTTGACATTTATCTTCTGTGTGATCACTACTGCCACAATAATTGCAATATTTCAATTTTTCATATTTTACTTCAGAGTTCTTGTGCTGTAGATATTTACTAATTGAGGATCTCGATATGATTAAATTAAAATATAAAATAGTATGCTCTTTTATACTTAGTGCTAGAATCTTATAATATTTCATTTTTATTAATCCAAGAATTGTGTTGATTTGAGAAACCTAACCATTTAACATATGCTCTATCGTCCTTAGTTTTTAAAATTTTTTCAACAAGATATGTATCAGGAAAGCGAGTCTTTGAAAGTTCTTCATCATAAAATCCTCCTTCAATATTATTTCCTTGATAATCCTCCAAAATATATGTTGTAGGATATGTATTTCTTACAGATTTAATTTTGAAAATTTCTGTTGTCCAATTGGGGGTATATCCTTTTTCAAAAATATGCTTATATTTGCTGATGCGTACATAATCACCAACATGAAACTTTGATATTTTATATATTTTTAGATGATTGTACACGGTATCCAACAGCATTTTTTCATTTTTAGAATTGACATCTATGGGTGCCATTTTGATTGTTCGATGAATTTTTTTATTGTATCGGTCAACTAATTCTTTATATAGCTCAATCCAATGATAAGATCCATTATAGCTAAATTCTCTCCACATCATTCCCTTTAAGGTTCTATTAAATCTCTCCACAATAGATGCCTTCATTACACTATACGTTGAGTAATGATTTATGCTATGCTTTTCCATAAATTTTTTAAAGAGTTTATTAAAGAATTCTTTACCATCATCAGTATGCAAGTTTTTTGGTATACGACCTAATTTGAAAATATTTTCCATTGCCTTGACAACATCTGTTGAATTTTTCGATTTAAGTGGTGCTGCCCAAGCAAACTTTGAAAATGTGTCAATAACTGTTAGTAGATATCGGAAATCATTATTATGTGCAGAATAATTTCCCATTTCAACCAGATCAGCTTGCCACAAATCATCTATACCTTTCATCACAACTCTGCGACGTTTAAAATATTTTCGAGCTTGTTTATGCAACTCATTTACAAGAATTCGTTTTGTAGTCATTTTTGATTTTTATATGTATGTCTCTTGTGATTTTGTTTTTTTATATGTGTATGAAAATTTTTTAGATTGCATCTTTTTCTTCCAAAATAATCTTCTAGTTTTGCGGACAAATGATGTTAATGTTATTCGCATTGATAATAAACAGCGTTGAAACATTTTATATATTACTTTATATATTTCATAATTTCAAGCTTCAATAGATGTGACATTCACACATGTTGAATGATATGCACTTATTAATTAATTTGCAAGATATTCATTAGATTTTATATAATAATATCAGCTTCTCGCAATTCTTCAATTATTGAGACTATTTCATTATTATGATTATTATGACCAGCGACTTGTAATGCTATCAATAGACGAAGGCGATCAACCAACTCATTTGGATCATTCCAATATATATAATTTGATTTATTTGAATTCAATTTCATTAAACCACTTCCTGTCTTATCATTTTTAAATAATTTACTTATAATGTTTCGATATTTATATGCTCTGGTGCCTTTTAGCTGTCCATCGGATTTATAATCTCTTTTATGAGCATTTGTTTCAATTAAAATCTTCTTGTAAATCTCCAATTCAGTTTTATCATAATTCATTGGTTTTGAATAAAACATTAACTGATAAAGACCTGGTGTAAGGAGCCACATTTGGTTTCCTACCTCAATTTTATCGTCATTTATTTTTATATTGCTGTTACCAAATTTCCATTCTCCACTAGAATTTTTATGTGGCCCATATAGAGTATCCAACATATTTTTTTTACCCAACCAGGATAAATCTATCGGATTTGTTGAAACATTAATATCATCATTCTCTATTGTATCCTCTTGAGAATAGAAATTTTCATCATCATTTGTCTTATATAAAGACTTTAGTGTCTCATCTTCACCATTAGTACTTATATGTTCTTTCTTCGGAGTACTTGACTCGAATTTCATCGGTACTTTGTTAAAGCTAATATTTGAGTAATTAGCCATTTCATTTTTAATTTCATCTTTAATAATTTTTGAAATTGTATTAGTATTTTTAGAAATATCAATAAATTCCTTCAATGGTTCCGTTATAGGCCTAAATGTATCTTTGAGTTGTTTAGTTGTGTTAGATTCATCAAATTTTATACTTTGAAATTTCCTTTTCAAAGCATTTCTCGTCTTTACTAATTCTTCCAAAACTTTTTCTTCCATCGTTTATTAGTTTTAAAATTATGATTAGGTATCGGCAAGATCAGATGTCTGCTGGCTGGTCTGGTTTATCAGATCAGGTGTCTGCTGACTGGTCTGGTTTATCAGATCAGGTGTCTGCTGGCTGGTCTGGTTTATCAGATCAGGTGTCTGCTGGCTGGTCTGGTTTATCAGATCAGGTGTCTGCTGGCTGGTCTGGTTTATCAGATCAGGTGTCTGCTGGCTGGTCTGGTTTATCAGATCAGATGTCTGCTGGCTGGTCTGATATCGATCTAATTGATTCAATGATCTATTCGTAACTAACTAATATTTATGAATTCATCCTTTTATATTTCAATGAAAATATTAAACGATTTTCTATAGCGACCTGCATCTAAATCATCATCTTTGCTTATTATTAAAAATCCATACTTGTCTTTCCAACATTCTTGACATATATCATAAAATTTCTTATAGCTCATATCCATTCCAACGTGATCGCTATATATGTGCTTCATATTCATTTCATCCTGCTTAAACATTATAATCATATTTGCATTATCTCGTACTAAATGTTTTGGAATTCGGGTATAAGTTTGACATAAATAAAAGGAATCCAAATTTTTATGACGACCCATACAAAAATATTTACGAATATTATTTTGCTTCTCGCAAGCAACATCATCAAATATAAAAATTGAATTATTTTTAGCCTCATCTGGCGGTATAACACTGTCGTTATCAGAAAATGTGAAATATCCCATTCCTTTTATCGGTGATATAAGCCTCTTCAAGTATTCATATTTTGACTGATAGAGTGATTTTGAGTATAAGTATATATTTTCAAATTTAAGGCCACTTGGACTTTCAATCAGACTAATCATTACATTGGTCTTTCCACAGTTGGATGGTCCCACTATAAGACATCTAATAGAATTGGGTAATAAGACATTATGTCTTTTTTTCTCGTGAATACTAGTTGAGGAATCTACATTCCTTACAATAATATTATCGTGTTGTTTGATCAAGCGCATTTTCATAATTAAAATTTAAATTCTAAAATTTTCTATTTTATTAGTTTTCTAGATATATAAAATGGTCATTCATTACAATAAGCCAGTTAATCATACATCGACTATCTCAGGGAGTGGTTTGGTTGATAGAATTATCGATTCCTTACCAGTTGAACTACATTTACCAGGTTATCAATATTGTGGACCAGGCACCAAACTAGAAAAACGGATTAATAGAGGTGATAAGGGTATAAATCCCTTGGACGCAGCTTGCAAAGAACATGACATAGCGTATTCTCAAAACAAGGATATTAATAAACGACATCAAGCTGATAAAATACTTGAAAATCGTGCTTGGGAAAGAGTTTTAGCCGAGGATAGTAGTATTGGCGAGAAAACTAACGCATATCTCGTAAGCAACGCAATGAAAGCAAAAGTTAAATTTGGAATGGGATTAAAGGAGAAAGATAAGAGAGGAAAGGAAATTTTTAAGGCTGCAATAAGAATGGCTACAAGAAGTTTAAAGAAGGAAAAGCCCAGAGATATAAATGATGCTGTTAAAATTGCACGGAGAGTTATCAATAAATCGTTAAAAGGAAAAAAATCTCAAGTAGTAATACCTCGCATAATTAATGTTCCCAAAATTGGAGGTTTCTTGCCTTTAGTACCAATTCTTACTGCACTCGGAGCCTTAGGTGGTCTATCTTCTGGTGGCGCAGCTATTGCTAAAGCAATTAACACTGCAAAAAATGCTAAGCAACAACTAGAGGAGGCTATTAAACATAATAAAACAATGGAGGCTATTGCGATGGGAAGAGGACTATATCTTAAGCCATATAAGAACGGATATGGTCTTGTATTTAATAGATCATCAAAAAACTATTAAAGATGCTACCCAAAAGACCACTCACTGATGTCGATTTAAGGATATTTGCAACACATATTCCATATTTTAGAGGCGTTTTTATGAGAGATTCACTCCCCCAACGCCCCAGACGAAAAGAATGTGGAATTGTTAATTTGGATTCTTCAAATGGTCCTGGAACCCATTGGGTAGCATACTATAAAAATAATCAAAAAAACAGAATATTTCGACAGTTTTGGAAATTTGCAGCCACCGTTGGAAGTAGTAAAATATTTAGGTAGCAATATAGAATATAATTATAATCAACAGCAAAAATATAATTTATATAATTGTGGACATTTATGTCTAAAATTTTTGAATGAAATTAATAATAAATAAATAAATAAAAACAAATAATTTTTCTTTTTTAATTTTATTATATAATTTTTGATTTATTTAATAACATTTGATTACATTTTAATTCCATACTGGATATGCAGTATTTTAAAGAATAATAAATTCATTAGGTAAATTGATTTTCTCCAGGTGTAGTTGATATGATTTCTCATCTACACCAACTTCTTTTTTAATGTGATAATTTCCAGAGGATAATTCTATTAGCTCTTCATCAGTCATGGCGTTATATCTGGTAGGCAGAAATATGACGTTATTTTGCACTTCTAGTCTCAAGCATTCACCAAATTTAGTTTTAATTTTTAGGGCGTTCAACACCGTATACGACTTTAAGTTCTCCATATCTTTAATATATAGAATTTGCTTACTGTTGAGGCTATTGAATTTATTGATTAATGATGATGATGATGATGACATATTTAGAAATTTAAAATTTTAATATGTAAATAAAACAATGTATTATTTTTTATAACTTTACTGTTTGACAACTTTTTACTGAATGATTGCTCTTACATTCAACTTATTAAAAGGAAAGGAAATAATTAAAATCATTCTTATGGTTTAACTCCACCCCCATCCCAGCCAATTGATCAAGTTGGAGTGAGAGAGTGTATTCAATAGGAAATATTTGCACCCCCTCACTCTTATATAATGAGAACTTGGGGGTATATTTCTGAAGTATCCTCTTTTTACATTAAACATTTTATAATTAGTATTATAAATTATATCGAAGGAGAAACAACAATCTTGAAACAATGATATTAAATCCAACACTACGAGAGAGAATTGACACCTTTCTTCTTGAATATGATGGACACATTTCTTTTGAGGATCTCCATTATATATTAAACTTTACGAATATAATGGATGAATTTGAAAATAAGGAGTGCCTAGACTCGATACATGGGGAACATTTCATTGATTGTCCATGGTCTATTGATAGTTGCAGAGAGGGACCTGATACTTGTAGCTGTTTTGTCTATAGACAGAGAAAACGATCTATAATTAATTTTATTGAAATGTATTATAAACATCTAAGCGTTTAATAAATGAATAAAATGAAAAATATACAAAATACACTGTCTTGTATATTATTTTAAATAGTATCCAAATTTTACTATGTCACCTAAAACACTTGACACATTATGTCTGTAGGCTGATCCCTATAAAAAATTTTACATGTATATCAATGAGACGTACAAGATGTGTTTGATCATGATTTGATCTGTTCACTCAAAAATATTCTCATAATGTAAACACAATTTTAATATTAGACAAATTTTACTATGTCACCTAAAACACTTGACACATTATGTCTGTAGGCTGAGAAAACGATCTATAATTAATTTTACATGTATATCAACGCGACACTAATTTGATTATATTGTGTACAAATTCTTCTCAAAAATATTTTCATAATGTAAACACATTTTAAATATTAGACAAATTTTTATCATCCCAGTGAAAAAACTGGGGCAGAAAATTCTTCTTTTTTTCATAGATTTAAAATTGTGAAAAGCCGTCGGTAAAACATAATTGTGTAATAAAAATATTCTCCACACACATATTTTAAAATAAGCTATATTTTCTCATCTCTATGTAAATTTTCCACACACAGAATTTTTACTGGGCCAGATGTTTATGAAAATTTATCTTTTTTCACTGAGTCAGAAATTTTTTTCACTGCGCAAATTTATTGAAAATTTTTTTTAAATTTATTTTTTTCAATGCGCAAATTTTTTTAAATTTATTTTTTTCACTGCGCAAATTTTTTGAAAATTTTTTTTAAATTTATTTTTTTCACTGCGCAAATTTTTTGAAAATTTTTTTTAAATTTATTTTTTAAATTTTTTTTAAATTTATTTTTTAAATTTTTTGAAAATTTATTTTTTTCACTGCGCAAATTTTTTGAAAATTTTTTTTAAATTTATTTTTTAAATTTTTTGAAAATTTATTTTTTTAAATTTATTTTTTTCACTGCGCAAATTTTTTGAAATTTTTTTTAAAATTTATTTTTTAAATTTTTTGAAAATTTATTTTAAATTAATTTTTTAAATTTTTTGAAAATTTATTTTAAATTAATTTTTTAAATTTTTTGAAAATTTATTTTTTTAAATTTATTTTTTTCACTGCGCAAATTTTTTGAAAATTTTTTTTAAATTTATTTTTTAAATTTTTTGAAAATTTATTTTTTTCACTGCGCCAGAAAATTAATTTTTTTTCACCAAGGCAAAATCATCATGCCGACTGCGCTGCTTTTTCATTAGAAAGTCCCCAATACATTTTTCAGCCAATACATTTTCCAATTTGGATAACCAGCTTATCCTTTGCAAAATATAATCCTGCATTGTTATTGTACTAATGGGCATTTATTGCCTCATATACCCGGATATTTTCCGATTTCGTGGTTGGTTCATTGTTGGTCACTTTATCTGAATTTCCAGCAGACTGAAGTCTTGTAGTTACCTTCAGTATTTTACAATTATCCGCATTTCGAATGTCTGCGTATTCTAATCGAGACAGTGCGTCTGCCGCACTATTTTCCTTCCCCCTAATATATTCCACCGTAAAATCATATTCCTCCAGATCCATTCTCATCCTCGTAAGTTTTGATGATGGATTTTTCATAGAAAATAGATACGTTAAGGGACGGACTAAAAATTTACGCCCATAAACATATGGTCTGAAATATTTAATTGTCCAATGTATAGCCGCTAATTCCTGCTCTATCGCCCTTAGTGAAGGATCGCGAAGCGTAAGCAACAGGTAGCTGCTTATCAAAGTACTTCTGACTCAAAACAGCTCCGCAAGTGAATTTTCTTGCATCGGTTGTTATGCAGAATTCCTTCTCAAAGTCAGGATATTGCAAAATAGTTGGATTTAATAATTGGTTTTTGATATTCCAATCAAATGGTATATTTTTCCTACATAACCTTGTTATGTGCCTTGAATGTTCGACAAAATTAGGAATAAATCTCCGATAATAGTTGCAGAAGGCTACGAAGCGTTTAGCTTCATCACCGTTCTTTGGTGTTGGGTAATTTAAAATTACAGAAAATTTTCCATCATGAGGCAATATGCCTCTATCTGTACACTGGTGTCCCAAAAATGTGACCTCGTTACAGAAAAAGGTACATTTGTCGGGATGTAATTTTAAGTTATATTTTCGACATGTATCGAAAACATCTCTTAAATTCCTCAACATATGCCGTTCGGAGCAACCAATTACTACTAAATCATCCATATAGAGAAATGCTTGTTCGGACGATAAATCCGAAAATGCAAGCGACATCATTCGTTGAAATGAATTTGGAGCAATTTTTATACCGTAGGGTAATCTTTTAAATCGAAATTAACTCTTATCCGTTGAAAAAGATGTTACGTCCATAGAGCCTTCTTCCAATTCAATTTAATGGAAACCTGACATTAAGTCAAGGCAAGAAAAGAACTTGGCTCTGCCCAATTGGTCTAGAATATCGTCTATTCTAGGGAGTGGAAATTTGTCCGCTAGGAGTTTCTTATTAATTCCTCTGTAGTCAACGACTAATCTCCATCTCTTCTGATTCGTAACAGGTAGAGGTTTTTTTGGTACTAATAAGATTGGGCTGTTGTATTCCGAAATGGAGGGTTTTACAATGTCAACCTCTATAAGCTTATCAACCTGTTTATTCACCTCTGCTTTATGAGAGTGTGGTATCCTGTACTATTTAATATATACAGGATCATTATCCCTTAATCTGAGCTTCTGTTTGTAGAAGTTATTGGTTGTCATCTTCTCAGATTCTAATCCAAAAATATCAATATATCTAGTACATAAGTTCCTCAGATTGTTTCTCGCAAATTCTTCTTAATTTCTCCTGATCCCCTCGAGGATTTCTGGTTGGGTGGACAATTTTATAGTCGTTAACACTTTCAGTTTGAATTTTTGTATTCAAGGTAACAACATCCCTATTGGTTGTGTTGACAATTTTGACCAGTGGTCTTGATTTTGAGACTATTGTGCTCGCTATGAATATCCCATTTTTAATTATCTGACTTGGAATTAACACGTCTTCCTTATCAGATTGAATATTAACGTGGGGAATTACCTCTGATCTTGCAGGTAATGAAATTGAGTTAATCTGTGGGGCACTACGCATTGCTATTGCGATGTGCTGTGGAAGGTCATTGAATCTCAGGATTAACCATTCTTGGTCATCCTGGTAATCCAGAAGGCACTTATATTTACGCAAAAAATCCATACCAATGATTCCGTCAGAAGGAATCTGAAAATCATCTTCCACCACATGAAATGTAGGCGGTATTAGGAGTTCTTCAAATTTCAAAGCAGCTCAAATTTTACCAAGGGTAGTTGTTAATCCTTGGCCGACTCCACTTAATTGGGTCGTTTTAGTCTCATCTATATATCCGTTAAGGATTTGTCCGATTTTTAATATAGAAATATCCGCACCCGTGTCAACTAATAGTATTGACCTTCCATCATTTAAAGATGTTCTACAGGGAAGATAGCTATAGAGATTTAAATTTATGTTATAGATTCTGTGTTCTAATTCACGGGTACCAGCTCGTTTCCCGAAACATTTTCGGTAACGTGGCGTACAGTGTTGCGGTTTCCGTTATTATTTAGACGGTTACGTCCGCGGTTGCCATTTTCATTGTAATTATAATTGTTGCCGCCATTATTATTATTATTATTATTACGGCTGTTCCCACGAAAATTGTTATTTCGATTACGTGAGTTAGTATTATTCGACCGACCTCGCTGATTATTGCGATTACGGTTCTGTGTTCCATTTTTCGTGAAAAGAACGGAGTTTTGCTGCCCATAAGCCTCCGTGCAGCTATTGACGAACTTCGCCGTCACTTCATATTTGAAAAGGTTCCTGATACCACGACCAGTTTAACCCTTTCGTTTGTCGCATTCCTCGTTATGGCCCTTACTGCCGCTTGGGTCAAATACCTCTGGCCTAGTTGTAGCGAGAGGCCATCCATTATATAGGCACTCTCTAACGATTTGGTCAAAGAGTCTATTTCTGCCACGTAGGTATTGGCGTTTTTGCCACCCTGACAAACATTCATGAGCTTGGCCGATATGTCCTCAACTGATTCACCTTTCGATTGAGGCATTGTATCCTCTATATCGATCACCGGTTTATCGGATTCTATATTTAAATCTTGGCTAGTCCAAGCGTTAACAAGAGCAGTGTCGTAGACCACTCTCTCATGGAGTGTTTGAGGTAATTCCGCTTTCAAATTCCTTTTGGTTAAGAGGTTTGAAAGTTTATTACGAATGTCATCGAAGAAAGCATTCGCCGCCAACTGATGATTATTGGCAGGTAGAGTTAGAGATATTCGTCAAATAACGCCCTAACTTCTTCAAGACTGTTGAACAAATTCTTAAAGTGTTTTTCTACCGTTTTGTCCCTTGAAGGTCCTTTGCAGGTATTTAAACACTTAAAGGATTTGTCGAAATCCTCTCTCAGAAGTCTTGCTTTTTCTATAATTACTTGCCATATGGTTGGCATGATAAAATGTAAGAGTTCACTTGGCTTGCCCAATTAATTATTCTACCTCCACTTTCACCTCATTAACCACGCTAGCATTTCGATTTTTAATTTCCGATTCATGACCGCATATTGCGATAAAATTATTTTGTCAGTTAGAATTTGACAGAGAAAAAACACAAAAAAGAATTTCAGTCACCACCTTTCGATGACTGTTTAATTGAATTCTGTTAGGAATTAATAAAAAAATGTTTCGTTTTAATATATAAATTTGATTTTCCTTAATAGGTTTCATATAATATAATTAATTATTATGAAAATGAAAATTTATTTAAGTTCGAGGCCATCAAAGGAACCATCAACAAATTCTTGAAAGTGGTCAATTAATAAATTGAAAACAAAAAACTCTATATATTATTTGTTAGGACAATATCCTAATAAAGAAATATAGAGTATGGCCTTGAACTTGAATAAATTTTCATTTTCATAACATAATTATAGGTCGAAAAAACATAATTTTTATGAAAATGAAAATGAAAATTATTCAAGTTTCTTCATTAGGATATTGTCCTAACAAATAATCTATAGAGTTTTTTATTTATTTTTAAATAATAATTGTAACAAACTTTTTAAATAATTAATTATTAGTAATATCAAGAAAAGGTCTCTCTTTCATTCTTTCTTTTTAATCGTATTTAATAAAAAAAATATATAAAAAAAATAGTTTGTTACCAGTTGTTATATGATGATTGTTATTTTTATTGGTCTTTCGGACAACAGATTGATTATAAAGCATTGTGTTGTCTTTTGTTGTTGGTGTTTTTGTTAAAGATGTTGAGTTTTAGTGTCCGATGGTGTATCGGCAACACCATCCTTGGGATACTCGGCGTGGTATCCCGCAATGTACATCCACATTGCATCTTCCTTCATTTATAAATCAGGATGCACTTGCTTCAGTATTTTGTAAATGTAGATGGCGTAATTTTTCTTACGTATTTATTTTAGTTTATTACTTATTTTGTATTGCAAGTCATGTTGTTCTTGAAGTTGTTAAGTTCAGCTTCTTTATATTTCCTGTTGGCGTGAGTTTCTGGTTTTTAAGGTTTTACAAATTATTTTTATTATGTAAATTATTGCTAGCGAAATCAATAATACTATCGATATAATTTCAACATAGCCCATTTTTTCAGTTTTTTCTGTAGCTTGCTCATTGTTAATTTTTTTTATATTGCTGCTTAATATTGCAACTAACTCTTTGTTGTCTCCGTCTTCTGTAGATTTGCCAACTTCGTAGTCAGCAATGAGTAACGGAATTGTTGAAAGAATTTTTTCCACCAAGTCATTTTTTTTTAAAGCACCGCTATTTGGTTTGGTGTTTTTTTTTTCACTGGTACGTTATGAAAGAGTTCAGTAACTTAAAGTTATAACTGTTGCTGGACTTTTTGTTTTTTTCATAATTTTCACTAGTACGTTATAAAAGAGTTCAATAATTTTAAATTATGTTGAGTCCTATTGTATCATTCGTATCAGTAGCAAATAATTTAACAATTGTTAGGTTATTTCATTTTGATTAAATTTGTTTTAACTTTTTTATTTCACTTCACGCTGGCACAAAATTTTATTAGATTTCTTTACACTGGCAGGATCGCCATGTAGAGTAAGAAAATACAATATAAAACGTTTAGTTTAGGCTCTGATGAGCAACTAACTTCATTTATTAAAAAGTATCTTATTCAACCTTATTAGTAATCATGGGAAAATGCAACGTTGCAATTCATTCGGTGAATATAGTTAAGGTATTTCGCGTAATTGAATTAAAATAATTAGGCTTTTAGCCAATCATAATTAAGGTGTCAAGTTGTCATATTTTAAGGTATGACAACGTTGACTTATCAATTACACTACATTTTTGTTTGATGTGTTGAATTTCCGAAGAAGTTATATTGTTGCAAATTGATTCGATTGGAACTTTCCAAAAACTAAATTTATCCATTACATCTGCACCCATAACATTTACATTTTTTCTTTTGGTTACAAAAATTGTTGCTGATATTTGTTTACCTCTAAATTTTACATCTGCTACACGCTGGCCAATTAGCTGCAGCTCATGACCTGATGCTGCTGACGCTGACGTTGACGGCTCTGTCAGTATTTATTTTTGACCAAACAATATCAGATATTATGGTAATGTCTGCACCTGTATCGAACTAAAAACATTGTTTTACACCATTGATGTTGACGGTTATGTATTTTCTGTTTGCAGCGACGCTGTTGACAGTAGGTAAATGTGATTGTGGTTTTCGATTGCGTTTGCTCTTATTTTTATTATTGGTTCGTTGTAATTTGAAGAGAAATTTGAGCAATACCCCTCTTTGTGTCCGACCACCCCGCATTGTCCGCACAAGTGCTTTGTGTATGTGCAAACTTTTACGAAATGCATTTCACCGCACTGCCAGCATGGTCGTCTCAGTCTTTCATCTAGGGATGTATTGGGTTTTTCTCTTAATTTACCTTTTTGATCATTGTATTTAACGGCATGTACTACATTTTGTTCAACAACAGCAGCATCTCTCTTTAGACTATGTACACGGTGTACTTCGGAAACCATTTTGTCAATTGTAAATGCTCAATCTGCATCTCCCTCTAAAAAGTTTAAAAGGCGGGCTCTGATGTCAGCATATTTTGCCGTTTGCAAGCCACGAATAAACATTAAACATTTATAATGGTTTTCCTTTAGTTTGCCAAACTCAAAATTGTCACAATTTCGATTAACAATATGTAACATAATCAATGCTGGCAATTTTGGTATATTGAAGGCAACTAAAAAGAGATTCTTTTCATCCAAAAATAGTTTTTAACGTTGAAACTGTTGTTTTAAAATCTAAATCACGAGACACTTTAGGTAAAATGTAGTCGGCATACTTGTCAAAAACTTCAGGTTCTAGTTTTCGCAAAACTAGTCTTACTTTTTCTGCATCGTTTAATTTTTCCGCATCTTCTCCAAATAGTTGTTCATATCGTGAGTCCCAAGCTTCAAACGTTTGGTTACAATCCGCATTATAAGCAAATTCTTTTATATTTTTGGTTAACATTCCCATGACAGCATCAGAACTTGTTGACAGTGCATCCGATGGAGCCGAACTATTGTTGAACATTGCAACTAAATGTTCCATTAACCTTTGTTGCTGCTCCATTTGTATCTGCTGTCGCTGGAATGCTTCTTGCTGTTGAGCAAGAAATTATGATACGATAAAGGGTCCGCCATCTAACGTTTTTTTTCAACTAGTGCTTATTTCGTGAATGGTAACACTTAGCTCATGTCTGATTTGACAGATAATTAGTTTTATCCTTCCGCTGAACGAATATGGTTGTGTATACGTTTGAACAACGCTGGGAAATATTGCGACATTACTTTGAAAATCATGGTAATGTTGCAGAATGTGTGCCGATACACCCAAAACGAGTCACTGTTTGGTGCTGATTTTGGTCCAGAGGCATAATTGGGCCATTTTTCTTGGAAAATGAGCAAGGAGTGGCCGATACAATCAATGGCGATCATTATCGGGCCATGTTGAACGAATTTTTGTTCACAAAAATTGAAGAGGAGGAAATACAGCTGCACACAATCGATAATGTACTTAAAAATTGGACCGATCGTGTAGGCGTGAAATTACATGAAATGCTAGAGGTGCACGTGAAAAAATTTACGGGGACATTTATCCAAAAAAAAATAACTGTTCTAGGAAAGTTTGTCAATTAATTAACAAAATGATTTGGATAAAAATATTATGGCATTTAATGGCAAAAACTTGGTAATTCTTAAGCTTATGTAGGACAATTAAGGAGAAAATCGTAATTAAAACATCCACTTTATTTCATAAGAATTCCTAGCTAGTTTAATAAATTGTTCCATTTTCTTAGATTAAAAATGCTGTTCTTTTGTTAATGTATTTAAAATTATTTTTATTTATAAAATATAAAACAAATACATGACGACATCAATGTTTAATATAATATCACCTTTACTAATAAATGTTAAACCTCCTTCGTATTTGCACCAATAATAAAAAATGGCTGCCAATTTCACCACTTCAATAATAAAATAGAATTAGGGTTAGAGTTTATTTAGTTGGTTAATAAATAAACCGGACTTACCTTTTTCCACAGAATTTTTTCAATAAATGTTTATTTATTTAACACCTATTTCATTTCTCAAAAAACAAACTATTTTGCATTGAATTTTTTTTTTGTTCTCGAAAACTCGTATGTACAAGAAACGCTCTATTATCTGTTCTGTTCGTCCAAATTTATTTCGTTACATTTTACCAAGTAAAGCTTTATTAAAATATGTACACAACATGTTAGAGGTATGTAACATAAGGTTAAAAATTTGTAAAGATTTAGCATAACAGGAACAATTGTATAACTAGATACAAGAAATGACTTGTTACGTTTAAAGTAGTTTAGGAAAATTGTACAAATGCAAATACAAAATAAACACAATGGGATGCATAATTTATACAACACTCGATAAAATCCTCAGAATTTTATTAAAAACATTTTTACTAAGTATGCTTTGATCCTATTAACTCTGCAAATTTTTTGTGTGTATGCGTACAAAAAAATCTAGGGTAACGTTTATTAAAAAAAAGAGGAATAATTTTTTTGTTTCTGCTACTTTTTTGAAATCACATCTTAATTTTAATATTTAATATATTAAATCTATTCAAATAATGTTTTATATATTTAACACACATTTTATTTCTAGAGATCAAACTGTTGTATGTAATTTTTTTTTCGTGAAAACAGCATTTTTAACCTTTAACAGTTATGTGCACGAAATGATCTATTGTCTGTTATAATCGTCCATATTTATATTAATACATTTTGCTTGACTAAAATGTGTAACCAAAATGTTAGAGGTTTGACATTTTCAAAAGAATTAGCATAATAAGAACAGTTGTATATATAGATAAAAATATTAAGTAATATTTTATAATGCATGAAATCAATTGTATTGTACATTATTATAGTTGCATTGTTTATATTATACAAGCGCCATTTTACCGCCTTTTATGTTACTTTGTTACCCTTACCTTTTCATATCTTATTGAATAAACACGTACTTTTTACTTAAAACCTTGCTCTGCTATCAGGTTATGTGTCCAGCGAATTAAATAAATAAAAAAAAAGAGGGAAATTAATAAGGCAATAAATAAAGGTAAAATAAAAAAAAAAAAAAAAAGTTTTTGCGTAAATATGTCGAAGCCGGAAAGCAGCACAAGTGGTTTAACCATCGACAGGCTGCTTGGTAGAGAAAACTACCCAACCTGGAAGATTGCTGCACAGGCTTATTTGGATTTGGACAACCTTTGGACCACCACAATCGATTATGAAGTCGATGCAGCGGGAAACCCAAAGGCGGCAATAAAACCAGATCAAGACAGAAGAGCAAGAAGTAAGTTAACACTTATTATAGACCCGTTGTGTTTTGTTCACATACAAAATGCGAAAACGGCTAAAGAGTTGTGGCAACAGTTAGCAAATGCCTACGAGGACAGTGGTTTAACACGTCGAGTGGCACTTCTGCGAAAACTGTTAACAACTACCTTTACAAATTGCAAATCTATGGACGTTTACGTGAATGAAATTATAACCACAGCCCAAGCACTCAATGGTATTGGTTTTACAATTAGTGAGGAATGGGTTGGATCACTTTTGTTGGCCGGACTGCCGGAAAACTATCGTCCAATGATTATGGCGCTTGAAAATTCTGGAATCAGCATCAGTGGTGACAGCATTAAGATAAAATTATTGGAAGAAGTACCAAATGCATACGAAAATTCTGCTTTTCATGCATCAAATCGTCAAATTCCGCCAAAATCACACAAAAAAGGGCCAAAGTGTAGAAAATGTAACAATTTCGGTCACATTGCTAAGTATTGCTATACAAAAACACCACAACAAACCGACAACCATAAAGAAAAAAGGTACAATGCATTTTCAGCTGTTGCGTTATCAACATTAGGAAACACAAATATTTGTGACTGGTTTGTTGATTCGGGTGCAACATCACACATGACGTTAAACCCAAATTTGCTGAACAACTTACGCGAAGAAAATGGTACAGTGGCAACTGCCAATAAGGGCATTATGCAAATTAAGGCTGCTGGTAATACTAAGTTCCAACCAGACTGCTATGATTCTGCAATAGAAATAAATGATGTACAATACGTGCCCGAACTGTCCACAAATTTACTGTCGGTAAGTCAAATTGTTAAAAAAGGTCATACAGTTATTTTTAAAGACAATGGTGTAAAAGTTATAAATCCCAATAACAAAATTATATGTACCGGTTCCCATATAAATGGCTTATTTAAACTAAATTATAGTCCGATTCCACAAAATAGATCGTTTGCGTGTAGTTCTGTGGCTAGTCAGGAACTATGGCACAGAAGAATGGGACACCTCAACAACAATAGTTTACAAAAACTTCAAAGTGAGTTGGCAACTGGGCCCTATTCCACAAAACAACTTATCAACTTTTCACTTTGCACTTATCAAATTTTTCGTCAATTTGCAAAACTTACTGTTCCTCAGAACTATGAAATTTGATAAGTGATAAGTTGAAATTGATAAGTGTAATTTGCAAAGTTTTTGCAATTTTTCTATTCTATTTAAAATTTCTGTTCCACGTACGTTCTCTTATGCAAAGTGCAAAGTTAATATTGAAAAGTGTAATTTGCAAAGACTTTTCAAATAATTATGCTGTTTCGTTCCACAAAAACTGTAAATTCTATTTTTGCAAAGCAAATTTTGATAAGGTTTTCAAAAATTTGCAAGGTAAACGATCGCTTTGCAAATTCATATTGTTATAACTAGTGAAGCTTTCAAAATGTTAAGACGTGAGTTTTTGTTCGACGATAGTGAAGACGCGGTTATATCAAGAAATTATAGAGACCGAATTAATTTTTCGGGACTACAAAACTTTAATTTTAAAGAGTGCTTTCGTTTAAATCGAATCCAAGTTGATTTCATTTTAAATAAAATTGGAGAAAAATTAGAGCACAATACACAGCGCAGTCATGCTTTGTCGGCTGAAAATCAACTGCTACTGTGCTTGCATTGGCTCGGAAATGGTTGCCAGTACCATGGAGTTGCAGCTATACATGGTGTTGCAAAATCAACAGTTTGCAGAACCATCCACAGAGTTGTCGACGTTATAATAGACGTTTTATTCCAAAACACAGTGCGGTGGCCCGAAGTTTTTTTTCCATTTTTATTTGGCGGCTCATTTTAACAACATCTAATTAGCAATGCAAAGTGAAAAGTGATAAGACGGAAATGCAAAGATGATTAAATGCTTTGTGGAACACTTTGCACATTCACCTTGCAGAAGAGCGCAAAGACTTTGCAAGAGAACGCAAAGACTTTGCAAGAGAACGCAAAGTCTTTGCAAAGAGTACTAAAATTTGCTAAGTGCAAAGTGAGATTTGCAAAGAATATTGTGGAACAGAAACACTTATCACTTTGCCAAAAAATGGAATTTGATAAGTGCAAAGTGAAAAGTTGATAAGTTGTTTTGTGGAATAGGGCCCTGGTATACAGTTAGCAACCACAACCAAAGCCACAACTACAAGCGATTATAAAATTTGCCCAATTGGTAAACAAATAAGATTACCATTTAATAAAAATGCTACTAGAGCTTCTAACATTCTTGAATTAGTGCACTCTGATATTTGTGGTCCCATGGAAGATGAGTCCCTTGGTGGAAAACGTTATTTTTTAACGTTGATAGATGATAAAACGCGTAAAATTTTTGTTTATCTCTTAAAAACTAAAAGCGAAATTGAAGTAGCTACCGTTTTTCAAGACTTTTTATGTTTTGTTGAAAAACAAAGTGGACAAAAATTAAAAACTCTTCGTACAGATAATGGAAAAGAATATTTAAATAAAACTTTTCAACAAATTATCAAGAAAAATGGTATAAATCATCAAACTACAAATGTGCACACACCAGAACAAAACGGTGTCGCCGAAAGGAACAACCGATCAATTGTCGAAAAGGCGAGATGTATGCTATATGATGCAAATTTACCAAAAGAATTCTGGGCTGAAGCAGTAGCTTACTCCGTATATTTACTAAATCGTTCTCCTTCGAAAGGTACAGGCATAACACCTGAAGAGGCTTGGAGTGGAAGAAAGCCGGACTTGTCACATATAAAAGTATTTGGAACTGTGGCTATGGTACATATACCAAAAATAAATCGTAAAAAATTGGATCCTAAAGCACACGAATGCATAATGACAGGTTTTGATGAAAACACAAAAGGCTATCGTCTTTATGACGTCAACAAAAAAATCGTTTTTAAAAGCCGAAATGTTTCATTTATTGATGAAAATAAAGTGTTGCTGAATGCCCAACTAAATTTTTTTTTTTTTTTTATTTCCCAATAAATATTACACCTGTCTACAATTGACAATAAGTAATTTTTCTTAGTTGTTGGGTTAATAAATTATCCTAAATCAGTATTTATAATAATTATGTTTTTTTCAAATAGTATAGATCAATTAAGCGAAAAGTAAATAATAAATAACGATTATAATACATTTTCACATCAAATGAATCGAGCTGATAGTCCCGTGGGGGTGAATCGTTTAAGTCTTCTGGGTAACGTAGCCTCCTTCATAGGCAGTTGTCTTAGTTCAGTGTTTGAGTGAGTAGTGAGGCGGTTTGAGTGTTTAAAGCTGTGGGTTTGAATAACTTCCTTAACGGTTTTAATGTTTAGATCGCGATGAAGGTCCTCATCTGAGATATACCATTCTGCATTTACAATAGTTCTTAGAATTTTGGACTGCATACGCTGAATAATTTTGATGTTTGAGTTGCTTGCAGTTCCCCATATTTCCCATCCGTACTTCCAAATGGGAGATATTATTGTTTTGTAGATAAGCAATTTGTTTTGAATTGATAGTGATCTTTCCAAATTAGTTTTGCGTCTAGCACCATGCCAAGATATTTCGCTTTATTGTCCAGTGGTATGGGAGAGTTATTAATTTGAATTGGTTGGTGAGCAGCGGCCTTTCTATTTGTGTAAATAACTAGAGTTGTTTTATCACTGTTGACCTGAATTCCCCAGGTTTGGAACCAGCTTAGTATGTTGTTTAGTAATACTTGAAGATTTGTTATAGCCGCACTGATATTTGGGTTGGCTGATAGAAGCACCGTGTCGTCGGCGAATGTTGCAATCATATCGTGGCTTGCGCGAGGAGTTGGAATATCGGCAGTGAACAAAAGATAGAGTAGAGGGCCTAGGACGCTTCCCTGGGGAACTCCAGCTTGCATTGGCATTATGTTGGAACACTGGTCTTTGTATTTTACATAAAATTTTCTGTTTTCTAGGTAGCTCCGTAGGATAAGAAAAAAGTTTGGTGGTAGTAGATTTTCTAGTTTATGTAAGAGTCCTGTTAGCCACACGCTGTCAAATGCCTTGGCCACGTCAAGGTAAGTACCCACACAGAAGTTCTTTTTATCGATGTCAGTTGAGATTTTATTTGTTACTCGGTGTATTTGCTGGATGGTAGAGTGCATACGTCTAAAACCAAATTGATGGTTTGGAATTAGATTTCTTTCTTTAAGTATGGGTTCAAGGCGGACAAAAATAAGTTTTTCGAAAAGTTTTGAGAGCAGTGGTAGCAGACTTATTGGTCTATATGAAGTTGCTTTTGTTGCATCTTTGTTGGGCTTAGGGATTGCTATTACTTCTGCAACTTTCCATACATTAGGAAAGTATTTGATGTTTATGAGTACGTTGAATATATTTCTTATATAGATCAATGCTTTTCTTGGCAGTTCTTTTAGGAGTTTTCCCGTAATTTGGTCATAACCCGGAGACTTCTTGTTGTTTATACTTGTTTTAATTGTCTTTTCGATCTCATTTATTGTAATTTTTTTAATTTGACAGTGTTGATTGTTGGAAATATTTGGCAGTAATATAGCATTTTCGTCCATTGGATTAGTGAAGGTTCTACAGAAATGTTCAGCGAGTACACTAGCTTTATCTGAGTGATTGCATTATTAATTTTCTTTGTGGCTTTGAATAAAGAGTAGTTTGATGCGGATGAAGAATCTAAGTTTTTAAGATATCTTTCAAGTTTATCTTCCTTGTCTTTCTTGAGTAGGTCTTTAAGCTCCTTTGTTAATTTATTGAGAAGAGTTTTATCGTGTGGTGACCTATTTGTTTGCCATTTCTTTCTTAATTTTCTTTTTAAATTAATTTTATCTTTAATATGTGATGAAATGCTATATTTGTTCATACTTTGTTTAACTATTGGAGTAGAATTATCAGCCGCAAAGATAATTGTATTATTTAGATAAGCTAACGAAGTATCAACTTCATCTTTAGTTTTTAGCGATACGTTTGTGGAGAGTTTCGTTTCCAAGATTTCTCTGAAGCAATCCCAGTCTGTTTTCTTGTTATATATGTATTTTGTGTGTGATTGAAGCAAAACATTAGATTGGTAGTTTAGTATAATCGGCGAGTGGTCAGAAGATAGTTCAAAACATGATTCTGTTTTAAGATTTCCATGGTTTATGTTTTTAGTGATAAAAAAGTCTATAAGATCCGGTTTTTTACTTACATTAGTTGGCCAGTAGGTAGGTTCTCCAGAGCTTAGGAAGTTGCTTTTATATTCACGTATTGCTTCAAGAAGTTGTTTACCTTTTGGTAGGGTTAACCTAGAACCCCAGATAGTGTTTTTGGAGTTAAAGTCTCCGCCAGCAATAAACCTGTGGCCGAGAGATTTTAAGTATTCAAGGTATTCGAGACGAGTATTATTGTGTTTAGGTGGGCAGTAAGCGGCAGATATTACCAGGGGGCCATGAATATCTTCGATTTGTACAGAGGTTGCTTGGATACAGTCTTTTCTGCATTTTTGGATTTCGGTGCATTGTATGTTCTTTCGTATTATTATAGCGGTACCTCCATGAGCTGTATTATCGGGGTGATTTGTATAGAAAACTGAATAATTCGGTATGTTTAAGAAACTTTTTTGCGTAAAGTGGGTTTCAGAAACTAGTAGTATATCGACAGAGTGGCGGTTTAAGAATGAAGTTATTTCAAGTGAATGTTGCGAAAGGCCGTTTGAATTCCACAGGACTATTTTAAGCACACTTTGTTTATCCATTTAGCTTGGTAAGTAAAACGGTGATAATGTTCATCATGTTGGATACTTGCGATATGAGTTGCTTCATCATATCTTTTAGATCTTGCATATCATTATTAGGTTGTTGTATAACTTGTAAGTCGCTATTATTTTGTTGTTGTATGTTTGGATTTGCTGAATTAGAAAGTGTATGTCCGTTAGAGGATTTGTTTGTTTTATGAGATGTTGTTGCTTGAGGGTGTGAGTTTGCTTGTTGAGATAAAGTAGCTTGAGCGTACGATAATGTAGGAATCACTTCACTGGGATTTATTATTTGTTCGTTTTGACTTCGAGTTGGAGGTTGGTGTGTTGACTCCGTATTATTGCCTTCATTCCTTTTATTCCTAAGGGGCGGAAACGTGCTAACTTTGAGTTCTTTATATACCATGCAACCTTTGTAGCTTGCTGTGTGTTTTCCACCGCAAAGGGCACATTTGATATTTTCAGTTTTTTGTTTTATTGGGCATTCAATAGTTTTATGCCCGCCGGCACATTTTACACAAACTGGATTTTTAGTACAGAAGTTTTTAGTATGTCCATATTTTTGGCAATTTGTACATTGTGGTATGGTTCTTTTTTGGCGCGGGGGCTCAAAATTTATTTTGCAGTGTAATAGTGTTTTTATGGAATATATTTCCTTGTTATTATCATTAGATTTTAGTTCAATAGAGAATAGTGATAAGGGGTTTTTTGTGCGTAATTGTAGCACATTTTGGATATGTGTAACTTCGTGACCAAGAGCACCAAGTTCATGTTTGATTTCGTCTGTGTCAGCAGAGTAGTGCATGTTTCGTAAAAATACTTTAAAACCTCTTTGTTCTTTTGGCTTGTATGTATAAAATTGAGTGTTTTTTTTCTTTTAGCATTTTTATTATTTGCGTATAATGCATGGAGTCTACTGGTTGAATTTTTATTTCATCATCCTTAAGAACTTTAAGTTCGTACTTACAGTTTGCCAGGTTAGATAATGCTTCATTCAGGGTGGTTATCGCCTGAACACCTTGAACGTATATAGGAGGTGGTTTACTTATGTGAACTTTTTTATTTTGGCTGTTGGTTGTATTTACACTATTTGTGTTACCTTGCGCTTCTTGGACATTTTCATCAGTGTTTTCATCATTTGCAAGTGCTGCAAATTTATTATTTTGGAGCCAGTAGCTTTGATTGTTTGTTGTTGTTGTTATTTTGGTTTTAGTTTTTTTGTTACTTGTATTAGAGTTTGAAGGCGAGTTTCGATTTCTTTTGGAATTTGAATTTGTATTTTGGATTTGGTTAATTTTGTTTAGTGGCGTTGTATTTAGTTGGGAAGACGTAGTAGAGAATATAGGAAAATTTAGTATGGTTGTTGTTGAAGTTGTTGGAGCTTGACTGTATGAAGCAAACGTTGATGAAGTTGTTGTTGTTGTTGTTGTTGCTGTTGAACTTAACGACAAAGAATTTGTTGGTGTACTACATTCGTTACTCCATATCGAGTGTGGGAGAGAATTTACGATTGTATCATTTAACTTACTTCTGTTGTTATTTTGGTTGTTATTTTGATAATTTGTGCTTAGGTTCATTATTGAGTTTAACGACTGTGTGCCCCCCCCCCCCTAGGGGGAGAGTGATTGACCGACATAACACCGTTGGTTTCCTTTTGTTTTAAAAGTCAACGGCGGCATAAGACCGGCTTTGCGACGGTCGCCTTGGACCTCTGCAACAGATGTGTATGTACTCTAAAGAGAAAGAACATAAAACAAAAACCAACAAGTTATTTTTTTTTTTGTTGTTTTTGTTTGTTTTTTTCTAATTTGTTTAATTTTGCACAAACAAGTTTTTTTATGATAAATAAACACTCGCGATTATTAGTCCTTTTTGATTTGTTTGATTTTAATTGTTTTTGTTTTAAAATTACAAGTGAAAACACTATATTTAATATTTTTTTAAGTTAAAACTGCGGACGAATAAAAAAATTACGTCTACTCTTAACAGGGTTGCCATTGATTGAATTAATGTTAAAAACAAAACACAACAAAATAAGTTTGGATTTGAATCTCATTGATACGTACACTGAAGAGCAGGATAAAAATCAACCAAATATTATCGTATCAAACACGTCAAATCAACCAAAACGTATGGAAAAATCATCCGATATGAAAATCAAGCTAATTTGCCAACTTTAAGACGCGGTGAAAGAAACCGACAAAAACCAGCCAAACTAGAAGATTTTATAACCGAAATTGAAGATATATCGTCGTCAGATGAATACAACTCAGCTGGAACAGCAGATGAAAGTTCATCATTAGCAGCAGAAGACGTTTTTCTCGGTTTTGCTGAACAAGCAGCGCCTCCATCGCACCAAAATAGACCAAATTGTTCTAGTCAACAAGTGTCAAAGCTCAGCGTTGAGGGGCGCATTTACACAGGCAAGTATCCTAACAATACAATTTTAAATCAATCAAATACTGCCGCAAATTTTTTTCAGTCGTTTACACAAGCTCCAGAAACAGTAGAAGAAGCGTTATCCCGCCCGGATTCGGATAAATGGAAGCTCGCAATGGAAGAAGAATACCAATCGTTGATGGAGAATAACACGTGGTCACTTCAAGATTTGCCACCAAACCGTAGGGCAATTAAATGTAAATGGGTATTTCGCACAAAGCGTGACATAACTGGCTCCATAGATCGTTACAAGGCGCGATTAGTAATAAAAGGCTACTCACAGCGAAAGGGGGTAGACTATGAGGAGACATATTCCCCTGTCGTACGTCATAGTTCCCTGCGATACCTTTTCGCAATCGCCGCTCAGATGAACCTCAAAATAGAACAGATGGACGCCGTCACAGCGTTTCTTCAAGGCCGATTAAAAGATGAGATCTACATGGAACAGCCTCAACTTTATGTAGAACAAAATAACCAATCAAAAGTATGTCGCCTTAACAAGGCTTTGTATGGACTCAAACAGTCAAGTAGAATTTGGAATCAGGATTTAAACAATGCTCTCGAGTCATTTGGACTAAACAAATCAAAATACGATTCTTGCTTATTCTACAAACTTGAAGACAAAAAACTTTTGATAACAGCTGTTTATGTGGACGATCTACTACTATTTTGCAATGATGATAATTGGCTTAAAAACATAAAAGATTTCCTCAAGCAAAAATTTCATATGAAAGATCTAGGTGCTGCTACTCACATACTTGGAATGAGAATAACTCGTGGAGAAAACTTTATAGCTTTAGATCAAGAAGTATATATTAAAAACATTCTTGAAAAGTTTGTAATGGAAAATGCAAAACCAGTTACTACGCCAATGAATGCTAGTGAGAAAATATCTAAAAGTGATTTTGCAACAACAGATGAAGATATTCAGAAAATGAAAAATATTCCGTACCAGGAAGCAATAGGATGTCTTATGTATTTGTCACAATGTACACGGCCAGATATTTGTTTCGCAGTAAATAAACTTAGTCGTTATAATGCTAACCATGGACTTCGTCACTGGTCAGCCGTTAAACATCTATTTAGATATTTACGTGGAACAGCAAATTTAAAATTATATTACAATTCTAAGAAAGATGCTACCAAATGCATTATTACTGGTTATACAGATGCAGATTGGGCATCTAGCCTTGAAGACCGTAAGTCAACAACAGGCTACGTTTTTATAGCTCAAGGAGGAGCCATATCATGGTGCTCAAAGAGGCAACAAACCGTTGCACTCTCATCCTGTGAAGCCGAATATATTGCACTCTCGTCTACCGTTCAAGAAGCAATATGGTGGAATGGCATAAGATCACACTTTTACAAAATTGAAGAACCTTTGAATATAGGTTGTGATAATCAAAGTGCTATAACCATCGCATCAGGTGGTGGTTTTCATCCAAAGGCAAAACACATTGATATACGCCACCATTTTATTCAAGATACCTTGACAAAAGGAGATTTCAAACTAACATATGTAAGCACGGATCAACAAGTTTCAGACGTACTTACAAAACCCCTTGATAGGACAAAGTTTGAAAAGTTCCGTGAGGCCTTGGGTGTCCAGTAACAAATCCCAGATTAAGGAGGAGTATTGGAGTCGCCCTGTTAATCCTATCTTTGTTACATGTTTGTACATTATTATAGTTGCATTGTTTATATTATACAAGCGCCATTTTACCGCCTTTTATGTTACTTTGTTACCCTTACCTTTTCATATCTTATTGAATAAACACGTACTTTTTACTTAAAACCTTGCTCTGCTATCAAATTGTTACATTTAAAGAAGTTTAGGAAAATTGTGCGAACAGGGAATTAAAAATTTATACTAAACTTGATAAAAATTCACAGCATTTAAATGAAAAAATGTTAAGTAATATTTTATAATGCATGAAATAACTTGTTACATCGAAAGAAGTTTAGGAAAATTGTGCGAACGTACATTTAAAATTTACAAAATGGAATTAACAATTTATACAAAACTTGATAAAATCCGCATTATTTAAATGAAAAAAATTTTACTAAGTATGCTTCTCCGTATTCCCTCTGGGAATTTTTTTTTTTTAATATGAGTTTGACATTTTGTAAAGATTAATGTATTGTGCTAACAGTCGTATAAATATATAAAAATGTTAAGTAATATTGTATGAAATGACTTGTTACGCGGAAAGTAGTTTGGGAAAATTGTTTAAACGTTAATATAAAATTAACACAATGGATACACAATTTATGCAAAACTTAATATTTGAAATCCACAGAATTTTAATGGAAAAAATTTTGTTAAGTATACTTTTATCGTATTCCATCTGGATTTTTTTTTTGTGTTGAAGGAAGTAAAGGAATTAATATTAATTTAAGGTGTAAGAATTAAAATTAATGTCGTGTTTCTTTTAAATTTTATAAACAAAATAATTTTTAACAAAATAATCGGCTCTATGAAACAAGACCCCAATGAAATAAGTCCCCAAACCAAAAATGAAATAAGGCCCCAAAAATTTTTAATAAAAAAATTGGGGCTTTATTTAATTTTTTTTTTTTTGGACGTTATTTCATAATGAAATAAGGCCCCAATATGAGAAATGAAATAAGCCGCCTGTCGCATACGGAAGAAAAAACCCCTAAGACCGGCCGAAGTCCGCCACTCAGAAGAACTTGTTTTTCAAATCAGATGTCGAATCCGTTGAAATCTTATATTTTTAAGACAACAAGTAATTTGTAAAAACAAGTGTTTCTGTGTGGCGTCCTTCGGCCGCTCTTAAGGGTTTTTTTTCCTCCGTAGAACGCGGCAGGCGGCTTCGCGAAATAAAGTTTTTTCTGCGTGCGATTATATGATTTATAAATTTAGTTTTATTTTGTGATATACTACTAAAAAATATTAAAAAAAACTGTATTGATATACTAAATATTATTAATCTTTTTATTTTAAAAAGGCTGAAAAAAAAAATGGCGCGATTACTATGTACTTTTTACTATGTATTAATTAGGAATAAAGTGATATATAATATTTTTATTTTTTTTTCAATTGGGGCCTTATTTCTTAAGGGTTTTTTTCCTCCGTAGAACGCGGCAGGCGGCTTCACGAAATAAAGTTTTTTCTGCGTGCGATTATATGATTTATAAATTTAGTTTTATTTTGTGATATACTACTAAAAAATATTAAAAAAAACTGTATTGATATACTAAATATTATTAATCTTTTTATTTTAAAACGGCTGAAAAAAAATCGCGCGATTACTATGTACTTTTTACTATGTATTAATTAGGAATAAAGTGATATATAATATTTTTTTTTTTTCAATTGGGTCCTTATTTCATTTTCGAAATGGGGCTTTACTGCATTATGAAATAAAGCCTCAAAATTGCGGTGTTATTTCATTTTATTTTGGGGTTTCGTTTTATTTGGTTGGGGGTTTATTTCATTTTTTTTTTGTGGTATTGCTTCATAATGAAATAAAGCCCCAAAAAATGGGGCGTTATTTCATTTTTGGTTTGGGGACTTATTTCATTGGGGTCTTGTTTCATAGAGCCAAAATAATCATAGTTCAGCATATTTGATCTAAATATATAGGACAATTTAGTGAACCATCTAGGGTTTTTTATGTAATAGAATGGATAATTTTAATACGATATACTGCGTAGTTGCCATAAATAGAATAGGAAGAATTACCAAGTTTTTTAGTTAAATGGCATATTTTTATACAAATCATTTTCCTAAGTTGATTGACAAACTTTACTGTAAAATTTTTATGATCTCTTTCATATACATATATCGACATTTTTTTGAATGGGGAGCATTTTTTCCAAAACAGCTAGAGTAAAAAAATACAAAAACCTAAAACACACACAAAAAATTCCAGAGGGATTTCCAAAGCATACTTAGTAAAATTTTTTCATTAAAACTCTGTTGATTTGATCAAGTTCTGGGTATCGGCGATGTAATTAATTTTGTTTATTCATCTCATGGCTTATAAATTTCAGATGAAACTGATGCAACAAAAATTGTTAAATTTACGCTATTAAAACGAGAATGATTTAGGTGTCATTTCATTGTCGTGTTTCGTAAAAAAGATACATAATTCATTCCCTGTATAAATTATGCATCTTATGCCCAGTTTTTTACTTGGTATTTAAATGCCATTTGGACTTTAAGTTATATTTAAATACAAACGTCAGTTTTTAACTTCAAATTTAAGTCACATTTAAGTGACCAATCTTGGGCATTTAACTTAATTCAATTCTTTATTTTTTGTATTATATAAGTAAGTACAATTATTTAACAGACTTTCATAAAGAGTTTAGGATTTTATCCTCTTCTGCTTAGATATATAATAACAATAATTTTATAATTAGTATTTATTTAAATATTATTAATAAGTTAAGGAGAAAATTTTCAAAAAACCTTTGTGAGGGTAGCTATTTAAAGTCTATTTAAATTGTACAAATATAACATATGATTTTGACAGTTTGTTTTTTTCTCGCGTGGTAAAACAAACAATAAAAATTCAACTTCGGTTTCACTGAAATTTTCACTTCTCTTCATTTTTATTTTATTAATTTAATTACATAAAATTTAAATGTATATATTTTATATCTATATTTTATATTTTCTGTTATTTTCCATTCTTTAAACAGCTGTGTTATGAATAATGATCATTAATTTATTGACATTTCATAATGCTACCATACTTTTGTGGCAAATAAATAACAATTATCATTTACGACTGAAAAACTGAAACTGTATTTAAATACAACTTAAATTTAAATGGCAATTAACTAATTGCATATTTAAATATGAAATTAAAAACTGGTCATCATTGTGTTGATTTTGTATTTGCATTTACACAATATTTATAAACTACTATTATGCCTAATCTTTACAAAATGACAAACTTATGTTTCATACCATTACATATTTTACCTGTGTACATATTTTAATGCAACATTACTTTGTAAAATGTAACAAAAAAAATTTTGACGAACAAAACAGATAATAGGGCATTTCGTGTACATACGTGCTTTCGATAAAAAAAAAATACAATGCAAAATAGTTTGATTTCTGCGAAATAAAAAATGTATTAAATAAATAAAGTTTTATTGAAACATAAAAAAATCCTATACATATAAAAAAGGAGCCGAAACAAAATTCTTTGAAAAAAGGTAAGTTCGTTTTATTTATTAACCATTTAAATAATCCCTAACCTTAACCTTGTGGGCGTTGTGGTGTAATGGTTAGCGCGTTGGACTTTTACACAGAAGGTGCCGGGTTCGATCCCCGGTGCCGGCAACATCAAATTAATATGTATGAGTTTTTTCTATCCCTCATACGTATCGCAATGTCCACCTTCGGTGTTCCCATAGCAATTAAACCCACCGAAGTAAAATAATGAATCAGGGCTATGAACCAAAAAGCTTCAATAAGTTCGCCACCTCTCCATCAGGTGGAGAGTCGGCGAACTCCCCACCTTTCATCTCTATACTATCCCTTTCCAAAGAAAGCAACACACTAAATATAGGAAGTATTTCCTGAGTGTTGCCTGTCTTTAAAAAAAAAAAAAAAAAAAAAAGTTATTGAACTGGTGAAATTGGCAGGCATTTTTTTATTACGCTTTTCTGCTTAATTGTCCGAAATAAAAGTGGAAGAATTACCAAGTTTTTGTAGTTAAATGTCATAATATTTTGATCCAAATCATTTTCCTAAGTTGATCGGCAAACTTTCCTAGAAATGGTTATTAGTTGAAATGCTCCTACTGTACTTGGCTTATACCCTTTTTTTAATAAATGTACCCCTAGATTTTGCGTGTGTGCAGTAATGGTTTAATTTATGGGGACATGTGATAGCTCTTTGGAAAGATATATAAAAGCTCTCATATGATACATATATTGTCATGATCGGACACGTTATTTCGGGATGCAATTTAAAAAATCTCTTCCAGTTTTAATGTTTTGCACATCCGCTGCAGCCAAAAAAAAACATTTTTTTTTAATTCAGCCCATAAAGTACCACTTAGGGTAAAAAAAATCCTGGGATATGAGACTAAACTCCAGTTGTACAACTTGTTTCCAATATATTGTACAATATTTCAATATAAAAATACACCCTGGTAATTTTTTTGCGCAATAGCAAAAGTTGCGCACGAATTTTGCTTTGCGTATGGATACATTTTCGTTAGTTTATTTTTACGTGTAAAAAATTAGAAAATTATTTTTGGACGTCGTCTCCACAAATGACAATGTGTGCGGCGGCTCGAGTGCCTGAAAAATTGTAGGCGGCGGCTTAGCCGCGACGGCGACCTGATAGACATTGTTTTCTGATTCGGCGTCACAGTATTGTGAAGAGAAATTGTTCATTATAAAAATATATGTTGTAAGAATTCTAAAAATGGTAAATAGTTTCTGTTAACTATTCTGTGCATAACTTTTCCTCGTAAGTTTTAAAATTCAACTTATTAAACTCTTTATATTTGAATAAGGGTTCTAATGAAAGAAGTCGGTCCCCAAAATCTGATGGCAGTATTACTGATTCGGTGTCGCCTTCGAAGAAATTTCGAAGTGATTCAGGTAAATATATTATTGCGTCCATTTTTAATTTAATTGTGGAGCTAACGTTTACCAAAATTACTCTACAATTGATAAATAACCATGCTGTGTTAAATGGAACTGGCACTATATGTTACAAGGCGCACCTTGTAACATTGTATATGTATGGCTAATCTTTATTTTTATGGGAACAAGAATAGTTTAGCAACATAGTTCCGATTTTGGCTAAAGTGCGCTTTATCAGGCGATCCTAAAAAAAATTAAAAATATTTTTTTTTCAATCTTCGGTTAAGCGGCCTGGACCTCCATGTAAAAAACGGTACGCAAAGGAACATATAAGTGTATAAAACCACGTAAATATTAATTTACTCATTCACGAAATCTGATTTAAATCCTGTTACACCATATGATCGAAATCTTGTTTAAACTGGTTTTAAGGCTAAAATTTGTGTTTTAACTAAAATGTATTTGTAATGCTGTTTAATATATTTATGAATACGGGGCTTGGGGTAACTATATAATATCGCCTGTATTCATAAAAAGGCTTAAGTCTAGTTTAGGGGCCTCGCTCGGATTTATTTCAAATTTTCACCATTAGTAGAACTTTTAATGCTGAGCTCAAAAATACATTTTTTTTTGTCGGCGACTCTCGGTTCCCGAGCTATGGACTTCCAAAGTTTGAATTTTGAATCTTTGCATCTTCACCATTTCTGATCGGATCAAAACAATATACATATCATTTGAAAGCTTATTAAAGCACCTTTCATTTGATATATAATACTTCTAATTCCATTAACCCGTTAAGCGTCAAATTAAAAAAGTGTTTTTTAACCGAATTTTTTAGACAAACCTCGTATTTTCTCAAAATTTGACTATTATAAAGGTACGATACAAATAATATTTATTTGTAGCTAAGATTTCAAGCTTTAATTTGATATATAATATTTCACTTTAACCCTTTTAACACCGTAGATATTAACATTTATATCGTTATTTAATTTTCTTCATTTTTGTACTTTTGTTCTTATATGTATATGTAAATTAATAACTTTGTTAAATTGCTAATTTTAGAAACAAATACACTTTTGTAAACACGCCGAAATTTCTGCAGCCCGGGGCGAAGCCTCAGCGAAGCCGAGAATTGGACTGATGGGAGTAAAAAAACCCCTAAGCCCGGCCGAAGGCCGGTTACACAGAAAAACTTTGCTCGGCATATGTATATATAAATTAATAACTTTGTTAAATTGCAATTTTTAGAAACAAATAGACTTTTGTAAATACGCCGAAATTTCTGCAGCCCGGGGCGAAGCCTCAGCGAAGCCGAGAATTCGACTGATGGGAGTAAAAAAAACCCCTAAGCCCGGCCGAAGGCCGGTTACACAGAAAAACTTTGCTCGGCATATGTATATATAAATTAATAACTTTGTTAAATTGCAATTTTTAGAAACAAATAGACTTTTGTAACTTTAACCATTAATAACTTTTTTATTATAAGAGATATAGTAACACATTATACCTTAAATGAAAGCTTGTAAAATGGGCTATAATTTTCTATAAATTTTTTATTTACATATATAGACGTTTTTTTTGAATAAACAGATATGTTATACAAAAAAACTAGAATAAAAAATGAAAAACTTAAAACTGGGCTGTAATGGGTTAATTTATGAGGACATATTGTACCTCATTAGAAAGATATTTTAAAGAGCTTTCATATGACACCCATATTGTCGTGATCGAACTTGTACTTTTTGAGATAATCGTTAAAAACTATTCCAACTTTAATGCCCATTTCTGACGCAAGGGGGCGTCGCCGACAAAAAATTTTTTTTTTGTTGAAATCAGCTCAAAAAGTACTATTCAGGGTAAAAAAAAAAAAAAAATCTGAGCGAGGCCCCTAAACTAGACTTGTTCCCATAAAAATATACATCATTTTAAATACATTTTAGTTAAAGCACAAATTTTAGCGACTTAAAATTCATAACCGAATAATTACTTTTACAAAATATGTATTTTAAGCTAAAATTCGTCTATGAATATAGTTTTAGGGCTTAACTAAAATGTATTTGCAATCTGAATTAAGATTTTTTATGAATACGGGAGTATGTATTTGTATTAGTATACATACCAAGATATATTTAAAAGGTAGTTTTAGTAGTCCAGCTGTTTATCTTCCTCTTACCTGGTTTTGACATTTCTTACATGGTTTTGACAGTACAAAGACTATCTTGAGTATTTTGAAATGTCAAAACCCTGTTGTTTTTGTATTGTTTGTAGTTGTTGTTATAGTAAGACTACCTATATCAATATATCTTGTTTACATACATTTAATTTAAAATGTATTTGAAATGCTGTTTAGTATTTTTATGAATGCGGGGGTAACTATGTATTTATAATAATAATATGTATTTATTTAGTATAAAAATTTTTGTTTCTCGCTAAATCCCATAAATATACAAATTTAGCTCAAAAAAGTCGCGAATAAAAATATTATAATTTTTTTTTGATGAATAATACATAAATACATAATTTAACAATTTGAAAAAAAAGAAATGAAAGAAAATTTTTTGTTAAACTACCTATTAGATTTTTGGAAAAACAATGTTAGTTCACATTTTTTGCTGTAACTTCGGAACGAAAATGCGTACTTAATGTGTTATTAAAAAATACAAAGCTTTAATATATTATAGTTATTTATATTAGTATAAATTTAAATTAAAATATTGGTAAATAATAATAAATACATAAAAACTCAGCATGTTCATGTCTCTCCAATCATTTACTTTGACATTTGTCAGAAAATTGTAATGTTCTCCTTTAAAAGAATGTTGAAAGTTTTATTCGATTCCTCGTTTCCAAATACCGAATACCTAATTTGACGCGAAACATGTTAAAAACTTTAAAAACAGACATTTTAAACAATAAATAATATCACAACAATACAAAACAAACACAAAAAATACGGAATATAGATGCGCGAGGGACACATTTTTTCCCCAAATCGGGCGTTATCGCAGAGACGAGAATAAATTTATAAATGTGTGTAAGTTTTACATTAAAAATTTTCATTTGGTTTAACTAATATAAAATAAAATTAATATAACACAAAATACATGGATGTATTGGTTACATTTATGGTTTCCATATCTTTTGATTACGAACATTAAGTGCGTGAACATAAACTCGGTCGCGTGAGTAAATCACTTGCGTGCGTGACAAAATATTGTGTACGTGAGCTTAAGTGATAAAAAATCACACACACACCCATCTCTAAAAAACCACAATGCATCGACAAAAACAATAACAAAAATACCACCATATAGAAAACTGTAATATTTAAACACAGTAAATATACATTTACAGAAAAACGAAAATAACAAAAAGGGCTACTCATTGTCTCGACTTTTTATTTTTTGCATGTACAAAATGACATACTTTTCTTAAAATATACAAAACTAAACCAAACTACATATAACTAACTTAATAAGTGCAGCCCATAAAATGTGGAAAATGTCCCAATTTTGGATCTTTTGTAAAAAATTATTGAAAATATTTACAGATATTTTTTTAAACAAAAAAGTATTTTCTATATACTAAAATACCTGAAGTTGAAAAGTCCATCATAAAAGTTTTACTTTTGAAAGATTTAATAGAAAAAATAAGCACTTGATTCTAAAAGAATTTTAGTTTTTTTAAATTTTTACAAAAACAGCAAAAAATTTCTAAATTTCTGACAGATCATTGTAAAAAAGTAAACAACTTAGGTAATTGATTTTGACAACTAGTGATGCGGAATTTTAGTTGTACCATATACCAAATTTACTTGATTTCTAAATTTCTATTAATCGCCAATTTGTAATCATTTGAACCCACAGTACATCGGTGACTTCAAAACCAACAACATTTATACATATTTTTTTTTTAAATCGAGCATTTCTGATTCTAAAAGTTTTAAAATAAAAATAAATTAATGAAATTCAGTTTTTTTTTGTACGCAGCGTTGAAATACTCGAAAAAACAAATATTTTTATATCAATATTGCCATTTATTTGAACTATTGGAAATACATATAGGAAAAAAGGCTCTTCGGGGAAAGTCGCATAAAAGCCGAACAATAACGAACCAGAAACACCCTCGATTAAATTTAACCTTTTTTACACTGCCGTTGCTTTAAAGCAACACCTACATTTAAGGCGCAATAATTTTGTTCCAATGTTGCCATATAATTAACCTCTCTGCTGCATAAGACTTATATATACGTTTTATCAAAACTCTATCCTGTTACTAAAGACGTGTGTGTTTTTTTTCGACGCAACCGGCGAATGGTTTTTTTATTTTGATTAATTAATTAAAAATATACTTTTTGTCAATTTTTTATAGAAATTATTGAAAAATTATTTATAGAAGGAAGACCGGTGTTATAAAGGTTATATGCTGATTTGGTTAGGAACGTTTGGGAAATTTGTTGTGCAGTATGTACTTTTCATGTAAAATTAATAGATTGGATCAAGAACTTTTCCAACTTGTAAAAACTTTAATATTCAGAAAATTACATCATTTTCTTTTTTAATGTAAAAATGTAGATATTTTTTTCCAACAAACAAACACATTTTAAAAATTGATTCGACAGTGTTGCTATATTACAATTTTGAAAAAATGCCTAAAAACACAATTATTTTTAAAAAAGTCTCCAAAATCGTGTAAACCCGATAAATAAAATTGTGTGTTACAGTTTGATAGATATTTGCTTTACTTGATGGTTACACGATCAAGTTTTGCCTATCAAGTTTTAATACACTTACACTTTTTTACCAATACACTTTCTAAAATTGAAACGAACTTGCTTCAGATTTCCCTTTCAAGTGGAGTGTATCAATTTACGTTCAAGAAAACAGCTGATTACAATTCTTTTGAAATTGTTTTTGTTTTTCCTTTCACAAATATTGATATTGCTTTCAACTTGCGTTCAGCCTACGTCACAGCTGTCAATTTTTACATATTTTGACAAACAGTATAAGACTATCAAGAAAATCTTGATCGTGTGCCTGCAGTGTTAGCAATAAATAAAATTTATAATAAAAAAAAATTAACCCGTTAAGTACATACAAAGCGTCAAAGTTTGAGTTTAAATTGCGAATACCACCGCTAGAGGGCGCATTTAGTATAAAAAAACTTAAAAAAAGCTTATTGACTAGGTATTATGTACATAATCTTGAGCTTAATCCAACTAATATAATTCTTTAATAAAAAGATATTTTTAATGTCACTTTTTTGAATAACAAAAACTCTTTCATTTGGTACACTAATATTTCTCTGAATGAAAAAAACTGAGAACGGGATAATTTTTAGCCACTAAACATGAAATTGGGCCGCTTAAATACGTGTTTCCTTATTTTTTCCTTCTCTATCACATATTTGAATTTTATTAAGATCGCAGAAAACTCATCGGGAGTTGCCTTGTAAGGCAATTTTAAGTTCTGGTGCTAGTTGAATATTTGCAAATAAAATTTAGTCTTGATACAGAAAAATTGGTTAAAATACATTTTTTTTTTTTTTAAGGAAAAACTTTATTTTTTCAATAATTTAGCTAATTCATTAACAATTTCAAATATTTTTTAATAATAATTAACGCTAATACCTACGAAGCCAATTAGCTTGTCTGTAGGAAAAAAGGATAAATATTAAAATATAAATTAAAAATTCATTGCGATTTAATTAAATATTCTTTAATAAGTTTTTTTCTTTTCGATTTGTTTGTTGTATTAATTATTTCTACTGGAAGAATGTTCATTATTGTTGGTAACGCTGCTTGTAGTGCGCTTTCACCATATTTGTTTTTAAATCTTTTAACTTTAAACCTACCCTCTACTCTACGTCTTGTGTTATGCTCATGATCAGTGCTGCCGCTAGAGAAAAATTGAGTGAAGTAGATTTTGGAAAAAAGTGGAGTAGATTGAATAAAATTGAAGTAGTATACATTTTTAAAAACAAAACAATATAATTCATTTTATTTAATAAGAAAAACAAAAAAATGACTGTTGTTTTTTCGAAAACTTTACTTGCGAGTTCACTTACATATGTTTGTTTTTCTTAAAATATGGAACAGAAAACCATAAATATGCTCTTTTAAAAGAAAATTGGAGTTAAAAAAATGGCCAAAGAAGTAGTTTGTGGTAAATGATTTTTTAAATAATTACATCGGCTACAGTCGACTTTGAGCCGCCGCCGGTCATTTTTTGATTAGCCGCCGCCGACGACATTTTTGAGTCGACTTGTATCTCTGTCCGTACGTTACGTAACTCACAACAATTTGACAGCAATGACACTTTTACAAAGCAAAAATAAAGGGTTGCCATTCCAGCGATGAAAAATAGCGTTTGCATATGTTCAGTGATTAAAACCACTATTTTCATCATAATTAAGGGAATAGGAAACAATTAGGTAATATAGGGAAAAAATTTTAAAATTTGAAGCAGAACAAAAAGTGAAGCAGATTTTTGGAAGAAGGAGTGACGAAGTAAATTTTGTGAAAATGAAGCAAAATACTTCGATTGAAGTAGTAGCGGCAGCACTGCTCATGATCAATCACCTTCAAAAATCTTGAGTCATTCGAGAATTCGTTGATAAGTGTAGAGTAATACAAACTTTGCACATTAAGTATTCGCTGTCTTGTTGCAACGTTGTTCGGTGTATTGCTGTTGATGGGGTTGTTGATATGACTGGCATTGTTGTTTGTGTTGTAAGATTGGTTGTTGATTTGATTATTTGTGATGTTGTTATCGTACATATTACGGTTTAAATTGTTGTTGTTTGTTGTTATAGTTGTAGTATTGTTGTTGTTGTTATTTGTGGCATTTTGGTTGTTTGATGAAAAGCGTTGATTTTTTTCTAATATTCTTATGAGCCGATTTTGTGTAAGGTGTAGTGTTCTGCAGTACGTTGCGCTTCCCCACGCTGTAATTCCATGTCTAAGATATGACTCGGCCAATGAAAAATACGCTAATAGTTGAACAGGTGCTTAAATGATAAAGCATATATGCGGATTTTCGAAGTTTATTTTGGAGATTTTCAATGTGTGCTTTCCATTTCAAATGATGGTCAACATAAACTCCAAGATATTTATATATTGTTACGTTTTCTATATAAGTCGTACATGCATCGTTGTTATCGATTACGTTGTTAATTGATTTATGTAAACACTTTGTATCATGATATTTTAATGTAATATTTGTATTTTGGAAATGAGGCGGTTTAATATACATTAATTTTGTCTTTGTAGCATTTATTACTAAGCCATTATCGTGGCACCACTTTGCTATAGTGTTTAGTTGATTTTGCATTAACTCTGTTGCTGTATTTATATTTTTATCTGCTACAATGATTGCGGTGTCGTCTGCATAAGCGAATGCAGTGCAATTGTTAAGCATGTTTATCATATCATTTGCATAAATTAGATACAATATTGACCCCAGCTTTGAGCCTTGAGGTACTCCTTGATTGAATGACATTTCTTCACCGAGAATATATATTTTTTTATATTTATATATAAATCCTTTTTGAAATCCAAATTGGCTCTTGTTTATAATTTTGTATTTTTCTAAAAAGCTTGTTAATCTTCTTACAACAATTTCCTCTATGATTTTTTCAACGGATGAAAGGATTGAAATTGGCCTATAATTATTATAGTCAGATTTGACTCCTGATTTATAAATTGGCCTTACTAAAGATGTTTTCAGGTCATTGGGCATAATTGATTCACGTAAGCTTGAATTTATAAGAGTTGTAAATATTGGGGTTAATACATTAGCATTTGTTTTTAAATCTATGGGTCTTATTCCGTCAACACCTGCGCTTTTCTTAGTATTGAAAATATTAAATATTTCCTCCTCACTTGTGTAAGCCATATATATAGTATTTGGTATTGGAGTTTGTATATGATTTATTGTTTTAGTGTCACATTTGTGTATTATATTTTGCACATTTGCATTAAAGTTAATTGAAAAGTTTTTTAGAATATCTTCTATATTTACGTTTTTAAAGTTTTTTATTATTATATCATCAATATTGTTTGACTTTTTACCGATTATTTCATTGATTATTTCCCATGTAACCTTCATATTGTTACGGTTTTCTATAAATTTCATTCTATAATAATTGTTTTTTGCATTTTTTAATTTTTTATTTAAAGAATTTCTAAAATGTTTATATTGAATTTCATATTCTTTATTATTTTTATTGTTAAACCATTTTTTATAAAGTTTATCCCTATCATTGCAACATTTTATTAACTCATCACTTATCCACGGATTAGGTGATCTTTTTCTTTTACGGTTTTTATTTCTTTTGATTTTTCATATATATTAAAAAAAGTGTTTTGTATTTTATTAAACAATTCATTGACATTAAAATTTTGTTGAATAATATTGTTCCAATCTGTTTGAGATACTTGTTGATTTATGAATAATTTGTTTAATGTTGGGCCTTCTACAAAGTTTGGCGATCCCTGGAAATCGTCTTCTTCTAGACAGCAAAATAAAGAAAAGTGGTCAGATATATTTGTTTTTATTATTGCAGCATGTGTGTGTGTTGATATGTTATTTCTAATAAACAGATGATCTATACAGGTTTTTGAGTTTTTATTTTAATCTTCTCTTGTTACATCTTTTATTACACATTGCATCCCATTAGAAAGCAAAGTGTTTAAGTACTTTGTTGTTAATATGCTTTGGTTTAAAATATCGATGTTTATGTCTTCAATTAAAATTATTTGTTGTTTTTTGTTTATGCTGTTTAGTTGCTCATCAATTTCTTCAATAAATTTCTCCTTACTTTCTGGCGGGGGGCGGTAAATTGCAACAATAGAAAGAGTTTTGTTCTTTACATGTAAATCAATTTGTATTGATTCAAACGAAGTTGCGTTTATAGTGGTGTTTGTAAAAGAGAAGTGGTCTCTAATATAAACTGCTACACCCCCACCATTACTTTTTCTGTTAAAAAATATTGCGTTAAAACCAACAATGTTATAGAGGTTATTTTCATAATTTGTAATATTTGTTTCCACTAGTATTAAAATATTTACTTTTTTAATAATGCTGTGTAGGGCTGCTAAACGAGATGTAAAACCCGTACGTAATGATCGAATATTCATGTATGCTAACGATATGGGATAACTTACATATTTTCGATCAATTTCATTAAAATTGTCCAATGTAAAATTATTTATAATATTCATTTTGTTTAGATAAAAAGAAAAAAAAAATATATAAAAAAGAACATTTATTCTGTTTTTTGTTTTTATTTTGGGCAAGCTTTGTTTTTATTTTTTTTAGAAAAATTACTGTGATATAGTTTCAATATCAGCATTATTTTTAATTAATATAGCAGTGGAATTTTCATTTCTTCTTGCAAATATGTTGCCATTGTTATACCAAACAAATTTCCAGTTCGACTCTTTGGCTTTTGTTTTAGCTGACCAAAGTAGTTTTCGGTTGAAGGGTGTTAATTCATCATTAATATACATGAAGCTTTTATCGTTTTCTTTAATAATGTTCGCTCCAACTCTATGTCTTTCAATTTTTTGCATTAGTTCTCTCTTCTTATTTAATGAAGAGAATTCAACGATTACTTTGCCTTCTTTTTTTTCAAACGATATGCATTTATTATGTCATTATCGTTTACTACTACATCCAATGAAACAGCAATATTTTTAACAACTTCATTAGCATGCATTTTATCATCTGTTACATTTTTTATTTCTATATTTCTATTTAGTATTTGTTGTTCCAGTTTGTTGATACGTGTGTCCATGATGTTTATTTGTTTTTCTCTTGCCTTGTCCTTTTCGTGGAGTTCACTGACCTGTGCTACTAACGTTGCTAATGTATTGCTTATTGTTGTTAGATTATTTTTTATGTCGCCTTGCATGATGTTCATATTTGTTGCTATTTGATCTATGGTGGTTTTTATTTCTCTCATATTATTGTTAAGCTCACCAACTTCGGATTGAACCGAACATATTTTGGAGTTTAATGATGTTAATGAGAGAGCCTCTTTAAAACGTTTGGTTAATTCCTTTTCAGCAGAGTCATTATCTCTCTGTTTTTTATGTTGAACTACTTCCTCGGCAGTTGTTTCACAATTTTTACATATTACTTTTTCCTTATTCTCCTTATTCATTTTGGAATAATCACGTTCTTTTACTGATGAGCAGGGGTAAAAGTGATAGAGGTAATTGCACTCAGAACATTTCATGTACTTGTTGTCTTTGACGGCATAGTGGCAATCGTTGCAGAGAAGTTCTGTATCCTCACGAGACATTTTAGTTTTTTTTTTTTTTTTAGTTTTCTTTTAATTTAGTTCGTTATTTTTTTATATTCAAAATAAAACTTTTTGTTTTATGTGTTTAAAAGTTTTTTTTTTTTTCAACACTTGGTTTTCTTTAATTTTTAAAATTTGATTTCACAATTTTTGTATTTAACAGTTTTAAAAGTATTTATGGGTTTCTTTTTTAATTTATTTTTTTTTTTGTTTTAATGATTATAATTTAAACACGATATTAAAAATTTTATTTTTAGCGAGCACAAGCAAAACACGTCCGTTCGCAACGAAAGTTATTTAAAAAATTTAAAACTAGTAATAGTAGTTTTTTGAAAAAAAAAACTCAATATAAAGTGAAAGTTTTCGTAAACATAAAAAGTGAATAACAAACAAGATTTCCAAGTCGGATTTTTGTAAGCGGTAAGAATTTTATTTTCAATTTTAATACAACTAATTGATGCCACAAATAAAATAAAAATGTAAAAAATAAATTGTTCCCTAAAGTATTCCTTTGATATATTTTCTTACTTTTTATATGTTTTTAGAGACTTTTTTTAATTTCAAATTTAGTGCACATGTACAATAAAGTGGACTTTTTGAGTTGTTTTGAAAATTGTTGTATAACCTTTTTAAATTAGCTGCCTCAGGGAAATGATCTTTAGCCCCAGAAGTTGGCATATAAGCTGATGTAGTTGGATTTGGAATATTCCACATAGTTTTTTTTTATATATAGCTCCAATACCATGTGTAGAGCCACATTAGGGAACATTCCCTTATTAAATTAAAATAATTTATGAAGTCTTAAATTTAGCTATATTGTATGGAAAATCGGGTGATTTTTAATTTTTTTTAGATGTGTTATAATGACTATCCAAGTTTATACAATTAATTATGAACACCTCGTGATATATTATAGTTATTGAAGACTTCTCTTCTAAATGTTTTTCTTTCATGTTCAATAATGGTTTGCTAAATTGATCATGTTTAAAGAAATAAATGCTTTTTTGCTAAATTTTCATTGAAATTTTCTATAACATTTAGTACAACTGTTCCCAAATGGGGGTCAGTAGACCCCCAAGGGTACGTGGAAGTATTACAGGGGGTCCGCGAAGATTTCCTACAAAATTAATATTTAAAACAAATTAAAAAAAATGTCACTATATTTTTTTTTGCAATTTTATTATAATTCAAATTATTAAAAACAAATAATTCAATTGGGTTCCATGGGTTAGCTATTTTCATTCTATTTTTCTCTCGCTGATTATTTTTAAGATTGGTTCAATTTACAGTGTTTTAAGCCTATTTATACGAAAAAGTCTGATTCTAGTTATGCCTGTATTGCCAATGTGTATGTTGTTGCAAGAGTCGCAGGAAATTTTAATTTAGTTTTTCTTTCTTATTTAAAAAATACAACATTAAACCCCTTGTATAGACATCACCACAAAATAACAAATAAATTTTTAATTTAATTGAGTTTTATTGTTGTTTTGTATAAAGAGTTTTTACTTTCAATCTTAAAAAACGTCTTACGACAGTCACAGCTATGAATATGCACGAACATCACATTCCTTAAAATTAAACTTGTTTGTGAAAGTAGTTCATCAAAAGTTATTTGTTTAAAAACCCCAAAAAAAAAAAAAAAATGTTATGGCCCAAATATTAACCCTTTTTTAAAATTTAAAAAAATATAATCACACTTGTGTTTTTGATCATTTTTTCTAGAAGTCCCGTACAGTGAAACTCGTTTGAGACGATATCGGATAAAAAACCTCGGTTATTACTAATTAATTTGAAAGTCCTGACGTTTTGGTAACAAAATTTTGCAAAATTAAGTTTTTTCATTAAAAAAACATAACATGAGTGTATTATATTAAGTCGATATCGACTTCGATATAATACCAGAAATGGTAGTGATATGGTCAGAAAACTGAAGATTCGATTTTTATTCGAAATATCGAACTTATTTCAATATACATCAATACAACGCGTAAAAATAAAAACGAAAATAAATTCTTAATTTTCCTTTTTTTATCATAAAGGGGGTATTTATATCAGAAAGTTTGGTCTTGTAAAAAAAGTGTAAACTTTTTCAAAAGCTCAACCAACACAAAGAAAATAATTTGTGGAAAATTATTTTCTTTGTGTTTGTTGTTGTTCAACACCAGCCAAGTTTCGAAACAACAACCTTTTATTTACAAGTCCATCTTCTTACCATTTGAGCCAAATCACACTGATACAAAACGTATCGTAAACTAAATTATATATTTTTTTTCAATTTTTTTAATTCAAATTATTTTAATTTTGTTTGCATCTTTCTTTTATAATTTCAAATTAACCATCAAACATTAATTTAAGAGTAAACCTAAATATAATTATAATCACGGCCACGAAGTCTACGGCAAATTCTTAGTTCATATTTTTAATACATACGATGTCTAAATGTATAAAGGCCCTAAAGGCCTCATTAGTTGTTACTTTCTGTTGCCGTTCTGTGTCGTTCTGTTCTGTAGGTAATATTTTGTAATTACTTTTTCTGTAAAAGGAATCAGCTGTTTTACAAAGTAAAAAGAAATCCAACCAAAAACATTTAAATCAGGGATGATAAATGCGATTTTAAAGTAGTACCATCCTGCATATAAAATAGTACTTTTTCGGCATCCAGATTATAAAAAAAATTTAGAAATAAATTAACAAACAAGTGCATGCATAAATTTGGTTTTACCAATTTTTGTCTTTTTACCCTCTAAAATGAACAATTACAAATGAAACAACAAAAATATATTAAAAAAAATATGTTAAGAGGCGAAAACAAAATTTTTGGATGTAAAAAAATAAATTGTGTGGTAAAAAACATTTTTGAGGTAACAAAACTATTTTGGAGGTCAAAAAAAATTTTTTTGTGGAGGAAAAAAGAATTTGCGCTGAATTTTAAATATTATTCACCTCTTTGGAAAAATATGACGTTATATTTTATACACCAGACACTACAATGAATTCTAATAATATACAGTGCATTATACACCAATTTGTATGGAAAATTTAGAGGTACTTTCACATTGTCACTCATTACTTTTGAACCGCTGGACCGATTTTGCTCATTTTCAATACCAAACTTTTCGGAAAAATGTACTTAAAGCTACATTGAGCAGTGCGTACTAAGAAAATTAGCCGATATTAATATAAAAAATTATTAAAATTTTGAGATTTTTTCTTAAATTCACCAAATTTTTTATATTTTTTGAATGTGCTATTAATATCTTGCTGTATTGAATTACGTTTCTCACAGTTTTTTGCGAATTTAATCCTTGTGATTGGTTGCAACAAATTTGTTCGTGAACTCATTCGTTTTTAAAAACACGCTGCTAATAGTCAATTTCACATTTTTATAAGAATTTTATTATTTACTTTTTTGAAAATCAAAATTAGTTAATAATTATAACCCTTATGCCCAGTTTTTCACTTCGTATTTAAATGCCATTTGGACTTTAAGTTCTATTTAAATACAAACGTCAGTTTTTAACTTAAAATTTAAATCACATTTAAGTGACCTTGGGCATTTAAAGTCTATTTAAATTGATTTTGACAGTTTGTTTTTTTTTCGGGTGGTAAAACAAACAATAAAAAATAAATTAAATTACAGCAGCCAATAAAAATTCAACTTCGGATGAAATTTTCACTTCTCTTCATTTTTATTTTATTAATTTAATTATAATTTATATTTTATTTCTATTTATATAGATATTTATATATATGTATATATATATTTTTTTTTTTTTATTTCTATATTTTATATTTTCTGCTTTTTTCTATTCTTTAAACAGCTGTTTTATGATTAATGATCATTAATTTTTTGACATTTCATGATGCTACCATACTTTTGTCGCAAATAAATAACAATTATCATTTAAGACTGAAAAACTGAAACTGTATTTAAATACAACTTAAATTTAAATGGCAATTTACTAATTGCATATTTAAATACGAAGTTAAAAACTGGGCATTAGTGATTGAATTCAATAATTGGTTTAATTGATTACTAATACTCTAATATAATCATCTGTAATCAGTCGCACTCAGTGAATTAATGCGATTGAATTCACAGCGTTTGGTTCCAAATTAATTCATTGTTCATATGGGACTGCAAATCGAATTAATAATTATTGAGTTTTAAAGGGACCAAGAAATTCGTACATAGAAAAATTTGTACATCTGAGGTTCAAATAGTACCATAAAAAGTACTATAGTACCAACTTTATCATCCCTGATTCAAATACTGAGAAAAAAATTTCACAACAAACCAATACATACGCACTTTACGCTGTCACCTAACGTTGAATTCTATTTTCAATAGATTTGTCCGCAACAGAACAGAACGAAAAAGTAAAAACTAACTACACATACAGACTTTCAATTGAACAGAAACAAAACAGCTGATTCTTAACAGAACAGAACGTACAAACTAATTCTGCCTTAACTCGATTTTATTATTATTTAGAGGAAATTATAAAATCAATTATTGATATTTTTTATTTTATTTATGAAAGTATTAAATAAAAATTTTAAATATAAAATCTTTCATTTTACCCCCAATTAAAATTGTTAGTAAAAAATACTTCCCCATTATGTCACTAACAATAAAAACAATCATTTCAGATTTTATTTTTTTCTTCTACTTTATATTTTTAAATGTCGATGAACTGATACAAGTATCATTTCACAAAATTCTCTGCTTTTTCCCGCAACAATACGAGGTTATATGTTGCTAGGAAGACGTAGTGTTTTTATTTATATAACTGAAGTGTAACTTTAAAGTTTCGTGGTATAACGAATGTTGGCCAGTTTCTAAATATAGCATATTTCGGGGTATTGCTAGGTAAAAGTAGCATCTTTTTCTAAACAATTTTTTTACTTCATCATACTTTAAAAAGCCAGACTTGCGCACTTTTTTTATTTTATTGTTATTTGAGATTTTGCAATTGTTTATGTAGCTTGACCACGTAAAAGCAATTACCATTTTTGTTTGTTAACCAGATGTTTTTCGAAGGATAGATTATAGTTAAAATCCATACCCAGATATAAGCTATTAACAATTTCGATGTGGCCATTTTAAACTGCTTGAAATGCTTGAACAATTACGAAAAACTAATATTATTGATTTATCAAGATTTTCAATCATTTCTTGAAGTTCAACAGGAGAGTCAGACAAAATTACGAAGTCGTCAGCATTCATAAAAATTTTAACATGGGTATCATAAATTTTCACCACCAGAAAGCTCATCATGCATGTCATTAAGATAAAGGGTGTTTTTTATGATGAATTTTTTAAATTGACATGAAATTTACTTTATCGAAAGATAATCCTCTATCATTATAATTTAAATATGACCGCATGTGACATGGATATCATCAATTTTCACCACCAGAAAGCGCATCATGCATGTCATTAAGATAAAGGGTGTTTTTTATGATGAATTTTTTAAATTGACAAGAAATTTACTTTATCGAAAGATAATCCTCTGGCATTATAATTTAAATATGACTTCTGGCATATGACCGCCAGGGTTGGATCGGACGTAGTCTAATCTGGAGGTCCAATTTTCGATGACTTTTTCCAACATTTGTGGCCGTATATTGGCAATAACGCGGCGAATGTTCTCCAAGTGGTCAATCGTTTCTGGCTTATCGGTGTAGACTAGCGACTTCACATATCCCCACAGAAAATAGTTCAGCGGTGTTAAATCACACGATCTTGGAGGCCAATTTTTTTTATGTTTTTTTTAAAGAGAAGCAACATTCAGGAAATTGTTCTTATTAATTATTTATTTATTACAATTAACTTACAATTTAAAATTTATAAGCTAATTTGTAGTATAAAGAGCAATAGCTTCTAAGGCTTTCAGCTCGTCTTAAATTAAATAAATGCAGTTCTAAATAAAATTAAAGATGTTGGATTTCTTAAGAAAATCAATTACAGTATTAATGTTATCAAAGCTAGGATCAGAGATAAGGTTTATGGGATTTTTATCCTTAAAAATTGTTTGTCTTATGTTTTGGTGTTGTGGGCAGTGGGATAGGCAGAGATAAGGTTTATGGGATTTTTATCCTTAAAAATTGTTTGTCTTATGTTTTGGTGTTGTGGGCACTGGGATAGAAATGTTCGGGAGAGTTGGGATATGTAATGTTGCAATTACATCTTGGCATATTAGGGATCTTAAGAAGGGGTCCATGTATGTATCTGGTATGACCTAGACGAGTTCTTAGGAATTTGGTTATGTCTCTTCTGTTTAGTTTGTTAATGTCACCATAAATAAACTTGATCCTATCCTGGTTGATGACCTTATACCAGTTTAATGTCATATTAAAAGTTTTGTCTTTTTTTGTGTAATAATTCTTGATGTATTTTTGAAGGTCTTTTGTGTTATAATTACCCGTAGTTACTAGGGGGATAGTAGTGCATTTTTTGCTGCTCTATCAGCATATTCGTTTCCAGCTATGTTGCAATGACCTGGGGTCCAAATTAAGGTTAAATGAGTTGGTCTATGGATTAACGAGTTGATTCTTGTTTTCAACAAATTTAACTGCTTGGTAAATTATTATTTTTTTTTTTATTTATTGTATTTATTAGTATTCAAAATACTCTATAAAAATTCTCATTCTCATTTACACTTATAATTAAAACTAAATTATTTAAAATATGTATATATAAACATTGTTTTTAACAAAAATTACACATTTTCTTTTAAATATACTATTATTTCTTTCCGTTTTAATATAATTTGTAAGTTTGTTAAACAAGTTAAATCCCTTATAAAAAAGTGATCTTTGCATTGCCGTTGTGGTTACTCTATTCAGTCTAAAGTTTTCTATATTTCTTAATAGATATGGTTGTACTTCCCGGACGAGGGGTGAATACCTATGTTCACATAGGTATTCAGGTGCTTTTCCATGTTTCATTTTATGTATAAAGTTTAATGTATTTAGTTGTAGTCTTTGTCTTATGTTTAACCATTTTAGTGTATCAAGCATTGTGCGTATTGATGTATATCTATTGCATTTCAAAATAGTTAGCATTGCCATGTTTTGTAACTTTTAAAGCCTTTCCAATTGTGATTCATTACAGCATGTATACAGGATTGTTGATCCAAATTCGAAATGTGGTTTTATTATATATATTAATTGCTGTTATTATATTTAATTTACTTCTTATTCTTTTAAAAAATTCAATTTTTTTACCAATTTTTTTACATATGTATTCTATGTGATCTTTAAATTTAATTTCTTTATCTATTATAAAACCGAGATACTTTATATTTTTTACTTTTTCTATAGTTTGATTATTAATTTGTATAATTGCTTCGCTGGTCATATTTATTTCTAAGAGTTTTGTTTTATTTTCATTAAGTTTGAGTTTATTCATTTTAGCCATGTATTAAGATTATTTATATCATTTATTATATTGTTTCAACATTCGACATTGTTGTCTCATTCTGTATATATTAGTGTATCGTCTGCATATAAAACTATTTCACATTTTTCCAGTATTTTTGGCATATCATTGATGTATATTATAAATAGTAAGGCTCCTAGAATAGAACCCTGTGGCACTCCAAAATCATTATAGATCATATTTGATTTTATATTATTAACTTTAGTAATTTGTTTTCTGATTTTTAAATAGGACTTAAACCATTGTAGTTCTTTCCTATGGATGCCATACATATTCAGTTTTTAATTAAAATTTCTCTATCAAAAGTTTCAAACGCTCGTTTAAAATCTATGAAAAGAGTCATAACTTTTCTATTTTTTTTCAATGTTTTCCATCTATTTACAACATAGTTTACTGCAGTTTCGCACGAAAAGTTTTTTCTGAAACCCGATTGATATTTTGAGAATAAATTATTATTTTCCATATATTTTTCTAATTGTTCTTTTACTATCTTTTCTAATATTTTCTCACAGGTTTTCAGGTTTTCAATAGGAGTGATCATGGATTCCTTCCAATTTCCTGGGAACTCTCCAGTTTCTAATTTATTATTTTTAGTATAATTTTTCCTGTTAAATGCCAGTTATCCAGAATAATTTTGGTAGATATTTTACAATAGTCCGGTTTGTATTTTAAAAGTACAGTTGAACCTCGATTGTCCGGGCCTCTATTAACCGGGTACATCTGTTAACCGGCATGCTGGTGGTTTGATTTATACCTCTATTAACCGTGTTTACCTCTGTTATCCGTGCAGCACACGTATTTATTTCCTTGTTTTTTCTTTTCACCTACATACAAAGAGTTAAAATTCGGGAAAAATAAATAACTTCTATTAACCGTGTTTTCGATTATCCGTGCTAAGTCCGGTCCCGAGCAACCCGGATAATCGAGGTTTAACTGTATTCTTAAGTTCTGTCATTGTTATTGCACTGAACTCGAATTTTGAGTTAACCATTTGAATCTGATTTGTATATTGCACATCGTCTATTGAGTCTCTTATTGTTTTAACACTATTTACAAAGTATTTATTAAAATGATTAGCTATTTGATTATTTTCCTTATACTCTACATTGTTAAATATCACAGATTTTATCACATTTTTATTTTGATTTTTATTTATTACTAAATCTTTGATCTCTTTCCACATTTGTTTTTGGTCCTTGGCATTATTTATTTTGTTGTTTATGTATTTATATTTTTCATTTTCAATTTTTACTTTATAGAAATTTCTAATTACTTTATAATTTGTCCACGCTTCATTTGTGTTTTCAAATTTAGCAATTTGATATTTGGTTATTTTCTCTTGTTTTATTTTTTTATTGTTTTTTTAAAAGTAAACTTTTGTACTGTTTCCTGTAAAATTTCGAAGAATTCTGCCTCGTAACCACTTGGTGATCTATATACTGCCACGATTATTAAGTGTGTATTTCCATGTTTGGCTGAACAAACTATAATCCAGTATTTGGATTTGGCCACTTTTTCAAATTTTTTTGTCAACTTCCATTCTTTTTTGTAATATATAATAACACCCCCAGTTCTTGTAGAATGAGATAACGATATTAATTGGTTATAGCAGGCACGTAGCTAGGGGTGAGGCAAGGGGGCTAGAGCCCCCCGAAATGATTTGACAAATTTAAAAACTTAATACAATTCGTTAGGAAGTAACAATGTTATTGATAAATTTAATATAAAAATATTTATTTTTGACTTGGATCAAATAGGAAATAGTTTTATATTGTTCGAATTTTAAAATTTCATTAGAAAGCTTCGCCTGCAAATGGGCGGCAATCATTGTTTGAGTTGATTTTCGACAAAAAGCAATAAACAAAAAGATTTCGAAGTCTTTGACTTAAAATTCAATCAAAAAATTGTTTGAGACAATGCAAACTAAAAACTAAATATGTCTACATAGAAAAAACTAAAATTAAGTCTGAATTAAAATATTTGTTGATTCAGTAAAAGTTTAACTGAATCCGGTCGTGTTGATGTAATTGTAGTAACAATTAAAATAATTTGTATCTATTTAATTAATATTATTTTCAATTATAGTTTTATTCACATCTATTTAAATTTTAATTGATTATTGTTTACTATTGGGAAAAATTGGGGGAAAAAATTGCTTAATTAAAAACAAATCGCCAAAATTTTAAAAAAGTCACCAAAATTGTAAAAAAAATCGCCAAAATTTAAAAAACTCGCAAAATAAACGCCGAAATTCGAAAAAAATAATTCCCAAAATTAAAAAACGCGAATTTTCTACTTTAAACGATTATTTTAATTTTGGCGATTTTTAAAATGTTTGCATTTGTTTCTATGTTGTTATTATACGTTATAATAATTGAATTTTTTTTTATACCAAATTTTAAATTAAACAGTTGATTGAAAGTAAGTTTGAAATTGAACAATAGTTTAAATAATTTTTTTTGACAATAATTTTTTCTGTGTATTTTGACATAATCTTTTAAAATGGAGATACCACTAAGACTCAAAATTAATTTTACTTTTACAGTGCAATCTTTTTATTTAAATTTGGTTTGCTACGCACGCATCTGGCAACATAGTTTTCAGTATTTTTTTACGATATATATTACGATATCTCAAAATCCATTAAAGCGACTCGTGTTCCACACACAGAGACCAAATTTTTTTAATTTTTCGAAACAAATTTAAGCCTCAAACTTTGATCGATATGCATAATGTGTTAACGTGGTCCAATGAGACTCAAATTTTCGGCGCTCCTTGAAATGCGACATTTTAAAATCAAGCAGCTAAACCAGTCTTTGTGTTATAACGATGTTGTTTTCCGAATAATCCTTTTTTTATTTAAGTAAACTAAAAATTAATATTTAGCTAAATTTTTATCGTAATTAGACAATAACGATGCATATCCAACTTAAAGGATGCAAATGTTTTCAAATTTGACGTGTTTCGCGGAATGTGATCAACCAGATTAAAGCGTTGTTTCGCGATATAGACATCAAAATTCGCAAAATAATGAACACAATAAGTAAAACATAAAAAAAATGCATTTTATGGAAATTCACTCTGTGCGGGAGGTTTTTGTTTCAAAATGACTTGAAGCGATTTCTATTATTAATACATGATTGCCCATTACGTGTTGATAGGTAAAAATTTAGCAAAAAAAAAATAAAAACTGTAACTCTAGTGTGCACATATTTTTATAAGTTTCCCCGGGTTACACAAAAAAAAATATATATAATTATTTCATCTTCACTGACATCTTCTGTCATATGTGTTTCAGATAGTATACAAAATCTGGTTTTTCCGTAGCAGCTATTATTTCATCTTGATTCAAATTATTTGTTATATCTGGTATTTAATTGTTAGAATGATAAACCCAAATTTCTCCTCTTCGTCTCTAATTTATTCTGGTAAACTGGACATTTAATACATATTTCTTGATTTTTACATTCACTTGCTACGTGATTATATCCTTTACATTTAAAGCATCTCCTTACGTCGGTTCCATCAAAAACTCGGCATCTTTCCCACCCAATATTTATTCTTTGTGCACCAATTATTTTTGCATATGATTCGCTATCAGTTTTTATTTTTATATTATATATTGTTCTATTTTCTCTTTTGCATTCATACGTTTTTATTATTTTTATTTCACCGTTGTTTATAATCGGATTTTGTTTTTTAACTTTTTCAATCACTTCTTTGTCTGAATATTTAAATGAAATATCAGTTATATCAATATAAAATTCTGTTGGGTTGCGCACCTTAATTTCATAGTTGTCACTCATTTCATTTTGTATTGCTGTTTTTATCTTATCCCTTTCTTCATTATTTTCGCTTTGAATAACAATGGTTCCATTTCTTCTATTCTCCACACTAATTATTTTTAAATTATCTGGATTAACTTTTTTATTTAATTCTTCTCTTGTTTTTTCAATTTTTTGATTTTCTTTGGGTTTTACAATTAAAGGTGTTTGTTTATTAGCATCAGACATCTGGCATCTTTGGCATTTTCTTGATTTGCACAGTTTCAGCATATTTCATTTTATTTTATTTGACATTTACTTCTTGTATTACTTTTTTTATATCTTTACACATTTTAACATTGTTTTCTTCAATTTTGTTACATATTTCTTCATTTTTATTCCCAAATTTATTTCCGTGTTCGCACAATTTCATAATTTCTCGGGTATTATTCTCAAAAGACTTCTGAGCACCATCTAATTTCTTAAGTCTCTCTTTGTATCTTTTTTCTATTGCTTCTAAAAGTTGTTTAATTTCATTTTCTTTCAGTGACGTTTTGAATTCATGCTTATATTCCTGTAAATTTTCTTTATATTTATTAACATCATCTTGTATATCTCTTAGCACTAAATCCACATTCCGTATGTATTGTATGCAGTCATCACATATAAACCGAACAAAATTATTTGATTCCAATATTCCTGCTGCATATTGATCTATACCGGCACATTTGTTTGTACAATGATACACTTTATCGCACACACCCATACATCTTACACCCGTTTCGCCTCTTATTACTGTTCTGCATTTACTGCATTCAGCCATTGAGGTATATTTTTTAATTTAAAGTTTATAGTTAAAAAAAAAATATATTTTTAATATAACTTTATCTTCCACGAAATCTAATTTATAATTTTAATGGTTTTTTATAGTCCTATCTATTTTTTTAAAACCACTTATTATTTAATTTAATTAATTTTTTTAATCTCGAATGAAAATGCGTTTTTTTGCGTTTGATATTTGAATTTTATTAAATTATTTCTATGTGTGTCCCATGTATATCTTTTATTTATGTATACCCCAAATAACCTCAAATTTTCGACTTCAGTGAGCTGACAATTTGAGGCAGATACGCTGCATTTACAGGTCTTTTTTCGACGTATGTGTAAACATTTGCATTTAGATGTGGTGAGTGATGCTCCGGATACGTCACACCAACTTTTGATGTTGTTAAACAAAATATCTAGGTTAATAACTGGATTTTTTGCTTTGTTTGAATTGATTACCCAGTAAAATACGCTGCTTACATGCAAGCAGGTTTGTAAGGGAGTAAGCCAAAAAGAATCCCTTACAAACCTGCTTACATATGACATGATTTTTATATGGCGAATTCCCACTGGAAGCATTACTTTTGGGCAAAATAAGCGGTGATTTTAGCGCTTATAAAAATCAGCGATTTCATGGCTTGCAGTAAGTAATAACATGAATATACCATACATAATTTATTTTACATAAAATTCTACAGACATTCATTTTTGTTGTTAAAATTTTGGACATATAATATAATCATTTTATTTTTTACCGCTCCACGTGCTAGCTCTTCAGAAACAAGTAAATGACCAATTATTTTTTATTACATACTCGAAAACACAATCGGAAATCACTCAGGAAAATTGGTACAGATTGTTTATAATACACGATATGAAACTTTCTGCATTACAACCTGCATCCTTACAAGGGATTAGGGTAAGCTGCTTACAACATGCATCCTTGTTAGGGAAAACAGTAAGCTCAAAATTTTTGCTTGTTTATTTTTATACGGAAATTATTCGTTTATTTTGCTGCTTCTCTGTAATATCTAATAGTAAGCACTTACATCAGCGCATTTGTTTTATCCTGCTTCTAAAAACACGAAATTTTTTTACTGGGTATTAAGTTAAAATCGTCAGCGTATGCTGTAAAATCAATTTCCTTATTAATTTCTATAATTGAGCAGAGTTTGTTGTATGCTATTAGAAACAAAATTACCGATAATGGCAAACCTTGTATACCATTATGAACAGGGTATGTTGAAGATAGCTGATTACGAATTCTTACAGACAATTTTCTGTTTTTCATGAAGTTGATCACATAATTTATAATATGAGGGCCTACTTTCCAATGCATTAATTGTTCAACTATTGTGTGGATTCCGATCTTGTCGAACGCCTTTTTAAAGTCTAATGAGACTACAGTTGTATGTTTCCCATTGATAAATTGTTAGAAATGTGGTAGTCAAGATAGAGGAGACTGTCAACTGTAGAGTGGCCTCGAATAAAACCAAATTGTCGGCTATTAAGAAGCTTATAGGTTGTTACGAACCACCAAAGCCTGTTGGCAATAATTTTGTCCAAGATTTTAGCTAGACATGAATTTAATGAAATTGGCCTATAGGAGTCGAGAGAAGATTTATCCTTACCAGTTTTGTGTATAGGAATAACTATACTATAACTATAATTTAAACTGTTGTGGTAAGAAATTTTCAAAAATGCTATTGTAAAGATTTAATAAGCGGCGTTTCATTGTTATTGGTAATTGTTTTATCATAGGGTAAGATATTTTGTCATTGCCTGGAGTTTTCTGAGTTGTTGTTTAAAAAAGTGTCTGGGTTTTTTATGGATTTAATGCAATGTATGTTATTTTTGGCTTTGTATCCTATGAATGTTCTTATATTTGACCAGATTTTTTCTGGAGAAGTGGATGGATTGATCATAGCCGTGAATTCTGAAATTGATTGGATTTTCGATATTCGTATCTGTTTCCTCAAAAGGGCTTTAGCTCTTTTGTAATTGATTAAGTTGGTTGTAGTCATATTTCGCTTAAAGGTAATCCAAAGTCGATTTTTATTTTGTTTCAGTTCCTCCAGGTAGGAGTTCCACCATGGAACTTTTGAGGAAATAGAGTTGTGTGTTTGAGATATTGATTTATTAGCGGACTCAAGTACGATCCTATAAATATTGGCAGTTTCCTTATTTTTGCTAGTTCGTTTGTTTGATTCAAGTTGAGCGCAAAGCCCTCTGAACAATTCCCAGTTGGCTTGATTCAGCTTGAATTTTGGTTTAGCATATGCAATGGCATCCATGTCGTTTTTGGAAAACAGAGATATTATAATGGGGAAATGATCACTTCCGTATTGGTTTTTCTCGATATTCCATTCGGCGTGTGATACAAGAGAGGAGGAGCAGAAAGTCAGGTAAACATTGGAAAAGGTAGAGTGGGTGTTAAAAAGAGTCGGTGAATTGTCGTTTAGCAGTACGTATTCCGATTTGGTAATGAAGTCGGCTAGAATTTTTCCTCTTTTATTGTTGGTTGTCGACCCCCACATTGAGTGCCAACCATTGAAGTCGCCTGTAACTAAAATTGGTGGTTGAGGTCTGTTTAAAACATTGTTCAGATTATTTTTAGAGTAATTTGCACACGGTGGAATATATGCTGATATAATTTTAAATTTAGATTTTGATTGAATTTCGATACAAACTGCATCAAAATAATCGGATAAAGGTATAGGTAAATGTTGTAGAGTTGTGTATCAACAGAGCGACTCCACCATAGCGTGTGGTTGACGTGTTGATTGCATACAGAGTATAATTTATAGGAATGGGGAAGCCTGATTTGTTATGTTAGTGGGTTTCCTGTAATGAAGTTATTTTCGGATTGAAACGTTTAATTAGAATCGACAGTTCATTATAATTGTTAATGAAACCGTTAATATTCCATTGAATTATTAAGAGACATTGTTGTAGGATTGGATAGGGAAAAAATGTTGTTGGGTATGTTTTAAAATATTGGTAAGAAAAGAACTGTACGTAACTATTTAAGTTTACTTTTTTTAAAAAATATAATAGTCGAAATACTATAAATGATGTTACTGTCAGAAGCAGCTCGAGCCCTCGCAACTAGGCCGAAGGGTCCCCAAACTCGCTTATCCTAAAAGAGACAGGATGACTCGGGAACTGAGATTGGTTGCCGAGTAACAAGGAAACTCAATCAGGACTCACAAGCCGTTGACCACAAAGAACCGACAACGGGAGCCGAGCTGTTCGATAGTGAATAGCTTTGTGTAATGAAGTTATTTTCGGATTGAAACGTTTAATTAGAATCGACAGTTCATTATAATTGTTAATGAAACCGTTAATATTCCATTGAATTATTAAGAGACATTGTTGTAGGATTGGATAGGGAAAAAATGTTGTTGGGTATGTTTTAAAATATTGGTAAGAAAAGAACTGTACGTAACTATTTAAGTTTACTTTTTTTAAAAAATATAATAGTCGAAATACTATAAATGATGTTACTGTCAGAAGCAGCTCGAGCCCTCGCAACTAGGCCGAAGGGTCCCCAAACTCGCTTATCCTAAAAGAGACAGGATGACTCGGGAACTGAGATTGGTTGCCGAGTAACAAGGAAACTCAATCAGGACTCACAAGCCGTTGACCACAAAGAACCGACAACGGGAGCCGAGCTGTTCGATAGTGAATAGCTTTGTGGGTAGACTCAGCAACACGGAACATACTCACTTTCTCGATTCGCACGTGCATTCTGTTGTTATAAAAACAAAATACACGTGCAAAACGCAAAAGTGAGCACTGTAACGTTCTGACCAGCATCGTTTTTAAAGAAGTACGGACCAATGATTTCACCAGCCCAGTCAGTTTTTCTGGATATAACGATGCCTCAACGTACACTTGAGGATTATCATCACTCCAAATGCGGCAGTTTTGTTTATTGACGTATCCATTTAACCAAAAGTGAGCTTCATCGCTAACAAAATTCGCAAAATTCGTACGCGATACGTATTTCGAACAGAACCATGATTTTCAAAATAAATTTACACAATTTGGAAGCGTTGTTCAGTTGTCAGTCTATTCATGTTGAAATGCCAAACCAAACTAAACATAAATCACTTGCTTGAAATCTTTTCTTGTAAAAATATAATGTTAACACTTAATATCTCATGTAAAAAGCAATTCGGAGCATATTAATAGAATTCATAAGAGATACCATCCTAACCGTGCGCTTTATTGAGTTTTAGCGTTAGTATGATATGGCATACACCAGTGTAATAGATAAGAGCTATCGGTGTTTTCTAATACTGATATAAAATGGTTACGAAAATCGTCTGTATCAAGGCTTCCTGTTATTATTTGTGTACGTGGTTTCATGCCATTTGCCAGTTTCCACCAAACTCTGCTGCAGCTAATTGAGTTTTATATAACCAAATTTTCATCATAAAATTTCAGCTTTCGTTTGCGTATCGTATTTAAATATATCCATTTAGAGGTAGATTATTTTAATTTGTTTGTAGTAGAGTGCTTTTGCTTTCGTTCAATATAATATTTATTTTTATCAGTGTTGTTTGCTTGTATGATTGTGTTTTTTAAGGTTCTACCCAATCATCAACTGGAATATTGTAGGTGAAATTGTAGTTACTAGAAAGATTTACTAAGGATTCAGTGTATTTGACAGCTTCTTTATTGTTCCAACGTAATTTTTGAGGACCCGATTCTGAAATAATCTGTTGTTACGCGATGGAAAAATAATGTCGAGGTTTAACAAATTATGATCAGAATAGGGTTTGCAGCCAACTTTAAAATCAAAAACATATTTTACAAAACTTTGTGAACAAATACAATAATCAATAACAGTGTTCCCTCTGCCACCATAAAAAGTAAATTCAGCGTCTTGATCCCCATTTGTTCTACCATTAAGTATTATGCCACCTAAGTTTTCAAAGACTTCCATGAGTCTATTGCCTTGAGAGTTAGTGTTTTGGTCTTTCGTACAACGCAGTTCATCAATATTTGGTATGTCTACAAGTAAATTAGAATCCTGAACTTGATTCGCTCCATTACGAGCATTTATTTAGATCGCCAACTATGTAAAATTTGTTGGGATTTCCCGGGTTTATTTTTTATTATTTCAGAGAATTAGTAATATATATAAAAAATGTTGGAAATGAATGAAATCAGTTGACTTTTTTCAAATTATTCTCAATAATTTATGATGTGAGCAAGACTATTTTATTCTCAATAATAATATTTGAAATTAAAAAAAATATAACGATTCGATACTAATTAAAATGTTTGTTAAAGAAAATTCAAATTCGTTATTTTCAATTTAATAATTTAATTTTGTATTAAAAATAAATTGTATTAAATAAGTTAAAAAAAGAAACGAATACGTCTAAAAATTGTGTGGAAAACACTTAACTTCAAAAATTTTTGATAAAAAATTTCTAAACGAATTTTTCTGGACATCTGTAGAGAAGTAGAGAGCCTAGAAATAGAAATTATTGGATTTTATATTTTTAATTCATATTCTGAGTAGAAAGTAGAGAATTGGAATTAAAATTAACCCTTAAAACAAAATATAAATTTTTAGGTTATTTTTAAATTTCTTCTTTAAAACCATATACATAAAATATTTATTGAACAATTTTTGTATGAAAATTTGTTTTATAAACAATATATCAAGTTTTAAAAATAATTATGCATATGGCAATGAAACTTTAAATTTGTATGAAAAATAAAACAAAAAATACAAATTTTTAAACCACTACTTGCCGAACCAGCATTAGGATTTTTCTTTTCATCAATCCAGTGTAAAGAATAGTTTTTATTTTGAAACCCACGTTGCCTGCTACAACGTGGGTTTCAAAAAGAAGAAAATATCGAATTTATTTATGTATGCTAAAAAGTTACCAAAGTTGAGGGAGTAAAGGTGTTATGATACTTGCTATTTTTTGTATTGGATTTTTTTAGGATTGAGTGAAAGAAACAACAAATGCAAGAAAGAACAAGAAATACTTTTTTGTTATTTCAAAATAAAATGTAAACAAAACAAACAATATTGCCCACGTTTTGTTCCCACAAAAAACGTCAAAAAAGCTAAAAATCGAAAAAAAAGTTAAAACCCGCTATTTTCGATCAAAAACTAAAAAAGTTGGCAGCAGTGTTAACATTTAATCTGGAAATGTCAATTTTAAGCTAAAAATTTTTATATTTTTTTTGACAGTCTAAGATTATTTATCGATAACACACGTATATTTGTTTGACATATCAAGATTTTTTATGGTATAATCATACTCTTTACACTTAGTCAGTTTTCCTATGCAAATATATTTGCACTGTTCTCCAATATAGAAAAAATACAAAAAATAGCAAGTATCATAACACCTTAAGCAATGTTTGCAAAGCTATACGATACTAAATAGCATGTGTTGTGCTGCTTTTGCATACTGTGTTTGTTTAGGTGTTAGTGTTTTCAACGTTCCCATCTCTGACAATAACTTTAGTAGTGCAGTTGGCATCTATTATCAAACTACGTAAAAATTCAGCTTCGGAAGCTGGGTAGCTAAGGTTGAAAAGGCTTAATTCTTTAATTAAATTTTGTAAAATGAAGGAAATATTACTCAAATTTCATTCCGAAAAAGGAATGAATTCTTAACTTAACTCTTAATGAATCAATTCTTAGCTTAATTCTTAAAAGCTTTAAATAATATGAATGAATTCTATTTTGAATGAATTCTTTCTTGAATGATTCAAAATTTTCTTAATTCATTTAGTAATAGGGTGAATGAAAAAAGATTTACTTTCATTCATTTAGTCAAATGATTAACGAAAGCTGCCATAATTTAACTGAAATATTTACATAAAACAAAAGCAATTTACTTACAATCTACAACAAAAGAAAAACTCTCAAGCTTCTTTGTATTAAATGAGTGATACTAAAATTTCTTCATTCAATTCGTAAAATGTTGAATGAACATATAATTTGATTCATTCAAGTTAGGAATTCATTCAATATCTATTAATGCTTTTGAATGAAGCTAGCGAATGAATTCTTAGGGAATGGATTAATGGAATGAAATATAAGCATTTTTTAATTCTGAATTAAATTTTTTGTGAATTAAGCTCAAATCATTTTAAAATATAGCTTTCCAAATTTTTAATCTTAAAATTAACTTTTAACCTTTTGAAAATAAAAATCACGTTGCATAAGGTGCATTGTATACCTTTCATATGATGCCTTAGTTATGCATATACCTCATATACTTCTAAAATGCATGCATAAGTAAGGGAAAATTCGCAGATTTTTCTGAAAATCTTTGATTTTTAAGTGATTACATTTCGGGAGCTAGAAGGAACAAAACTCTTAAGCTTTGTAAGAGTATTTGTTTTGTAAAAGGTAACGTTCATACCAATTGTCGTTAAATTTTGGAAAAGTGATGAAAACCCATTGGTTGCTTTGACATGCATTAAATGAAGGGCTTATTGTAAAAACTTGATAAGCCACATTTATTGTTTTATGAATTTTTGCTGTATTCTATACATGGATTGATTAATATTAATAAAAGTATTGCTTAAACACTTATTTTAAGTACCGAGAGTATAATAGTCCTGCGAAAATTATATTTTTAGCATCTTTTTAAAATGCAAAAACAGACTTAAAATAAAATGTGGCTTATCAAATGTATTATATCATTAAAAAAAAAAAAAAAATTAATTATAAATTTAATGAGTTTTTATATATATGAACTTTTATTTGTTTTATTAGCAATTAGCCAACCCAATTTAATTAAATCTTTATACTTAATAACATGTGCATGTTTTTTTTTGTTGATTACTAACAAGAAAATAGATCTAATGAGAAATATAGTGATATATCACTAGATTTTATCTTAAAATCGCCAAGATAGCAGTTAAAGTTAAAAAACAGCATTTTAAGCCGTCAATTCAGCCGCCGCCGGTTTTTTAACCTAAACGCCGCCGTAGCGAAAGCGGTTGCGCCGCCGCCGCCGAATATTTAGGGTTGGCTTGTTTCTCTGCTGACCAGGTATATTCGGCCTGATTACGGTTGTCGTAGTCGTAGTGAAAATATGTCGTTTTTAAAAAACGGTATTACTTTTTTCGAAAACTACGAATGTACAACACTGCTAGAAAATCTATTACAATTTAAGTATTTCGGTTGTCGTTTTCGACTGTCAAAATGTATAAAAACAGTCGTCTATTTTATTTCTCACGACAGATTTAAAAAATTCTTAAAAAATGCAAATTTCAATGAAATTTTAATTAAATTTAAATACTTTTGGAATAAAAATTATAGCACCGAAGCTGTTTGCGAAATTGGCGAACGTTTTAGAGTAAAAAACATAATTGGCAAAATCTGGAACATGTGCAGTTTAGAAACATAACTACGATTTCTTCAAAACTTTTACCCCAAAAACTAATTTTTGAGCTAATTTCAAGAAACAAAATATTTGTAGTCGCCGGCGCCCCCTTGCGGCTGGGCATTAAAGTTAAAAACAATATGCATGTCGTATGAAAGCTCTTTTAAATGGCTTTTCAATGGTGTACAATATTTTTTATTCAAAAATTGGCCTGTGTAAGTACTTAATAAATTTATAGATGGTCTACTGGTCGTTTAACACCATTGTTAAACCTATGATCACCAATGCTGCCCTGGCATGGTGGCCAAAGGTTGAACAGGTAGGGGCAAGGGATGCTCTCAAGAGGATCTACCGTCTTATGTGTATTGGCATAACGGGGGCAGGCGGAACCTGCCCGACGGATGCCATGGGGGTTATGCTGGGGATACCACCATTGCATATTTCTGTAATGGAGGCTGCCTGCATAGGATCCTCCAGACTTAGAGAATTCGGGGACATGAGGGGAGGTGATCTAAGGGGTCACATGAGGATCGCTAGAATCCTAATTGATGACCCGATTACAAAGGTTACGGATAGGAGGTCACCGGAGTACATCTTTGATAGGAACTTTAAAGTGATGCTGTTCGACAGGGCCATGTGGACCAACAGATCCTGGGAGCCAGAGCGGGGTTCTCAGATATGGTTCACAGATGGCTCAAAGCATGCGAATGGTGACACTGGTGCGGGTGTCTATGGACCAGGTTTCCAACGGGCCTTACCCATGGGTAGATACCCCTCCATTTTTCAGGCAGAGATTTTTGCTATCTGTGTCTGCGCGGAGGAGTGTCTACGAAGGGGCACTATTAGATCTCGTATCTACATTCTTTCCGACAGTCAGGCGGCATTAAGGGCTTTAATGTCCTATGAGGTGTCATCTGGTCTGGTCATGGAATGCATTCTGGCTCTTAACCGACTTGGCAGGCGCAACTCGCTTACCTTAGGGTGGGTTCCTGGTCACGAGGGGCATGAGGGCAACGAGAGGGCAGATTGTCTTGCTAATTGCGGGGCCCGAAGGCCCTTTATTGGCCCTGAACCATTCTGTGGTATACCTTTGGGGTAGGTTAGGTTAGGTTAGGAAGGGTTATGTACCCAAGGGCACAACTCCACTCGGAGACCAATACGGTCCATTGTGAATCCCTTCAGAGAAAAAACGGTGAGAAAGAGTAGAAATAGACAGAAAACATAGCTTGAAAGATAAAAATAAAGAAAGGTAGAAAGTATATATTTACTCCCCAGAAACCGGATCCTAACGTCCCCTTACTAGAAACAGCCGTTCTATCTCCCTGACAAATCTCAGCAAATCAACTGGATTGTATCCAGCGACACACCCGAGTTCGTCGTGAAATCTATCTCCTAGCCATTTCTGTCTGAGACCCTGTAACCTAGGACAGTGGCACATTATATGCTCAACCGTCTCCAGTTCCTCAACGTCCTCGCACAGCCTGCAAAAATCCGGTATGTCCCTGTCCCATCTGCTTGTGAAAGCCCTGACAGCACAATGACCGGTCAGGAACCCCGTAAGGGTCCTGAGACCTTCCCTGTCCAGTCCCAGAAGAACCTTGGTTGCCCCTGCGTCCAAAGCGGGCCATAACGCCCTAGACACCCTGCAGTCCATTCTGTTCCTCCATGATTGGTTAACGGTTTCGCGGAATCCCTTCCGTATAACCTCAAAGTAGTAACATAAAGGGGGCTTTACCCCCCCGTCTCTTACCGCCAAGTCCAGATTTGAACCCTCCCTCGCAAGTTCGTCCGCCAACTCATTGCCATCCACCTTGCAGTGTCCGGGTACCCAACACAGCCTCACCGTGAATGCCTCCATGAGCTCCCTCAGAGCACACCTACACCGTGCGACCAGGCGCGAGCGCACCGTGTAGTTTGTCAGTGCTTTGAGTGCCGCCTGACTGTCGACATAGATTGTCACCCTAGATCCCCCAACGATGTGTCCCAGTATCAATTCCGTCGCCCTCCAGATCGCCAGGATCTCCGCTTGGAAGACACTGCACTCATCTGGGAGTCTGTATGATCTTTTCACGTCAGTGCCAGCAATATAAACACCGGCACCCGTGCCCGTGTCCATTTTGGATCCGTCCGTGAATACTGCCCACCCCTCAAACAGCACATTGGATCCACGCCAGACCTCCCTAATCGGGAAGTCCACCGGAGGTGTTCCACCGAAGTCTAAGGTCAATATCATATGATCCGATATTCCCTCGAGACTACTACCATGATCAAGCAGTCCTACTTCGTACAATATTTTTGTGTGGTCATCTCTCCTAGGTCTTACCAGCGCAGACTCGTAGAGCCTAAATAAGTTCCTAGCAGCCACACTCCTCACATAATGTTCAATTGGGGATAGATGCAGTATGATATCCAACGCTGCCTGTGGAGTACTTCTCCTCGCACCTGTGATACCAAGAGAGGCACTCCTTTGGGCCTTGTTGAGCAACTTCCTACAGCTATCCACTCTCAGTGCATCCCACCAGACAGTACATCCATAAGTGAGAATAGGTCTAACTACCGACGTGTAAATCCAGTTTACCATATCCGGTCTTAGTCCCCAATTCTTACCGATGGAGTTTCTGCATGTGTAGTAGGCATTGAGGCCTCTCTTCATCCTTTCCTGAGTATTTCTCTTCCAAGACAATTTGCTGTCTAGGAAGCACCCCAAATACTTCGCACAGTCCGATAGAGGCAACTCGACACCATCTAACACTGGCCTCCTAAACTCCTCTATTTTATATTTCCTGGTAAAAAGCACCAGTTCAGTCTTGTTGGGGTTTACCCCCAGTCCCCTATCTTTCGCCCATGCCGAGAGCTCGCCCAGCCTCACCTGCATAATCTCGCTGATCGTGGGCAAAAATTTCCCCCTGACCAGCAGTACTATGTCATCCGCGTAGGCAACGACTTTCCCTCCCCTGGAGTCAAATGTCCTGAGAATTCCGTTAACCGCTAGCAGCCACAGAAGAGGAGATAAAACTCCCCCCTGAGGCGTCCCTCTGGTAACCCTTCTCCTTACGTTATGATCCCCCAGGCTCGAGTTGATGATCCTGCTGCTAAGCATACGGACTATCCACTCAACCAGAAAGCCCCTAACACCCAGCCCCACCAGCGAATCCCTAATGGCCTCGATCCTAATGTTGTTAAAGGCCCCTTCTATATCCAGAAACGCAGCAAGAGTATACTCCTTGTATCTCAGGCCGTGCTCCTTGTTAGGGCGAAGCTCGGGTCGTGGAGGGAGTCAGAATTCTCTCTCTATTGGGAAAACTCTTTTGGCCAACGACAGGCTAAGAGATTGATTTCTTTTTCCAGTGCAGGATCGAGGAGACTCTTGTCCCTCGGGAGCGGTGACTTGAGAACCCTGGTGTCTTACCTGACTGGACACTGCAATCTCAGATACCACCTGCTCAAAAGGGGTCTTTCGGACACGGATGAGTGTAGGTTTTGCGAACTGGTAGCTGAGACATCAGAGCATGTTCTTTGCGAATGTCCGAGGCTATGTGAAAGGCGTGCCAAGTTTCTTGGCAATCGCTTTGTCTCCCCTTCGGACATTATGAAGATTTTGCCTAATAGGATTATTGGCTTTATAGGTAGCTTGAATCTTTAGGGTAACTTTAGGCAGCACAAAAGACCTAAGTTGGTCGCGGTGCATAGTGCCATATAATCTCTCTCTCTAGAAATGGATAGCCGGATTTATAAGCTTTCTTTTGAGGTACAATATGACCACATATCTCTTGAAACAAAAAAAAAAATATCAAAGGTTAAATTTAGACATTGTGGATTTTTTGCGATTTTTGTAACCTTTTTATTTTAAAAGATATGGTAGTCCATTATACCTTTAATGAAAGCTTGTGAAATTTTCTTTAATTTTTTGTACAGTTTTTATATGCTTATATAGGCGATTTTTTTTATAATGTGATCTTTTTACAAAAAAAAAACACAAAAAAATATAAGGAAATTTTGAATTGGGTTGTAATGGGTTAAATTCTAGGGTCATATCGTACATCATTAAATAGAGCTTTGATATGACACGTATATTGTAATGATCGGACGTGTACTTTTTGAGATAATTGTAAAAAACTTTTCCGAATTTAATGCCTCGTCCAGCCGCAAGAGGGCTCTGGCGACAAAATTGTTTGTATTTGTATTTTTGTATTTGTATTTATTATCAAATTGCTTTTCTAATACAACAAGACACAATATCTTATAAATTACAGTACTAGAATCAGACAAGTTATAATAACAATGAAAAGTAATAAAAAAAATTTTTAAAAAAAAAAAAAATATAAAAAAATAATAATAAACAAAAAAAAAAAAATATATATGAAAAATAAATTTTTAAAATCAGCTCAAAAATTACTATGCGAGGTAAAAGTTTGGACATGATCGAAGTTATTTTGCTAAACAACACTTAGCCGTTTTCTTCGAATATCATTCGTCTCAGACATAGGCACTCATATTTTTCATCTGAAGTTAAAAAAATAAGTCCAAACCTAGCATTTTTTCATATTTTTGATAATTTAAAAACAAAATTAAAAATTTTTTATTGCCGCCAATCAGCTGTTTTTGACAGATCGTCATAGAGTGCTTCATAATATTAATAAATTTAACAAATTTGTCAACACTCTGTTGTTTTCAATCTATTACAAAAACATTTTAGTCGAAAAATTTACGTAATACCGCAACAAATAAAAATCGACAACGACTTCGACTAGAGTCGAAATACGACTACGACAACCGTAATCAGGCCCATTTTTTTTTGTTTATAAATACACAAAATTCCCCAAGCCTTACTTTTAGATTTTTATTCACTTAGATACCTTTTTGTTTAGATTCCTCAGATTATATCGTACATGTTGTTCTTCACTGGTATGGAATAATATTTTTGTATATAAATCAAGTATTATTTTAAAATTCCTTTGGCTTGCATATTAGTTTCTACTATAAATAAAAACGTTTTATCTGCTGGCAGTTTGCGAACAGTTACAATATTGACGGCAACTTTTAGTGTTTTGGTGCATATTTCATCAAACTTAGCTTTTGCATCAGAAGCATTTGAGCTTACAAGACTGCTAACAACTAAATTTGTAGAACGAGTTTTCCGTCAATTTGTTCAAGCTGAGACGTGACTGTGCTGATGTCCTTTCTAAATTTTAAGTTTTTTTCCCTAAGCTCTTCAATTTCAGTTATAATAGGTACAATATCGTCCTTTTTAGCGACGTCTTTAAGCTTATCATCCAAAATTCAGAAAATGTTTTCCATGAAAATACATCAGATGTTGGTGGTTGTTTGGTTGGTGGTTTTTTTCTTGTTATTGGGATATTTTTGACCCCAAATTTTAACCCTTGAATGTGAAATTGGAAACTCGTATTAATTTTCTCTTATTTAACACTTAACCAATTGTTTGGCACATCAATAAACTGTGCGCCCTTGTTAGTTTAGTTTTTTTAAGTATTGAAGTATTTTTTTAATTGAAAATTTAATGTTGTTGGTTTAAAAAAATATTTTGATAAACCAATTTGAACTTTGAAGCTTAAGAAAAACAACTTTTCTATTTTACCTTTGTTTGAATGACGTAGTTTCAAGGGACAAATTTTATAAAAATTGTATTTGTAGTAAAATTTTTAATAAAAAGTTATAAAATTACCGGTTTAATTTTTAAATTGAACAGCTTATTTTTATCAGTGATTAAGTATCTAGCGCGATTTCAGCAAAATCAATTTTTCAAATGACTAACTTGAACTGGCATCAACTTTCAACAGCAGTAGTATAGTTAAAGTTTAATTTTTTGAACGAAAAACTGAGCAGTAAAAGTTATTGTAAAAACTTCTAGTTCTTACAAACAGCAATAAAAACTTGATGGATAGAAATAATATTTGAACAAACAGTTATTCATAAACACACACAATAGCTGGCCAGCAAAAAAGTCGTTTTCTGTCGTATAACAAACAAAACGAAGAAAGCCTTGCCAGCAAATCTGTAGAGTTAAAAAAACAAAGACAAACTGATTTGTATACAAAGTGTGTACCAATCACAAAATTAAATAAACTTTTTTTAATGCAATGTTGAACAGTTTAATATGAGTACAGGCGGCATTTACTGCATTGCAGTGTTTTTTTTATAAAGAATTGTTGTATTGCTGATTGTTAATATATTATATTTACAGTGGATCACTTTCATACTTTATTTTGAGAAATATGTTTAATTGTCTGAAACATGAAGATTAAGTTTATCGTTTAAATTTGTATTTAGTTACTAAGCACTAAAATAAATTAAGAGCGAGTCATTTATAAAAAAAGAACCCTTTTTTAAAGCCTGTATTTTTAAACATTTTTCTATAAATTGTTTAAAAAACGAAAAGTCCGAAAATGGAAAGATTTTGTTTGAAAAATCCATATAATGTTGCTGCAAAAAGCACTTGTCATACAATGCAATCATGCAATAAAATGTTGACATTTATAACCAAGTTAAGCAGTAAGATCTTTTTTTCATAGTTTGGCTGATCTCACGGCCCGTATTTTACATTAAAAAATATCTAGAGTTAAACGTTAACGTGATAATTCAGCAGTTCTTAATGGGAAAAATTAATTATATTTTTACTATTTTTTAATTGTTATTGTTATTCGTATTGAAAAAGGGATCACATATTTTTCCGTTTCAGCACAATAGACGGATCGACTAGTTAGAGCATATTTAGCTCTCAATAGCATATTTTTGCATATTTTGATATTAAGAGCATATTTTTGATAAAAAATCCTTTTTAGTACATGTTTGTACTTTTTAGAACAAATCATTTTTAGAGCATATGTTTCCACGTTTTAAATTTTTCGTTAATAACAAGTATATATTTCAATAAAAAATATTCAAAAAGTTTTTTTTAATAAAAACAAAAGTTAAAGTTTTAAATTTTGAATCTCGCTCCTAGACGAGGACAAGAAATTCTCATTGAGTTTGTGATTTAACATAACAAATATCTCTAGAAATTCTAATAACAAGTCCCCTGAAGATTTCCTTGGGCAGGAATGAAATCCGGATAGGGACACGCCTACATAAGATTGCTTTTCACAATTTGTTAAATAAGTTTTGGGACTTTAGCACATTTAATTACTATAAATGCAATTAATGTTTATCCCGATGAAAATAAATTAAAAAAAAAAAAAAAAGTTCAAGTCGTTTTTGTAAATTTGATTTTTTTTTTAATTTGGTATAATTATTCTTTTATATAATTTTTTGTTAGCAATTGAAAAAAAATACAAAAGCTCTACTCCTATCTAAGTGCAGATTTTATAGAAAAATGCATTTTATGTAATTTTAAAGAATATTTTCGTTTTTAGGGCATAAAACCAAATTTTTAGTGCTCCTGATTTCCTTCTGATTACCTCGATAAATCAATTCGCAAAGAATTTAATAATTTCAACAATCACGGAATAATCGATAATGACTTTAAGTCAAGATTGACCTTTCTAAACCCGTTATTCGATTCAGAACTCATTAATTTTTAAAATACCAGAATATTGAATGATTAAAAAAAAATTCTTACGTTTTTAGCTGATAATATATTTATTTTTTATACAAAATGTTCAAAACTTTTAATTTAATTTTTATTAAAAAAAAATACTTTTTTAGCGTAAGGCTAACAATTTTCAATAATAATTTACTGTGAAATACCGGTTTTCAATAACACCTTCAAGCTTGATTCACGCGCTATCCTCCCATATCTACTATTTTCCAGTATTAATATTACGGAATACCATTTTCAAAAGATAATTTATAATATTTCGTAAATTCATAATTTCGTATCACCAATAGGGGAAAATTGTGAGATGGATATCCTGTGTTTTTCCCTTTATGTACCGGTATTGATGTTTCGGTAACGTTATATGAAATACGATACAGATAAAAATACTGAAAAAAACAAAAAATCCAAAAAAATTCGTTTCGATTACTAACCTTACTCTAAATAGAGATTTAATACAGAAACCACGAATATCGGGGTACTTAATCTATTATAACCTTGTATAGGAATTGGCAAGTTTGTTTAAATTATATTTTAAAATGACATTTGATGATAGATGATAAAATTTTATTTTAAAATACGATAAAAAATTTGTACCTATGTTTAGTGTACTATGTTCAAGAGCGCTAACAGATATTTTTTTTATATTTTTAAAATAATTTTATTAATATATTTAAACCTACCGGGTCAAAAATTGTTACATATATCAGCCTTTGAATTGAGTCGCATTACGACATATATCATTATATACAAATACATCTTATAATTTTTGTTAAAATAATTTTATATATGGTACGTGATATTTTTTTTAATATGGTACCTATAATAATCCAAATATATGTAGTGATCGATATGATTATATATGGTCCCATGCTAAGTTTTATTAAATTATATGTGACGTCATACTGAAAATATTTTCCTTATATTGTAATATAGTATTATATATAATCCCATATTTATTTTGCTAAAGTTCAATATCAAATTAAGTTATCTGCAAATTAAGACTCTTACATATGGCTTTACAGAGAGCACATCTGCGTATTAAATTAAGCAAAGAGTCAGATTTTATTTTCCTGTTCTGACAGCCATTAACTCTATATTTATGTGGACCTTTTTCTTACAATGTAGGTATCCCGATCCAGACCGGCAGATTTTAATGAACTTCGGATATTGTGTAGAGATTAGAAATTTTTAGAACCCGTGTTTTTTTTAGCTGATGTTTAGGCGAAGACACATTCACGGGTGTACAAATTATGCCTGAAGATTTTTAAGTATTTTTGTTATTCAAAAAAATGTGTGTTGAGTAACATTAAATCTGGCGTTTTATTAAAGAATTTTAGTTGTATTAAGATAAAAATAATGCATAGCCAATGCCTTTTTATCGGGGGAGTGTTTGAGCTTTTTCCGTTCGTTTATTATGCGACTTTTCCCGAATAGCCATTTTCCCCTATATTTCAAATAATTCTAAAATGTGGCAACTGTGGGTCCACTATATAGGCAATGTGGGTATCAAAATCTTTGTTTTCTTGAGTACTTTAACCCTGCGTACAAATAAATCTAGTTTTCGTAAATTAAAGACAAGTTTTCGTACAAAACCAAATAAAGTTTTAACCCTTAAATAGGAGATTGGGCAGCTGAAAAAATACGTGCATCTTTTTTTGTTCCTTTATAACATATCCAAAGTTCATTAAAATCTGCGAGTTCGGGTCGGGAGAACCCGTTAACCGTAAAAAACACGGTTGCATCAATTCGTATGTCAAAAACATTAGTGTATCCATTTTGCATCTGACATTATCTAAACTGATTTTCTATTCTTTGTCTTCTTTTTATATCTCTGGCTTGTTTTCTATTGTAATTTGAAAGAACAGTGATAAAACACCTAAAGGAACGATGAAAGTACCTAACTGAATCTCAAATCCATATATTAATTTGTAACTATGACAACAGCAATACCTTGATTTAAAAACATGTTTTTGTTTCCTGCTCACTAAAGGAAAATTAAATGGTGTGTTAGCATTATAATTCATATAAAGGCTTACTTTTAATGTTTTCTTGTTCTTGTTCTTTTTTTTTTTTTTTGCTCCTTTAGGATTTATTTTTGTTTTCTTTTCTTTTTGTATAGCATTTATTTACTTTAACATAAAGTAAGGGAAACGGTGCTCACAACAATATCGAGAATAGCCGACTGCCGTACATCCAAGGGTAATATTTAAGCCATTAGATTTATTAAAAACACATTGTTTCCATTTCTCTATTATTATCGTTTCAGTGTATTATTTTTTTGTCTTTTTTTCTTCTTGAAAGGAGAGTTCTGCGTTTTGCTAAATATAAGGCAATGAAGACTACCGTTGCAAAGTGGTTTTATGCAAAAAAGTGGCAATATATATGCAACTGCTAAACTACTGGCCCGATTGGGGAAAAAATGTATGTTTAATGTAGAGAAGGAGTAAGGCTTTTAGAAAATTAATTTGTTTTGTTACCCTGTTCTATTACAGGGTGAGCACCAGCGTGATAGAGGAAAACACCTCGTATGTAAAAAAAAACTTTCGGAGCTTTTAACTTATTAAATTACACAGTTAAACACTAACACCCAAATGCATAGACATTTTGTTGTTTTCTATAAAAACAAATTTTATTTTTAAAACTGTTATAAGCAGGAATCGGAAGTTCATGTTTTTTCCGTTAAGTCTGAGAACAGAGTAACAAAATATTCAGGCGAATCAAAGAATTTGCATTAAAATGGCATCGATTTGTTAGTGCATATTTTGCATTTAAATGCATATTTTGCTTTAAACGCATATTTTTATTGCATATTTGTACTTATTTGGCTTCAAATGCATATATAAATATTCACCTTCAATTTTATTTTATATTTGACAAATAAATGTAAATTTTTAAAGTGATTTTAACAACGAGCATGTAGACAAAAGATGATTCAAGCTGATCAAGCCTGTTAAGTGTTATCTAAAATTTTGTATGCAAACTGGGAATAAGAGAACAATTTTTTAAATGCGTATTTTTCAATATAAATAATTAAATAATTTAAATTTTGCATTGATTGTACAAAACATTGGCAGAGAATATTTAAAACTATACAAGTAATTTTAAAAATTGTAATAAAATAATTTATTTAAAATGTCTCTTTTTAAGTTTTTTTTTTTTGTTATTTTTCTTGGAAACTTTCAAAATCCCTGTTCGACTTTTTAGGAGAGAGGCGTTATTTAAAATATATGAAAGTATTACAATTTGTTGCAACTGTGCAAAAAATAAAAGAGAATTAAGAAATATTTATTTTTTGTCATTTTGGTCCAAACTGCTCAAGCCGTGTTAAGTATTTCTTAAATTTTATATGCATTTGAATTTTGACAGTTTCGAAGAAAATTAATAAAAAACTTGAAAAGTGAGTCACTTTAAATTAATTATTTTTCGTGTTTTTAAGCCATACAAATTAAAGTTTAATGTTAATTTGTATTGTTTAATATATTCTCTGCATAAGTTTTGAACAATTAACACAAAATTTAATTATTTATTTTTAATTAATAACGAGTTTTCAACCTCCGTATATTTACAAAAATAAAGCAAATCGAACATATTAGCTAGGTCGATACTAGTATTTCAATCTGGCTAAAGATCTCATCAGAACCCTATGTTTTAGAAAAGTTAGTCTGCCATAATAGGCAGAACTTTAACAAAAAACCTATTAACCATTAATTTTGCTCCATTCTTGTCTTCTGAGTAATCAAGCACGTGGTTAGGGTCTTTTCCTAACAAGCATCATGACGTTACTTAACTTTGAAGAACAAAAATGTTCTATATATATAAAAAAATTTTAGTTTTTACTCTGGCTCAAGTAATATTTTTTACAGTTTTGTTAGTTTTTTTTTTATATACATCGAGATTATTTTTATGTTATTTTTAATTTATAACGAGCAAAGCAAATTAAACATATGAGCTTTGTTGATACTAGTATTTCGATCTGGCTAAAGATCTCATCAGAACCCGAAGTTTTAGAAAAGTTAGAGCCTCCATAATAGGCAGAACTTTAACAAAAAACTTATTAATCATTAATTTTCCTCCATTCTTGATTTTTTTTTTTTCCTAACAATCATCATGGCGTTACTAAACTTTGAAGACCAAAGATGTTCTATTTATATAAAATTTTTTATATATTTATATTGAAAAATACGATTGAAAAAACCACTAAAAACTATTTCTCTTATAAGGAGATTCTACCAATGAGTTTCCTCCGATATTAATAATATCCGGAAATGTGATAAAGGATAACCAAATAAGGAATACGTATTTTTATTTAGCGGCAATCTAAAGTTTAAGGGTTAAAAGTTTGGTGAAAATGAATTAATTTTTGTATGGATACATGTTTGATAATAATGAAATTCAGATTTTTCTGAACGCAGCGCTGATGTACTCGAGAAAACGAAAATTTTGGTACCAATATTGCCTATGTAGTATGTTAAGGTTGCCATTTATTTGAAATATTTAAAATGTAGGCGAAAATGTAGGCTCTTCACGAAAAAGTAGAACAAAAGCCGGCTCAGACACCCCTCGATTAAATTTTATAGGCATTAACCAAATATAATTCTTTATAAAAATAGTTTTATTTTCACTCAAAACACATTTTTTTGAAGAACAAAATACTTAGAAGTTATCGGACATACTTTGTATACTAGTGTATGCGTCTCAAAAAACTCTTTCATTTGTTACCCCATTTGTGTAAAATTTATTTTAAACAATTCGAAATAAACCGGAAAAAAGAAAAACGTTGTAATTTTCGACATAAATTTTTAACCCCTAAACATGAGATTAAGACACTAAAAAAGTGTCTTATTTTCTACTCCTTCGTAACATATCCGAATTCCATTAAGAACGAAGAGAACCCATCTTGATACTCCTTTTTTAGTCTCAGTTTGCATATACAATTTAAGAGAACACTTAGGGCTTGAGCAGTAGTATGTCCCGAATAAAAAAATTAGCAATACCACTTTATTGGCAATACCAATTAAGTAAAACATTTTTGCAGTGGAACTTCAGTTCTCTACCAGCGATTAAAGTTACCGACTGTAGTGCATTTTGACCAAAAAAAGGTTTAGATTTTTTTCCAAATAGGGCTCAAAAGTTTCGTGATTTTTGGCTCATTACTGGAAAAATATTTTTAAATTTTTTATAGAGTAATTTTTGTTCACCAGAGGATTTTTTAGTTTTGAGCAAGTACATTTCTATACTTTATATTTTTTTAAATTTGTAAATAGAAATTGTACTGGGTATAAACTAAAAAAATTCTCTGAAGGACCAAAATTACTCTACAGAAAATTTTAAAATATTTTTCCATTAATAAGCTAAAAATTACGAAACTTTTGAGCCAAATTTTAAAAAAATTGAACCTTTTTTTGTCAAAATGCTCTAAAACCGACAACTTTAATCGTACACTTTATATATAAAAATAAATGTGAGGAAGTATTTTCCTCAAATAAAAATATATAATTTGATCCGAAAAATGGTTCTATTAAATTGTATTACTTTGGATCATTAGATTTAATTAGATACAACTTAATAAAAATTAATCCAATTGTATCCGAGTGTTATTCCGATCGAATTACATCTAATTTAATTTGCTTTGATATATTTAGAAACAATTAGATTTATAATAATCCAAATATCATTAAATTAAAAGATATTATATAACATACATTTGATCTCCATTATTCGGGTTTAAAACGAAAAATACTGCTTTAAATTTATCAATAACTTAATTTCATTTCGATTTTTTGTAACAGATTTTTAGTTCTAAGCGAAATTCGTCGTTGCGAATAAGAAAAAGCTATGTATGTGTTTTTAAAAATTTACATAAGAAAGCTACATTATAAATGTATGCAATATTTTAAGGTCTTGATTATATAAATAATTTTTGAAATTCTAAAATTATTAAACATGATACCAAAATTTAATCGATTTAAAACATTAGTTTCTAATTTTCCAAAACTACCTAATATAATGCAATTCAGGAAACTTGGTTTGATGCAAAGTTAGTTCATATATCAAATTCCTGGATACAATTGTGTTCACTGGGGTAGAGATGATGGTTATGGTGGAACATCTGTCTATGTACGTAATAGCATCCAATACAACTATGCCAATTTACTAAATACAAAAACGCTTGTAATTAAAAAACTAATTATTTGTTTTGAAAAACTATTTTTATTTATTTTACACAGTATAGACTATAAATTATTAATTCACTTTTTGAAGAAAGCCAATGGTCCGCGATCTTCTATTTGGCGTATTGTATGCTTGATAAATACAATCATGCTTTGGACGTCATTCATTTTCAATTTTTTTACATTGCTTTTAAGTTTTCTCTTTAATTCTTTAGTGCATTTGGCTTCCCAACTATTTCCATACACTTTTTGGCATAAAAGACCTCAAAAGTACTCAATTGAACGTGCTTATGGGAAATTTGGAGGATTCGCGTATTTCGATAAAGAAATTATTTTTTTAAACCATTCCAACGTCTTTTTTGCGACATAATAGCAAGCTGTCATTATGCTAATATGTCGTCTTTAGAGTGTCTGTCTCTGATAAATTTTAACACTTTTACAAAACATTTATTAATGTAAACATCCGCGTTTGCACCATAGCTTTTGAATCTTGAATGTAAAATTGTGATATATCTTTTGCCGAAATGGCTGCCCACACTAGTACTTTTGGTTCAAATTTCGCTTTGGCCGAATAAAATCCATAATTAATACTTTCGTTGTTCAAAAGAAAAGTATTTTTAATCACCCAAAATTATTTGAATATTTTTTTCATGACGTTTTTTCTCAGTTGATTTCATTTTGTTGGTATTTCTGCCTATTGTTTATTACGATATTTTTGTGTCTTCCTCTGGTACACACAGAATAAAACTATGGGAATAATATCGAAGTGCTTATACAACTACATAAGTTGCAGGTTAGTTTCACAAATTTCTTGTAAATTATACACATTTTGTCAGAAATTTTTACTAGGCTTGTGTATATTTTATTGTAGAGAACTTTGTAAAACTAACTTGAAACTTATGTATTTGTATAATTACTATGCACTTTGATAATATTCCCCCTAGTTTTTTCTGCGTGTAGTGTTTCACTTTCATTTGAAGTAAGTTTTTCCGAATTGTTTCCTTGGAAACGCGAAATTTTCTGGCCATCTTACGATTTGATACCCAAATTTGATTAACCGCCGATGTTTTTAAGCTCAGCTGCGGTAAATTTTTCTGGACTTCCTTTCTTTTTTTTTTTATCCCGGTTGATGCCACTCCATTTTCAAACCTTTTGAATATGGAATATATTGTGCTACGTGGTAATTCTTTCTTAAGGAAATCATATAATACTTCGTTTTTACGATACCGTCCAAGTATGTCTATGACATTATTTAAGCTGTTTTGTTCAACCACTTTTATTTTTAATTTTTCAATTCTGAATATTTACAATAATGCTTATAATACAGTAAAGAGCATTCTCTCAATTTTCAACCCCCGTGGGCTTAGACTAGAAAATGCTGCTTGCGCGACGTACATTACTCAGAGAAAAACAGAAATAAGTTTAGAATATTTGTATTTATGACCAAGTTTGAATTAATTTATGTATTTGTATACGGGCTACTTATGGTCAGGTTGTATTTTTGATGTAAATAAAAACAATCTATTTCATCTTTTTTCTCAACGTTTCGTCGGGTTTGTTTCCGACTTCCTCAGGAGAATATTTATTAAATAAATTGTTTATTTTCCTTTCACATCGTTTTTGAAAATTTAAAAAATATATAAAAAACTGGACTTCACGACACAAATAATTTAATAATTTTAAAAATAATCAAAAAAACGTAAATATCACAGAAAAAAACTAAAATTAATCTTAACACTAGTATTGCAGAACTTAACACGTCAATTTATCCAATGTAACAATTTCATCCAATGTAACAATTTCAACAAGCATTATAATGACCATATCATGGTCTCTATAAACTTTTTTTGAACACAAAAATAATGAAATCCCTACTAATTCAAAATGTCCTACATATATATAGTGAAGCATTTCATACATTGGACGAAAATCTATGAAATATTTAATAAATATGATGAATCTTTTCCTTTGACTGTGGCTAGCGATTATGAACGTTCGGTTGTTGCTTTGTTCGCATTGTGTTAATAAAATTAAGTAAATTTTTGTTAATCACTTGTTGAAACAAGATCACGCTACACAACATAAACAAGTACACGTACTGAACTTCGTTTTTTTACTGCTACACACACAAGCGTAAATGTAATAGTATATGTTATGCCCTTCGCTGTTATAATATAAGATTTTATTGAATAATATAAGATTTTATTGAATAATATAAGATTTTATTGAATAATATAAGATTTTATTGAATAATATAAGATTTTATTGAATAATATACGATTTTATTGTCTGTGAAACTAAACAATTTTATAATTGTTTTATTACTGGAAACCCTGAAAATCAATAGAAGATTACTAAAAATAATATATTTTTATCGATCTCAAAAATGTTGTGTAAATAGATTTGTCGATATTATTGAAAATTTATTGTAGTTACATAGTCGATGTTATTGCATATTTGTTGAGGATTCCAATATAGACTTCTTGAATAATACATCAATTGATTTGTTGAATTTACTAGAAAGTTACGATTATAAAAATGGTCACACATTGATAACACGTCATTTACCTGTCACATCCTGGCATGATAACGCCTATACAAATCTTCCAAATACTATATATTGATGCAGTAGAATGTAAATTTTCAGATCGTAACCTAATTTCTTGTAACATTAGAAAGAAAATTCAAAATGCAAATTATACTGAAGTTATTCAGAAACACCGTGACTATAATAAGTTTGAAGAATGTTTTGTTTTTGATGAGTATTCAAGAAACTGCCCAGCCAGAAATTGCCAATGGTCTGAAAAATCAAGCACTGGCAGAGCACTATTTGTTAATGATCCAACAAATAAATTGCTGGCAAAGTACTGATTTACAACACTCTGCCAACGTTAGTAAAAAGTGTTTTGCCAGTGCTTAATTAACAAAATTTACAACAGTAATAACAATTAAAGCACTGGCACAGCTCTGGCTTAGAACGCTCTGCCAACGTTCGTAAAAAGTGCTTTGCCGTTACTTGATTTAAAAAATTTACAACCGTAAAAATAAAAAAGCACTGGCACAGTACTGACTTAGAACGCTTTCCCAACATTGGCAAAAAGTGCATTGCCAGTACTTATTTACCAAATTTACAACCGTTAACTTAATAAAAACAGTGGCACATCCCTTGTTCACAACAAGAGTGAAAAAATTCAAAACTAAATTGCAATTTATGACTTGAAGTTAAGAATGTTAAGGACTCCTATTATATTCAGCACAATGTATAGTTTTTGTACTAAAATTTTACTTAAGAAATTTATTTTCAAATTTCTTTCTTTAGTAAAATTGCAGTAAAAAATCGTGCTAACTTAGCACAAAAATAATTTGATAAAAAAAATATTGAGTTATTTTGTAATTAACTTAGCTGAAGCAAGCCTATTGTTATTTCTGTTCATTCAATAAGAAATAATACAACTCTTTACTGAAGTGAATTACTAAGTAGGACTTTATTGGTCGTTTTTGGTTTTGGTACTGGCAAAGCGCTTATTGCCAGTGCTTTGCCAACGTTTTAAAAGAGAAACGGCCAAGCCCTGCCCGGTGTTATCATTTTGGGGTTGGCAAAGCACTTATTATATTATTAAAAAAGCGCTTTCCTGGTAGTTCTACCAATGCTTTGCCAACGTTTTAAAATTATAGTTTTGGTACTGGCAAAGTGCTCATTGCCAGTGCTTTGCCAATGTTTTAAAAAAGGAACGGCCAAGCCCTGTCCGGTGTTATCATTTTGGGGTTGGCAAAGCACTTAAATCTTCAGATATCCAACGCTCTGCCAACGCTCATACCACCGTTGAAAGCACTGGGCCAATGCTTTGCCGTTCGTATTTTTCTGGCTGGGTGGTAATAATATCTAGTGTGGATACCGTGTCGGCAAACTTTCCATCGCAGAGAGAATTATTTTACGTGTGGACCACACATTTCTGTTACTGTTAGTATTATATCTGATATCAAAAGAGAGCTGTTATGATAAACCTATAAACAACAATATCGAAATACACACACACATACATAAAAGATTGTAAACAAAAAAATAAAGGTTAAACACCTAAAAATAAAAAAACTACCAGAAGAAAAATTGTTGAATTGTTATAAATAAATTAAAAGTTATTTTTGAACCGAATAGTTGGAAATTGAAAGAATAAACCAGGGACCGAAAATAACAGTTATTTTCAAATTTTTAAACAAAAAAAGCAATTAGACGTAAATGTCGGAAAACTGTTTCAAATATACCATTTTGATCCTTATGAACTAGTCTATAATAAAATGCATTGCTTTTTAAAATTTTGATTTTTATTATTTTTAGCAAAAATAAAAGTTTTTTTTTTGATTTTTATTTTTTTGTATTTGTATTTATTTATTTAAACTTTGCATTTCTAATACAACAAGAAATAATATCTTATAAATTAAAGTATTAGAATCCGACAAGTTAATATTTAAGTAAAGTAAATTACAATCGCACTTAACATAAAATTGAATATAAAATAAAAATTTAAAACATTTAAAATAATTGAAACTAGTTTTTTAATTAATAAGTTTAGATTCATAAAAAACAATTAAAATAAAAATAAAACATTGTTAGCAATTACAGTAATATAGCATTAGTGATTTTTTGAAATTTACTGCGTTGCTAATAAATTGCAAATTATTTGGTAGATGGTTCCAGAGGTGTATTGTGAGAATAAAGAATTGGTTTTCTGACGCTGTGTCACGATGTTGAAATTGCGTTATGCCATTATTTCTGGGTGATGATGTGGAACTAATATTTGATTTTTATTTTTTCGAGCAAAAATAAAAGTTATTTTTTGATTTTTATTTTTTCGAGCAAAAATAAGTTATTTTTTGATTTTTATTTTTTCGGGCAAAAATAAAAGTAATATTTTGATTTTTATTTTTTCGAGCAAAAAAAAAGTTATTTTTTGATTTTTATTTTTTCGAGCAAAAATAAAAGTTACTTTTTGATTTTTATTTTTTCGGGCAAAAATAAAAGTTTTTTTTTGATTTTTATTTTTTCGAGCAAAAATAAAAGTTATTTTTTGGTTTTTATTTTTTCGGGCAAAAGTAAAAGTTATTTTTTGATTTTTATTTTTTCGGCCAAAAATAAAAGTTATTTTTTGATTTTTATGTTTTCGAGCAAAAATAAAAGTTATTTTTGATATTTATTTCAATTTCTTGAGTTGAAATTCCATAAGTTATAAATTTTTATTCTAAAAATGTTTTTATTTTTATAACGAATAAATAACAAACAACGCAGTTATATTATATATATATAATATATAAATATATACATATAATATATAAATTTTATGGTTGCCTTTTGTAATATTTTTGAGTTTTATAATCAGTAAAACTTATTTTTAATATGACGATTTTTTTGAAGAATTCTTGTTTTAAAAATGACGATTTTAGTTTCCAAAAATTGGCGCACTGCTCGTACAAATAGAGATGTTTGTGTTGTAGTTAGATACTTAAAAAATGTATAATAATATATATTAATACAGTTATCACAAAAAATAACATTGCAAAATATTTGCTGTATATCTATCATCACTGAAAAATCATAATAACAAAGCTAATAACTTTTATTTTTGGTAAAAAAAAAATTAAAACCAAAAAATGACTTTTATACTTGCTCGAAAAAATAAAAATCAAAAAATAACTTTTATTTTTGCTCGAAAAAATAAAAATCAAAAAGTAACTTTTATTTTTGGCCGAAAAAATAAAAACCAAAAAATAACTTATTTTTGCTCGAAAAAATAAACATCAAAAAATAACTTTTATTTTTGCTCGAAAAAATAAAAACCAAAAAATAACTTTTATTTTTGCTCGAAGAAATAAAAATCAAAAAATAACTTTTATTTTTGCTCGAAAAAATAAAAATCAAAAAACAACTTTTATTTTTGCTCGAAAAAATAAAAATCAAAAAATAATTTTAACTTTTGCTCGAAAAAATAAAAATCAAATAATAACTTTTATTTTTGCTCGAAAAAATAAAAATCAAAAAATAACTTATTTTTGCTCGAAAAAATAAAAATCAAAAAATAACTTATTTTTGCTCGAAAAAAATAAAAATCAAAAAATAACTTTTATCATCTGATTTTTATGAAAAAAAGGAATAATTTGTACGGTCCCTGGAATAAACGGACGTCTTTACTCAATGGGTGACAGAAAATTATGAGAAGACATGATATAAATATGAATATATCGGTGACGATAATTTGGTTTAATTATTAAAACTGTGTCTATAATTAGTTTTTCCGAGACTTTTAACCATCCTGTGATAGGAACAGACAAGATTAAATTAATTTCGTATAGTATGCAACTTAAATTCTATTTTTTCGCGCACTTTGATTCTTCAGTTTTTTTATTGTGCGTAAAAAATGCGTTTTGCATAAAATTTTAATTGCATATCTATTTAAAAAATAGAAAATTAATTAAATCTAAACTTTGTTTATATAAGGAAGTCAATAGGTCGTTGAAAAATATTCTTTATAGACGTAATTTCCACATCTTGAAAAACATAGCACACCTTGACAACTTCACGGACCGTCACTGGAATATGTAACGCCTCTCCACCCTAAACGTTAATATGAATATAGATAATTTAATTCCTTTGTTCTGTTGGCGTTCTCGCACATATTATATCCAAGTTAATATCTAATGTGGTAAATGCCCGTAAAAGATATGTGTAGGCCTATCGCATTATTATCTTTTATTGATAAAATTTCTGAACAAATAATTCACAAACAACTTTTAGCTCACCTGGAAAAGTATAACCTACTCTATGATTGTCAATATGGTTTTAGGAAGGGTAGTGGTACTGATTTGTTAATTATGTTATGTTGTTAATATGCTGTGGTTTGGACCACGGATTTAATGGTGTAGCTGGTATCTTATATAATTTTTCAAAAGCATTCGACCTTGTAGATCATGATAACAGAAAGCAATATGTCGAGGTAAATAACAGCAGTTGTTTTCTTGGAGATGTTGAACATGGTGTGCCACAAGGCAGTGTTTTAAGTTCACTACAATTTACAATTGATGTAAATTATATTATGCACCTTGGACTTTTTGTCAAAATATATATGTATGCTGATAATGTATCTCTTTTTTATCCATACAAACATGAGACAGTATTGAAAGCATATATGAAGAGAGACGCTGCTCTAATTTATGAATATGCAAGGATAAACAAATTACGTCAATAGTTTGTCAGAAACCAAAGTCTTAAGTTTTAAACATTATTTAAATAATGATACTGAAAGTTGTAGGGTTTTTGCAAGCGATGCTTAAATCAAAAATAGCACATGTAATATGAATATTGTATAATTTTAAAAACAAATTGAATGAGAAAACAAAGTTAATACTTTATCAAGCATCAATCCAAAGTCATCTAAATTATTTGGTGCTAATATATGGTCATAAAAACAGTACAGAACTGCAATCTCTGCAAAGGGTACAACATAAAGCACTTAAACACGTTTTTAATGTACCTCCTACGTTAACGTTATATGTATCCAAAAATGTCTTACCAGTATATGGACTGTATAAAATGTAATTGCTAATTTTTGTATTTAAATCTTTATACACTATTGGTCAAAGCACAATAACCCTTTCAAGAAATTAAACCTCTTTCAAAACTAGAAGTAGCTCAAATTTAAGAACTTCGAAATGCAGACTAAACCTCAAATCAAAGTGCTGAATATATTGTTAGTTTGGAATTTAAAAATTTATCACAAAACTTAAAACATATTAATGCTTTCTCAACTTTTAAAAGAATTGTTACATAATTTGGAAATGCTTTTAAGGTAATATTTATTTTTTTAGTTTCATTTATTTATTTTTGTTTATCAATAAAGTCGTAGGACGAGGAGGCAAAATAAACTGTGAAACAAAATACTTTTTTAATTAAATTAATAAAACTAAAAAAAATAATAGGTTACCATATAATGATTTTCAAAAATTTTTGCAATTATTTTATAACCCGACTAAAAAAGTTATATGGTAAAGGGTCCGCCAAATAACTTTTTTTTTTTGAACTCCTGAACCAATTGGACTTTGTATGGCGTCATACCACGGTCTTTATGCTAAATTCGTCTCAATGATGTCTCCGAAATGTTCAATTGTTGAGAACGACGGTGAATTGATGTTGATGGCGCTTCATGCACACTTTTGCCACAGCAGCAATATTCTCGGGTGTACGCACTGTTTTTGGCTTTTCACGCTTTGGTTTATCGATGAGGATGCCAGTTTCTTTCACTTTTTTCACAAGATAACGAACATACGGACCATATTCGTTCAGCGGAAGGATAAAACTAATTATCTGTCAAATCAGACATGAGCTAAGTGTTACCAATTACGAAATAAGCACTATTTGAAAAAAAAAAAAAAAAAAAACGTTAGATGGCGGACCCTTTAGCATATCTAATTAGATAGAGTCCAAAAACTAATCAGATACAATTTAATCCGAAAAATTATGAATACGTAATAATACGGATCATATTGGATTAAATTTCTTCAAATAATATACAATTGAATCCGAAATTTAACCAGATATTATTATAATATCATAATACATAAAATTTAATACAATTATGTCCAATTTCATATAAATGGTTCAATTTGTACTTTTATTAAATATAATATCGTCTTATATTCAAATGGAGCTATCTACATTTTTTTTAAGGAGGTTTAGATGCGAAAATATTCACTGACGTAGTTGTCATCTATGGTATTCATTTCAAATTTAAAAGATTATTCTAACCCTGCTTTTTTTTAGCAAAATTAGATTGAGCAATCTGTTTTTTTTAATTACTAAATGTTTTTGCATTATTATAACTGGATAGTTTATTTATAAAATGATTGTTACGAATCTGGTCTGAAAAAACTTTCAGCTGCTAGAGATTCTGAGATATTCGTGAAGTAAGCACGAAAATAATAATTATTTGAACATAATTTACATAAAAGATAATTATCAGCACTAGTCAAACATTTTGACCAGCTGGGCACACAGCTACCCAGCAAAACCAGACATTACCAAGTAATTAAGCGTGGAAGTAGAGCATAAAGGGTTTCACTAGTTACCAGGCTATTACTTTTGTTCGCGATGTGGAAAAACTCTTGGGTGGTCATTACCCCCTCGCTTAAAAAAAAACTCGTATAATTAGTTACCTGATTGGTTACTCATAGTGAATGAATAAGTGTTTACTTTAAGATAGGGAATAAGTGGTTACTCACAATGATAACAAACGCCACCTAGGAGTCACAAAATAAGTAGTAATTTTTTTAAAAGAAATTTTTAATTTTTTTAAAATAACTTTACCTCGGAAAATTAGCTTACCCGATGAAAAAAAGTTGATATATACATAGTCATAAATAGCTTGATATAATTATATATGTAACACACCTAGTTCAAAAGTGACTCAACTCAAAATTTTAATTTTTCAGGTTTATATGCTTAAACTATGCACAATACACTTGTTTATCTATAAAAAAATATCAGTGTATTTTGTTGTTGTTGACTGTTGCTAAAATTATGTCTTTCTTTATGTTTTAATTGGTATAAAATTGCAAATATTTTTTGTCGATTTCTGCAAAATGAAAAATTTTTAGTTGTGACACTTTTGAACTAGATGTGCGATATATTTACGTCTCATACTCAATTTTACGAAAATTTCTGATATAGCGATATAGTTCATATTGTTTAGCTCTTGATATATACTTGATATAGCAAGATATGAGATATATATATATACATAGGTATATATGATGCAATAAAATCAAACATTCTATATATATAAACCTATATGTCAGAAATTAAGAAAAAAAAATCTATAAATTTGTATATGTAATTATCAGAAAATACAAAGAATGTATACAATGTATTTAAAGCAAAAAAATATTGTAAAAAAAGCAAAAGTAAAAACTTAGAAAAGCTGCACTTAAACCAAATTTCAAAGTTAATAGATTAAATAATATTTATGAGTAAAAAACCATTTTAAGTCAGAACGTCGTAAAAACTTTAATAATCCCAAAATCTTTTAAAGCTCAAAATCCAAAAAAGTAAAAAATACATACAAAAGAAAAAAAGTTAACTTGCCTTCTCTGATAATTAAATATAAACATATATGGTAGAAACAAGAACAAAATTCGATTACTTTTATATATAATTGTATATGTCAAATTAAAATACATCTAATTATATTTAAATTTACATTATTATTTGAAATGTGAAACAATGCGTATTTTCTAACAATTTTCAAGGATTTTAAGAAGTTATATTAAATTGTACCAAATTGTTTATAGCTTGGTCAAATTAGATAGACCCATTTTTCGAATCAAATTATATAATATGAGATCATTTGGCCATTTTTCGGATCAACTAAGATATGATGTGACATGAAATTATATATATATGACTATGTATTTTTATATATTTTTATATATACCCGGATATACATCTATGGACATAGAAATGGAACATTTCATACACATATTATCTTCCTGCCTGTTTCTTAATAATTATAAAACAAATATATTTTTTGCCACTATTGTAAACTGTAATCTGTAGTCTCAGATTATATAAAAAATTGCAGAATTTACAACATGCTAATATTTTCAACAAAATTTCTTAACATTTCTGAATTAAATTTGTCAAATGCATATCAATTAAAAATTGCTACTGTCTACATGACGTATAAATAACACTACTAAAATTTCTTTACTCTGTTCATATTATACTTGGAGAACCAAATAGGACACTTGCACACTCTGTAATATTTTAATTTTCATAGCTTGCGTATGAAATAAGTGGATTCTTTGCTAATTGTACCAACGTATAATGTATAACGAGATGAAATCTCCCACTCAAATTGCTAAAATCCTAAAGTGTTCACGAAATATGGTATAAGCTATTCGTCTAAGTGCTAAATACACGAAATATCATACACCAAATTTGGAACGTAAGACAATCCAACGTAAAACAACAACTTATGTGGACAGGACTATATTACGCAAAAGCAAACTTAATCATTTTATGTCCTCCCGGGAAATAAGTAATGAAATCAGACAACAATTTGACGTGCAAGTGTCAGACAAGTTAACAAGAAGACGATTGAATGAAGCAATCTTCTTTGGACATATTAGTAGAACGAAACTTTTTCTATCAAGAAAGAATATTAAAAAGCGTATTGATTTTGTCAAACCAGACAAACGAAATGAGTTGTCCTTTTGGAGAAATGTCCTTTGGAGGGATGAAACGAAGGTAAATCGTGTCGGAACAGATGGTAGAACATTTGAACATACGCCCAAAATACCACGCTTTAAACATCAAGTGCACTGAAAGACGGTGGGGGAAATATTAGGGATTTTTCCTGGCACGGTATATTTAAGCATTCTTAAGAATGTGATGGAGCTGTTTGCATATAAAAAATATGCCAGTTAAGTGGACCTTTATGCAAGACAATGATCCGAAGCATTCGGAAAACATTGTCAAGATTGGTTTTTGCAAGAAAAAAATTTAGGTTTTGGTCTGCCCAGCCCAAAGTCAGGACCTTAATCCTATAGAAAGTTTATGGAATGACGGAAAACCCAAAGTTTCGCAGAACAATTATAAAAGTTCCAGCGAACTTTGGACTGGTATTTTAAAAGCCTGGTATTCCATACCAAAGGAAAGATGACAAAGATAAGTGGAGAGTACGAACAGAGGATGAGAAGCAGTTATTACTGATTATGGGTAAAGTAAAAAATATTAGTGTACTAGGTTAAAATATTAATAATTCTTTTAAATACTCACAAAATTTATATGTTCAGTTATTTTTATTAGTATATATGTATTTGTCAATATATATAAAATAATTTAACGATTTCTTTTTTAAATAAAGCGTGAATTAAAGCCGTCACTAATAACACTTTCGTTATATGAAATAACAATTTTAATTCTTGTTTTATTTTGCAAAATAAATGATCATGCTTTTTATCACATAAAAGTGTCCTATTTGTATGCCCACGGCTGTATGTATCGGATATATATTTCGGAACTTTTTTGTTCGGCCCGATGAAAAAAGTTTATATACTCGCATACAACTTGATATCATTATATATACTTATATAAGGATAAGGTTAATTCGTAAGAAAAAAATGCATTTTTTTGTGACTACACAGTTAAAATCTCTTAATTAAAACTAATAGGACATTAAAGCATGACATTTGAAGAATGTTGTATAAAATTTTCAACAAGAAATATTTAAAAACACGGCGATGGCAGCAATTATTCGGACGTGTCTCGAAAAAAAAGTAGAATTGCGGTTCCCCTCATAACTTGGTGCTGGGTCATCTGAATTTAAAAAAATCAAAGTTCATTCGTTAGATAACAGTTTTCCCCAGGTGACGCTGAGAGGGTTTTTCGAAATTTTAATTTTTCACTTTTTTGGAACACTTTAAAGGGAAAAACGCGATTTTTAGTGAAAAAAATAGTGTTCAAAATTTCAAAAGGATCAGTGCAGTAGTTTTGAAGTTATGAGGGTCACCGACTTTGAAAACGTGAGTTGTGGGAAAAACGCTTTAAAGTTTTGAACACTAAATAATCTGGTATTAAACGTTTATAAGCTAATTTTATCGGCTTACCTCTCACTGAATCATCAATGCCAGGTCCATAAAGGATGTTGCTATCATCCATGATGTCTAAAGCTCCTGGACAACGAATTCTGCCTTCTTTAGTTTGTCTATCAGCTTCCTGCTCTGCTTTGCTTATACGTATGGAGTCAGTTGATCGCGCCCAGTCATGAGCACTTGATCCACTATTGATTCCCATGTCTTGCATGAAGGTTAGTAAAGCAAAATAACCTTCATTGAAGACACTGGCTGCTACATAAGCTGCAATTTCAACGATGACAGCGGTTCCACTCAAGTGCTTTGGTGAGATTTTCCAAATAAGTTGGTTCAAACTCTCATTGTTGTTCTGCGTGAAGCCTCCGACACATCGCTCTAAGAGGGCATCTTTGCTCAGATCTTCATAGATAGGCTTGATGGTATTTAAGACATCCTCGGGAAGAGCACTGTACGTGTGTTTAAACGAATCCGATGCATTAGCAGCTGCAGCTTTTTGCTATTCGCACCAGGAGTCTGATCCGCTCGGGCATTTTTCATGCTGTGGATTCTCGTCCATCGAACTGTAGTACGTTGCCCAGATAGCATTCTTCATATTTTCCATGGAATCAGAGTAACGTCTAATAGCCAAACCGTAGTATGCCGTCAGTTTATCAATTATTTTGGCCGTAAGCTTCCTTTTACCAGATAGGCTCTTTCTTTTGATCTTCTTTCCAGTCATAGTTTCAGTATCTACAACGGTATTTTTGACTATTGCACGTAGACGAGTGCCCATTCTATTTTGAACATGTCCTACACATTCTTTTTTTTACTATTGGAAAATCATCACCATAAGGTTTAGAATTGACAAACCCGGAGTAAGCTTTAGAGTCACCGTCGCCGATATAGTTGCGATATTGTACACCATTATTTACCAAGCGTTGAAACATAGTTTTTATCCCTTCGACCTCTACATTTCCATCTGCACCAGCATGATTTCCCTACAGTTTCCAGCACTTACATGAGCTTCATGCCACTCTTCGTATTCGGCAGTGTTTAATTTATGTTAACAAATTTTACATTCAAGGCAGTATGAACTTTTGACGCAAATGTCAAGAACTTTAACTGTAAAGTAACCGATTAACGAGGTAACGCCGAATAAAGATGAGAAGCCTCTTTTTCCATGTTCCGTCGCCTGATACAGTGAGTTCGTCGGCATCTTCAGTATTTTTCTCTTCGGCTGTTGCTGCTTTTCTTTATTTGTAGCAGATAAAAAAAATCGATTTGCTACTTCTACAGTCGAGAGCATTTTTTTTTCACGTAATCATTGTACGTCGGTGTTGTTCAAAATCTACTAGACAAATCCATCAAGCCGCACAGCCAACTAATCCAAGGCCTAATATCCTCATCACGAAAACAAACCGATAATTAACTTCGAAAACACCAGAATTTAATCTTGCACTAGACGGAACATTTGTAATCTGTTTACAGCTTTCGCACGACACTTTGATGTTAAATCCAAGGCCTTCTTTCTTAGGCGAATGAAAATTTACTTTTCCATCACATTTCACACACTTCACTAGCGTAGCGATTTTTGAAAAGACTAATAAAAAATCAATTATCCTATAATGTTTTTCAGGATCCTCCGTAACTTGATTTTCAATGGTTTTTTTAGCTGACGCGCTACTTGTTGAAACGCCTTCATTTTTACGTTTTTGCGGATGTACAATTTTTCTAGATCGATATAATCTCGAACCAGCTGATTGTCTATCAGATCTTGTATTTTTTTAGGCATTTTAGTAATAATTTAACACAAAACTTAATGAAAACGTAAGCACGTGTACGTCTGCTCGATAGAATATTTACTACTACATACAAATACTCGTAACTTCGTCAATTTTGCTATAATCGACTTGAAATTTTAACACAATATTCTTAAAATTTATTTAAAAAAATGGAAAAAAAATTTAAATACCTTAACCCACAAATAATTTTTATTTTTATTATTATTTTTATTATTATTAAATTTGTAATAACTGTAACGAAAACAAATAAACTACCGTTTTTGTTTATAAAGTTTTATGAAACTTTAAATAAATGAAAATAATAAATGAGAATAAAAAATCAGTAAATGGTAGTAAATTATTTTGAACAAATGTATAAAAAAGTTGAAAAAAATATTTATTTAAAAAATAAATGCATGTTCCTTTATTTTTAACGCAACTGAAAACTTTTTTATTAAACTACAAACAGTAAACTACATACTAATATGAGTGTATATAATAAAATTTAATGAAAAAAATGTATTACTTTTTATATTTTTTTAGCACCGTTTTTATAACGTTTGTTTTTTGTAATGATTATATTTTTTATTAAAGCAAAGAGCATAAGACTAAAGAACTAAGGTACTCAACATCTATTAAATTTTATATGCCAACTGGCATACATTTTTAATGACTATTTTTTAGTATAAAATTGTATGTTAATTATACAAAACTTATGCAGAGAATACACTAAGCAACACAAATTAACTTTATATATAATTAATTAAAATTCCCTAAAAGCATGAAAATTAATTAATTAAAAGTACCACTGTTAACGCATTTTTTTCGAAACTCTTAAAACTAGTTCACGGCTTGATTAAAATACTAAAAAAAAACAACGTTAAAATTATTATATTTAAGCATTCAATACCTTTTCATAATAACGGTAGTTGAGTACCACAGTTACATCAACGCCGAAATGAAAGTTTAAAAAAAACGATTCTATTAAGAACATGTCTGTTCTTGTATAACTGGTCCTATTTTGCTATTGTACCGGTTTGATTTTGAAATATCTTGAACGAAAGTTAACACCAAAATACCGAAACATCGATTTATATTTTGTAGATATAATAAAATTTAATTTGTAAAATTTTTAAATAACCCCTTTGATATGAGAAGACACATATCACTATTGGAATCGTAGTTTAAAAATAGACGTAATTTAATAATAGACGTAATTTAAAAAAAGATGTAATTTAAAAATAGACATATGGATTAAAGAAGAACCAAGGTACTCAACATCTGTTAAATTTTATATGCCAACAGGTTTTAATTTAGAGATCTTTTAATTCCTTTTTTTAAGTATATACAAACAAAATTTTGTTTTAATTATACAAAACTTATGCAGAGGATACATTAAACAACACAAGTTAACTTTTAAATTTATTTAAAATTGCTCAAAAATATGAAAATTAATTAATTAAAAGTACTACTGTTGACACACTTTTTATCGAAACTCTCTTAAAACCAGTTCAGCTTTTAGAAGAGCGTTGGAAACGGCTTGTTTAAACGGCTTGTATAACATGCGTAATGGATTCTAAATTTTCAATTTTAAAAATTGAATAGTTGCTTAGTTCCACTATAGGTAATATACTTTCCACTGATCATATTTTGTGGTTAACAAAATAGTTGTTTTGAACAATCTGAAATTGCCGAAGTACTAAATAGGAAGATTTATCCTTCATGAACAAAATATCGTCTTGATCCACAATACCGACCTTATAGTTATTATTTTTAATTATTATGTATAACAAGGACGTGTCTTGTCTGGTCTTGAAAAAAATCTGTAGGGTTCTACTTGAAAATTTTGCGAACAAAGAATTTGTTTTTATTTCTCGGTAAACGTAGTTTTTTTTTTGTTTTGCCTAGCGTTTTAAATTTATTATATGTTCCAACTTCAGGTCCATAAAAGCAGACATTTTTAGATTTAACATTTTTTATAATTAATATTTATTAAGTTCGGTCAGAAAATGCACATGGTCGGTATTGTGAAGTATTATGGACAAATTTGGCAAATGACAAATTTAAATAAAAGTCCGAAGATAAGCAATGTTCGGCCTCCGAAAGTTCGGCCAAATCGAAAAAAGTCCGGCGGATGAACTTTACAGCTAAACTTCGGATTTTTCGAATTAAATCGGTTGAACAAACATGTTTCCAATACGAAAATTTATCCTAATTGCCTTTAGATATCAAAAAACCGACCAAGTATAATTTTTTGGTCGAACTATTCGGTCGGATACTAACATGTAAAGCATGTTTTTTTTAGAGTGTCACTACTTTATTTGACTACCCATTTAACAGCTGATAGTTGCTTTTTGTTTAGTTTTTAATCAAAATAATTGTTCTATTCGTCAAACTCATCGTGTACTTCTTCCATTTTATGGTGTACATAATCGTCCTTCAGAGGGGCTAATTCGAAGAACAATAAATCGTTTTCATACCACATTTACTGTTACTGAAAATGTGCATCCCGTGAGACGCCGAACAGTGCGCACTGAAGAAGCTGTAGCCGCTGTACAGGAAAGCATTGAAGATGATCCTAATCAATCAATTCGTCGCCTTTGGGGTTATGTTAAGTCACTTGTCTACGTCGATAAACCACAAACAATTAAACACCTGAAAATCGACATTCGAAGAGTTATCGGCGAAATACGGACGCAAATGCTGCGGAAAGTTGTTGAAAATTGGTATTCCAGATTGCGCCTTCTACGCGCCAGCCGTGGTGGCCACATGACAGAAATCATATTTAAACATTAGTTTCATAAAATTTTCTTTCTAATAAAGCCCGTTTCATTGATATTTAAAATATATTTCCTTGTTTTATTATGATTTAAACTTGTGTCACTCTATAAAAAACACCCGATATATGGGTGAAATCAAAAAATGTTGCTCTTTTTGACTCAAATTTGTACGAACAAAAAAATTGTTAATTTTGTTAAATTTTTTTATTGGAATCTATATGACACCTCATCATTAATCTAATTCTACAAAATCTATTACAAGTGGTCGCAAAAAAATTTTATCGACCATTTTAGTTTTTTGTTGGGTACGGAGTTTACATTCCTTAAATAATATAAATTAAAATATTATTTTTTTTTTGTTTTAAACATTTTATTGTTATTTGATAACATTATTAATGTTTTAACAACTATTTTTGCAAATAAGATTATTTAATTAATTCATTATTAATAATTTTATAGGTATTTTTGTAAACAGGGTTTTAAAATTATTTTATTTTGGAAAACGATGGCTCTTCTAATTTAGGTTTTTTTTTTGTTCTTTTATTTTGTGGATAGTTATTTCTTTCTTCAGATTTTAATAGCAAGTTTCCACGGTAGAAATGTTCACATTGTGTTCCTAAAGTACAAGAGTAGCAACTTAATTCGTTAAAATTTAACACTTGCGGTTCTCCCTTGTCCCAAATAAATTGATGAACTTTCATGGTGTCTTTGAAGACTTGCAAAGTGAAAAATTCTAAAAACGTATCAAAAACGGTGAGAATCAATACTTTTTTTGATTTTTGTTTTAAAGTTCTTACGAGGGTTTCAAAATTAGGTACCTCGTTTCCGTGGCCACAGTCATATCGGCAAATTTTATTCGCTGCGCCTTTTCCGTAACCAGCCTCCGAGTAATTATATGAAATCAAATTTATTTATTTGAATTTCTGGGTTAAAAACATCGAGATAAGGAAAAACATTTTCTTGTTTCTATATTGTGTTGCTGGGCTGTCGCTAAGGAAATGTAAAATTTAAATTTTAGGAAATTTTCCGAGGAAGTTAGCATCATGTCTAATGGCGCTAGCATCATGTCTAAAACTAGGGGAAATACTGGCGAACCCTTGCGCAAAATCTTTGGTATAAAACATGCCAGTATGCAATGTAATCTGCTCTCGAGAGGCCCCAACATGAACGGAATGCAATTCATGTGCATATTTGCAAGTCAATGTGAAGTAATGCTTCATTTTCTGATAAATTTTTTTTACGGAGCTTATTACATTGTACTGATGCTCGATACGATAAACATGTTGTAGAAAAATAGGAAGTTTCTCCTGAAATTTTTTTTTTATTTCCCCTATAGTCAAAATAATTCGTTCTTTTAAAGCTCTCTGAACACATATTTCCTTACCAGTACGTCCACACTGACGCGCTTCTTTTTTCGTAACCCACGATTGATAAGACGCGGCAGCTTTCTTGTTGTCAACGCCATATTATATATTTGAGTCTACACAATCTAGGCAACATCTCTTTAAACAGTTTTCAGTTCTATTTTTAGAGCAAATCGACCTCAAAACATTTTCTATCGAGTTTTCTTTTATATTTCCTGAGGAATGTAATGCAAGTATCTCTGCAGGAAACTGAAGGCTTTACTACCCAAAATGGTCGGAGTGCGATAAAGCTTGAATTTAAAGGAGTTTAAAGGAGGATTCTTGTATGTACTTTTCATGCAAATCCTTTAAATACGCATTTAAGTATCGTTTTTGCTTGTTAATACCTTTGCGTGTTATGCAATCTTTCTTTCCTGGACACAAACGACTGTTTTTGTCTTCTTCGAAAAATTGAACAACAAAATTACGAAGATTGTACGGGTGCTTCTTGTTGGTATCACGGACATACTGTAAGAAACCAGAAGGATTTTTGTCAGTCTTTTCACATAAATACAGTGTTCTTTTTGGGAGAATCGCGTTGTGTCGAATCATGCCGTACTTCTTCATAATTCGCCCTTTCAAAATTTTTCTGATCGCTTGTTTTTCTTTATAACCATTGGTGTTATACATCTTTTTAAATTGATTTACAAGAGATTTATTATAAAGAAGCTTGTTTTTAATATCCAAATCTACGCGTCGTCCTCCTAAAAACTTGTTAACTGAATTGACGATAGTATTTTCAATTACTTCCTTCTGCATTCTTGTGCATTTTACTTTAAATTTTGTTACTCTTTTCTTCAAGTTTTCAATCTTAACTTTCAATATTTTGTTCTCATCTTTAATTCGTTTTTTCTGTCGGTCTGTAAACTCGGCAACAACTTTAATTTATCCGAGATTTTTTCTTAAAATTTTCATACGCTATGGGGTCTTCTCGTATTTTTTGTCGTTTTAGTTTCATATATTCCCCTTTTTTTAAATACGTTCTTCTGTCTATTTATCCGCAATTTTCTTTTTTGCGTAGGCAGAAGGTGCTTTTTTGGAAGACTTTTTTATTCAGCTGAATTTTTCGGCTCTTAATCGCAATCTCTTTTGTATTTTTTGACTTTGACGTGTATTTCTGCAATTGAAACAAAAATCGCAAAGGTTTCAATTCGTTATTATAAAATTATGCGCATTAAAGTTTACACTTACATTTTATAAATTCTGAAATTGTCGACGAATATTTTAACAAATGTACACGACATTAATTTTTATTTTTATTTAAATGAGAGTTGTCACTTGTTTTGCATGGCTATATTTAATAATTGCAGAATTTTAAATATGTCTGTAAAGTTTTTTCAATACAATCAGCTAAAAAAAAAAAATTGGTCACTGAGTTTACAGACACGGAGTTTACATTTCGTCACTTTTTGTTATTTTTTTTCTGAAACTCTTCTTCTTTTCCGAATAAAAATCAGTAGGTATCAACGATATACATTCAAATATGTCGATTTTTTTATTATTTGTTGTGTAGTGTAGTTGCAATCAATGACACAGAGTTTACAACATTTTTTACATTTTGATTAAAACTTACTATTTTATCTCGGGAAATTTTAATACTGCAAAAAATCTTAGAACCACTGATATTACAGAATGCTTTAAATTTAAAGTTTAAAAAATGGTATAACCTTTTGCTTCTCATAGTAAAATTAGTCAAAACCTGCAAAATTGTCGTGTTTGAAACTGATAAAAAAGTGTCGAAAAATGGTTACACAATTGGAGTCGTGTTTGGTTGGATAATCGAATAGGTCCAGATCGTCTATATATTTTTTGTAAGCGCGCTAATATCCTTCTTTATAATATTGTCAATAATAACAGTTTTAGTTTATTGGTTTATCAAATAAAGCCGGCTGAAGTTGAAAAGCCTTACTAGTTACTTGACACGAAGTTTACATTTGGCCTACAAAAATGATAATAACTTTTCAGAAAAAACTGATTAACGGTTATAATTTCTTAAATTATTTAGTAAAGTAATCACTAATACGATATAAATATAAAAATATGTCAAAAATATGATCATATCCGGTTACATGGTTTTCCCCACATTTTTTGATAACTCCTATATGATTTATAAATTAATTATAAGTAGTACTTAATTGGATTAAAATAAAAAGTACTGATCTCTAAAACATTTAAAATGTTTTAATTAAAACACTTATTAGATAAAATATTAATTTGATACTATTTGATCGACCCATTTTTCGGATCAAACTACATGAGATTAGATCACATGAGATACTATAAGATCAGCTTATGTATGCCATTTTTCGGATCAGATGCGATGTGATGTTTAGTTATATGTGATACTATATGTAGTCATATATTATTATAACGGCAATTTTTTCGTCGGGGGGTTTTTAAAAATTCTCAAATCAAATAAATATAATATTTGAAAGACAACAAAGGAAATAGTTACTTATGTAACGCTTTGGACTGTTACATAGATGGTGCCGGGTTCGATTCACGGTGACGACAACAACAATTTAGAAAAATAATATATATGAGTTTTCTATCCCTCATATGTATCAGCGAGCTGATTTTTACCAACAAAATTAGTAGATTCAGCAAAAGTTTTGCTATCACAAGTTAATTTTTTTTTTGATGAATATTAGTAGACTGAAAAAAGTAAAAAAAAATTGTAGAAAAAGTATACTTTAGTTAATTTATTTGCTGAAGGTCATAAACATATTTATGTGATTCTTTTAAAAATAATGTACAATACGTTACAAAGTATAAAAATGTTCATACTGTCGCATTGACATGCATTAATATAATATTTAAAAAAAAAAAATAGTAGTAATTATATATAACATTAACAAAATTACTTTCAACTACTTGTATCAATGGTTGTTTAAATTATGCCATCTTTTAAAGGAATGCAAATGCCGTAGATAATTCTAGAAAATAAACAAAATATTACAAAATATGACATATATAACCCTTTTTGCAATAAGAAAAAGGAAACATAAAAAAACAACCTAAAATGTGTGTTCTTGTCTTCCGCTTTATGCTGTCTACCTGAACGTAAATTTGTTTGCAATTTGAACACACTACATTATTAATCTCTATAAACATTTAGTTTACAAATACATATTTAATCTGTATTAAATTTAAATATTTTATTTTGTCTTTTTTTAAATTAATACAATTCGTAATTACTTTCACAAGCCCGTGACAACACAAAATTTAAGTTATTTTAAATTTTGTTTCATGTATGAAAAACAGATACAAAAATCTTCCATGGTTGATTTTTTTTATGTTTACAAGAGTTATACATTTTAGTATCATTTTCCTCGTCTACTACATGTTGACATGCCGCGACATCTACATAATTCAAACTGGTTGTCGTCCACACCAGAGACTGACAATAAGTACTTAAAAAAAAGTAACATATGTATTTACTCATACTCTTCGTTGTTTTCTATCCATATGCCTTTAACAACGTGAATACGCACTGTTACATACTTGGGGCGAAACATGTTTGAGTATACACAATACTTATTAGCAAGTATGTTTCTACACAACCAACTAGAACCCATAAAATTACATGCATGTATGAGTGCCAGTGGTTTTGAGTTGATTTTGTTTTGGGTGTCTGTCACATTTATACTTATTTAAATAATAAATAAGTATAAAATACCTATAAGTATGTGTATTTTGCCATAAGTACAATAAGTACTTATACAAACTATGAGTATGAAACCACATAGGAAAAAAAATTATTACGATTAATAACGGAAAATCATTGAATTAATAAGCTCGACTTTCGAAAAATCATAGACCCCTTAGTTTTAGTTTTACCCACATATTAACTATATTCAAAAAAAAAAAAAAACATTTTTAAAAATTACAAAAAAAAACTTTAAAATTACAAAGATTTCTTTGTAAAAAGCGGCTAGGTGATATTTTTCGTAATTTTATTCTAACAAAAATTATTGATACTATCTATTAAAAAAAACTAAGACTTTTAAATGTTCTTTTTAAAACCTACAAAGTTAATCTTGGTCTTTTAGACCTAGACGGGGTTTTTTTAAATTTTGTTTGCTCTGGTCTCTTGCCATCAAATTTAAGTTGTTTTACAATTTTAAAAAGACAATTATCATCTCTTAAAAATGCGCCAGTATTTATTGTTTTCTGTCGAACTTTTGTGTAACTTTTTAAGCTCAAAAAATGTACCTAAAATAAGATTAACTTTCTAGGGTGAACTCATTGATGGTACGCCATAGCTGCGCTGGACATTTTTTAACCAAACTTTGTACATATATAGAAATTTTTGTAATTTTTTTTGCCTTAAACACCATCTAGTGCAAATATTAGCCATCAAAGTTGAAACTCTGACATTTGTAATATAACTCCTAATCGGTTAAAGATATTTTGAAAGTTTAAATTTTTTATAACTTTGCGAGCAAATTTTTATTAAAAATGTATGAAAAATTAACTTTTTTTAAGTTATTTTTTTTTTTGGAAAAATATGGCAAATTTTGACTTTTTTTGAAAATTGCCATATGGCAACCCTGACGTTATTTTAGGTTTAGTATTATTTTATTAAAAACCATCCATTATTTATGTTTTGGGTGAAAACGGAACAAATTTTGGAGTATTTTAGATTTTGCGTAGCTCCAAAATGTATCGTCCGTTCGGTGAGATTTTCAAAAATTACATACATTTCTAATTTCTATCAGATAAATAAATTTTCAATTATTTTCATCAACATTACAATCAAAAATATAAAAGATTTAGCTTTATTATATTTTTAAACAATTTTTGAAAATGATCCTATCAAAAACGGTCAAAATGGATTTTTTCAAAAAGTTATTTGGCAACTCTGGGTAACAATTAAAAAAAAATCACATTTGTAGTTATTTTAAGATTTTTAATTTACTTAATTATCTATGCAGTACACAAATATAGCCATTTAAAGGTATTGGGTCGATAAAGGAATACTGTGTCAATAATGAGTTAAAAGTATTTTAAGAAAATAGCATTTAAAAATCTAAAAATTTATATCAAATATTTAGTAAACTGACAATTTCCTTTGTAATTTTGTTAGTGAAGTTGATTTACAAAAACAAAAATAAACAAATTTTTTTTGTTCATAAGGCAAATTCAAAATGAAATTTTTTATTGTTTCACAGCGGTTTTGTTTTTAATTGTGAAACTACTCTAAGTATACTTAGGCCGAGTTTTTGTTAAACTTGGTTTAGTTAAACCGGTAACGAATTTTGTCTGCCATTTCCTATTTTATTAACAACAATTTTTCGAAACCACTTCATCTTGTTTAGAATTTTGGTCTTTATTACAATATAACAAAATAAAGCACATTTCAGAAGCAGTATTTCATTTAAAAACTACATTAATCTTAGGTTAAAAATAATCTACATTCTTAAAACTCGACCTTAGAGTATACTTGCGTATGCACTTGTGCGTATGTTGTTCTTATGGGTATGGACATGCCAGATACTCAACACAACTTACACTTGCAATAAGTTGTAATGCATACAAAAATGTATGAGTATGCTATCACTCATCCTCTGCCCATACTTGTAGTTATTTTACTTGTTGTTGGTATAATAATGTTGGATATGTGTATGGTTTGATTTATAACATGTCTTATTCGTGCATTTTTAATCACTAATACTTTAAAAGTACTCAAAATGATAATTTTGCCATTCTCTGGTCAACACTATTAATGTGTTTATCAGCACTATTTCTTTTTAGCAAAATATATTGAAACATTAGTAAAATATTATCACTGTCGTGTAAAGACGTACTTTTTTTACAAGCTAATACTTTTCTGTGTTTTTTTAAGAAAAAACTATCTTTAAATAAACTTTAAAAATCGGACGCTCATCGTTAATCATACTATCAGTCTTGGTGTATGTGAAAGTGTATAAAACATTAATCTAAAAGCTAAAATAAATTGTTTATTGTTAAAAATAAAAAAGTATTCTTAATACGAAAAACCAATAAAGAAACACAAAAAAGAACATAATAAACCTGCAAATAATACACGGTGTTGCGAAACATAGAAACGTCAAAATTATATTCTTATAAACATTTCTATTATTTTTTATTGAAAAACTGTTTTCCAATTAATGGAATTTTGCTTTCTCAACTTATCCGTGACAACAACCTTTTGTATTGCCAGATCCTAGCCCTACTTCATCTGGAGAGTTATTTCGTATTTTTCATTGAAATCGAAAGCTTATTTTAAAGCTCACTTATCAGTGTCAACAACCTCAATCGTTTCATTTCCGTTAATTTAAAATTATAATTTAAACAACACCGATCCCTCGATTTACAAAATAGATACGTTTCCTGCTAAATTATTATTAAAACCATTGAATTCCGATCAACATTTCTCCATGTACAAATTAAGAAAAAGAACCAAAAATAACAATAGCAAAACTACCAATAACAATAACACAAAATCAAAATCAAAAAATCGTACTTCAAACAAGAATATGCAAGCAATAGAAAATACAGAAGAAATAAACCCTACCACCACCCTGGGATATACTAATACACCCACAAATAAAAGACTTAGGGATGTCTTACAAAACTATTGTAGGCAATGCTACAAAAACTCCACGTTTGTCAATTACAGAATCGCCACTAAAATTTATTAATATCAATTATAAACGATTTGATAAGCTCACTGAGCAAATTCAAACTATGATCGAACTTAAATTTAAAGAATATAGAGAAGAACTCTTAAATGATCTTGATAAGAAATTTAATATTGTTGAATGTGAAATGGTAGCAGTCACTGAAAGAGTTACACACTTGGAAACAGTCGTAGCAGAAACTAAAAATATGAAAGGTGAAATTTCAACATTAAAAACTAAAATTAAACACTTAGAAAATAACACTGTGTCATGTGAACTTCGGTTAAATGAAATTCCTTTTTGTGAAAATGAGAATCTTATGAATATTTTCTGCGATATATGTAGTACTATCGATACTCCTGTTTCTGCAATTCAATAAATTTTTCGACTACAAAAAAACAATAAAAATAAAAATAATTCAAAAGATGCCGTAATTATTGTCAAGATGTGGTCAGCTTAAATCTTTGGCCAATTATAGAAAGCTCCATAAAGGTTTCTTCTTCTGCTTAAGAGATATTGGTTTCAACTCAGATTATAAATTTTATGTTAATGAAAATTTAACACAATCTAATTTCAACATTTTCCGGGCTGCAAATTGTCTGAAAAAGAAAAAAATTATCAGCAGTGCTTTTACTTTGCGTGGTTTTGTCTACATAAAGACAGAAGTAAATGGTAATATCATTCAAATTGATGAGATCGGGTACTTACACAAGTTATTTCCTGACTCTGAGGACCCAAATGTTACTATCTATTTAGACCGTGGTGATATTTCAAATGCTTCTAATGTTTCAACTTTTTAAAATATTTTGATATATTTAGTCTCAAATATTTAGTTTTAATTCCTACATTTTTATATAGTTCTCGTATTTCAATTTTAATTGTTTTATCACAGAATGTTTTCTTTATATATTATCTTAACAAATATAAAATTGCTTGCGTTGTTTATACCATGATACATGAATGCGAATGGTAATAATAGTTCCAGAGACAGTGTGTACAGTATGCTTCGTATTTTGTCTAAGCAAAGAGAAGGTCTGAACATTGTGCATCTTAATGCGCAGAGTTTAAACAATAAAATGGATGAATTTAGATACCTATTTGCGTCACCTGGCGTCGATATAATCTGCATTTCCGAGAGCTGGTTTGCTATGGATATAAATGACTCAATATATAATCTTCAAGGCTTTTAACTCTATCGATCTGACAGGCGGATATTAGTAAACGGCGTTGAGACAAAAGCTAAAGGTGGAGGTGTCGTTATTTATGTAAGATACGGTGTTAACTGTAAAGTTAAACTCGGATCGGGTATTGGGAGTGAAATTGAGTACTTATTTCTTGAAGTTACTACTAAAGAAAAAATAAAACTGTTGGTTGGAAGTGTCTATAGGCCACATAAAGACATTAGGATTGACACTTTTATATCAGCTCTCGAAAATATATCGGTACAATACGATGACATTGTTATTGTTGGCGACATTAATAATAACCCCCTGATAAACAACCCGTTAATTGATCCAATGCTTCTTCTTGATCTCAGCCCAGGAAATACAGTTACACCAACTCACTTTCATAGATCATCAAATAGTTTGATAGACTTAGTATTCGTTAACCATAAATCGAAAGTGCTGCTATATCAACAACTCCTTGGATCTGCTTTTTCAAAACACGATATTATATATCTGATATATGATACCCGTGTAAAAAAAGAGGATACCTCTTATACCTATCGTGATTTCCGTAATATTGATTTCACAACTTTAAACCAAAATATAGAAAACATCCGTTGGGATCAGATTTACTCTTTTGATGATGTTAACGACCAACTGCTGTTTATTCAGGACAATGTTAAACAATTATTAGATACTTGTGTTCCAATGAAAACTAATTTAATTAAGGACAAACATCAATCGTGGTTTACCCCGGAAATTAAATTATTAATAGATAAACGTAATGCTGCTTATAGTAGGTGGCGGAAATTTAAAACAACAGAACTTCATGTTATATTCAAATCTGCTAGAAAAAATGTGGTGCAGGAAATACAACGGGCGAAACCCTTATTTTATGGAAGAAAATTTTCTTCGGCCATTGACAATAGATCCAAATGGAAAGAAATCCGCAAGATTGGTATAGGACGTGATAACGCTCCACTCTGCGATGATGATGTCGATGTGAATTTTTTAAATGAACATTAATGCCCTTCCTCCGTTGTATAACTTTTATGATGATTTATGCATCGTTCCTATCGAAAATAGCTTTAGTTTCCGTTGTGTTGACCAATGTGAAGTTCTTGAAAGCCTTTCAACTATAAAATCGAATGCAGTTGGTTTGGACGAAATGAATCCAGTATTTTGTAAAGCCATTATACAAAAGCTCTTACCATTTATTACACATTTATTTAACACAATCCTCACAAAATCCATTTTTCCAGAAGTATGGAAGCATTCAAAGATTATTCCTATTCCTAAGCAAAACAATGATTTTCGGCCTATTGCGATCCTTCCATTTTTGTCAAAAGTATTGGAAAATCTCATGAGTAGACAGATTAAAGATTACCTTAGTCGATATAAACTCTTATCCGATTTTCAATCTGGTTTTGTGAAGGGCAGAAGCTGCATAACAGCGCTAACGGACGTGATTGAGGATTTAAGAGCTAAACTTGATAGAAACATGGTTTCATTCTTAGTTCTGTTAGACCATAGTAAAGCCTTCGACACTGTAGATCATTCAATACTAATGAAGAAAATTGAAAAATGTTTTACTTTTCTAGTTCAGCATGCAAGCTTATTAAGTCGTATCTCACTGACAGATCGCAGCTTGTAAGTTTTAACGGAAGGTACTCAACAGCTCTCCATGTAAAAAAAGGAGTTCCGCAAGGTTCTATACTAGGCCCTCTTTTATTTTGTTTATATATAAACGATTTACCCGATGTAATGAGACACAGCAAGGTGCAAATGTATGCTGACGACGTCCAAATCTACAACAGTACTTCTATTAATGAAATAAATCTATGCGTAGAAAATATTAACTGTGATTTAGCAAATATACACAACTGGGCTGTTGCCAATGGCTTAAGCATAAATCCTTCAAAATCTAAATGCATCTTTTTGTCAAAAAGTAAAAGAACCTTAAGTAATGATCTTCAGCTTTCTATAAACAACAATATTATCGAACTCGTAGACTCATCGAAAAATCTCGGAGTAATATTCAATTCTAAATTAACTTGGTCCAACCACATAAACTCAATAGTGGGAAGGATTTTCGGAATGCTTCGTAATCTATGGATTGTTAAATATTCAACACCATTTAATATACGTATGCTATTAGCAAAAACGTATCTTATCCCCGTTCTGTTATATGGCTGTGAAATTTATGCAAACTGTGACACTGCGGATTTTGGAAAACTTAAAGTTGCTTACAACAATATTGCAAGATATGTCTTCAACAAAGGGCGCCGTGAATCTATATCTAGTTTTTCATATCATTTTAATAAGATGAGTTTTGAAAACCTTCTTAAATTTAGGAGTCTTATTTTATTCCATAAAATAATCACGTCAATGCAACCTGTCTACCTATACAGAAGAATACAATTTGCTAGATCAAATCGTGGGAATAATATTATCCAGAAAAAATTTAAAAGCCTATTATCACAACGCCAATTTTGCATTTACACCACTAGTCTTTGGAACCTTCTTCCTAATCGAATTCAAGTCATAAACAACGCAAACAAATTTAAAAATGAGCTTTAAATATACTTTGGTTAAATATTCAATTTGCCAGTTATTTGTCTAACCCTTGATGCCTTACTTATTTCAAACACTTGTTACTTTTAATTTTGTATTTTTATCTTTGCATCTTAAATATCAAATTTTAACTTTGTTTTTTAATTTTATTTAATATGTGTAATGTTTTTATACTCACTAGCACTATAATTTATAAGATTTACATCTTGTTGTGCTAGATTATCTAATAAATAAATAAATAAATAAGAAATAAAATAATCGTATTATTATATTAGTTTAAAACAGTTAGGTGCTGAATAAGTATAACTACAATTTTAGCTGAAAACATAATTTTAGCAAAAAATTGCTGAAAAATAGTATACCTGATTTACAAGACGTATTACTAACTATTCTACTAACTTATTTTTTGAGTGTACTTGATTCTGCGTATATCGTACAATCTGGTTGTCGTCCACACTACTAATGGGCTTATCAGCACTATTTTTTAACAAAATAAATAAAACATTATTGGGTATACAAGTTAGTAATGTCGATTTTTTGCTTGAAAAATGCCTTTATTATAATAACAAAATGAATTGATACATTATTCAAAGTATTGTACATCGTTAGCCACTACTTTTTCCCATCTTTCTGGTAGCATATGGATTCCGCGCCAAAAGAACTGCTCCGGTTTTGAGGTAAAGAATGAATCAAGCCAATTTCTTACACCCTGTTCTGAAGTGAAGCGTATTCCAGTAAGGGCGTTCTGCATCGATCGAAACAAATGGTAGTCAGAAGGGGCAAGGTCCACTGTTTTCTAAATAGTTTTTGACCGGTCTTCCAACATGTGGGCGAGCGTTGTCATGATGGAAGATTATGGCCTATTGTCTGGTGAAATATTCTGGTCGTTTTTCGTTGATTTCTCTCTTCAAACGAATCAATAGTGTTCGGTACAAGTCCCCTGTGGTAGTCTGACCCGATTTCAATAGCTCATAATACAAAACACCCTTCTGATTCCACCAAATACAGAGCATTACCTTGGCGCCATGGATATCCGGCTTCGGCGTTGATTTGGCTAGTTGGCCGGGCTTTACATGACTTTTTGCGTTTGGGGTTGTCGTAATGTATCCATTTTTCATCACCAGTGACAATACGATTCAAAAATTACTTCTTTTTGTAGCGTTCAAGCAGCATATCCAACAAAACCGCCTTTCAACGTCTCTCGGCTTCAATTCATATGGGACCCAATTTTCTTGTTTTTGAATGAATCCCAATGCTTTTAAACGTAGGGAAATGGCTTGTTGTGTGACTCCCGACGAAATGAAAGTTCTTCCTGCGTTTGACAACAATCTTCGTGGAGTAATGCTTCCAATTCCTCATCTTTAAACGTTTTCGGCTGACCAGGCCTCACCTTGTCTTCTGTGTCGAAATCACCACTTTTGAATCGCGCAAACCATCGTTCACAAGTTTTTTGGGTTGGTGCATGTTGACCGCAAGCTTCTACCCACAATCGATAACTTTTAGAAGCCGTTTTCTTCAAATGAAAGAAGGTTATCAGACTTCCCCGCAAAACATCTTTTTTAGGCACAAAATTCGACATTATTATAGCGATTGAAAAAATGTGTGTTTACACTTTGGCGTCTCTCGAATACTGAATTATAGTGTCCGACCGAGTATTCGGCTTCGGAGTTCGGCCAAAAAGTGAAGTTCGGCCAAGTTCGGTGTCCGGCCAAATTTTGGCCAAATTTGGCCGAACTCCCCAACTTTTTATGATTATTTATAAAAAGCACAAATAAATAACAACTGTGGTTATATTTACTTTTCAGAATTTACAAAAAAACTACATTAAAAAATACAACGTTGTATACGATAGAATACCAAAAAAACAACGATATTTAAATATCAATGGGTGTGAAAAAATTTCAAAAAGCCAAAAAGAGTTTAAAAAAAAATTTCCAGAAATATACCACAAGACTTATAAGCAAATAATCAAATTTAATGCGATATAATTTAAATAAACGTATACTTTTATATTTTGCAATTAATTTCGAGTGGTAAGTAATCCCAAAAAGAAGTTCACCAATTTGGGATAGCCATGATGCAGTACCAGACTTAGAAGTAGCAGGACCAGATTTTTAGCGCTGCCGGACAGCTGTATTCTGATAGACGAAGCAATTCTCATGGTGTGAATGCGGAAAAATTGATTTTCTGTCATTACAATATCAAACTTTTTAATTTTAAATATTAAATATTAAAGTTTAAGTTTTTTTTTTCTATATCAACTTAAAAATCGATCAACTATTTTTCTTTGACTATAAAATATAGTACAAATATTTTATTCTTTTTTTGTACAACTATTTTCCAAATATGATTTTTTAAAAAAATATACCTATAAATTTGTATTTTTGTTTAATAACTTTTTGGTTTAAATTTTTTGATCTAAAAAAACAATTTATATTTTTTTTTATTAAAACAAAAAGTTCGGCTTCGGCCGAACATTAATATTATGGCCGAAGTTCGGCTTCGGCCGAAAAAAATGAGTTCGGTCGGACACTACTGAATTATAATGACAGATGGTTACCATCCAAAATACCATATTTGTTATTATTGACACAAACCATATGTGATAATTATGCTATATGTTGCCCAAATCGACATTATTAACTTGTATACCCCATAGTAAAATATAAGTATAACTAAAATTTTAGCTGAAAACAATATCTGCAAAAAAATTTATGAGAAATAGTATACTTGAATTACAAGCCGTTTTACTAAATTTGTAAAACTATTGAATTTTAAAAAAACGTGATTTGAAATATTATGAAAGAATGTGTTACAATTTTTGGCGAAATTGCGTTTTTTTTGGCGTTAACCAGTGCCCTGCCGAATTGAGATTAAAGTGCGGAATTTTATACTTATTTGCACAAAGAATATTTAAACTCTTTTTTTATTTTATATACCATTCCTTTAACCAATTGAAAACATATTCTGAACTAAATTAACCCTTATGCTCTTAGTGTCAAAATGACCTTTAGTTAAAAATTCTTTATAATACACTAAAAGTTCTATAATTGTCACCTGATTTAAATGTAGGTGTGCCTTAATTGTCACCCCCCTTTATACTTCTGAAAAATTGATTCATGTAGTACTTTAATTGTGACCTTGCCTTAAAAGTTGGAAAAAAGATAAATTTTATGTCTTTTTTTAAAAAAGTACAACAAAAAAATATATGAAACAAAATTGATTCCTAGAATGCTTTAATTGTCTGAAAACTTTATAAGCCCGGTTAAAAAACTTCATATATGATCATATATATTTTTTATATGATCATATATATTTTTTATATGATCACATATAGTCATCCATATTCGCACATACTAGAAAAATTAACCTACATTTCCATATATGGACAAATATGGTCATATATGATCATATATTATTTTATATGGTCATCCTATCATACATTAAATATTTTTTGTAATTTTTTTGAAGAACATTTTGTATTTTAATATTATAAGTATTTTAAAAAGGATTATATAGATAAAAATAAGAATTACTCAGAAATGTTATTTTTTCTCTCTTACAATTAAAACACTTTTTGAAATTTCTATTTAATAGTAAGATTTAATTATGATCTTGTACCTTAGAAATTTTAAAGGAATATGTGAACTTACAGTTTAACAATATTGTCTACAATGTTTTAATTTAATTAACGATTTTACTTCTATTTGCGCTTCATAAGGTTACCGAAACACATTTTTTACTTATGTATGAACTTATTTGTCAAAAATAACAATTTTAAAAAATTGTTAAAAAAGTATTTCTGATTTTAATGAAATTTGTTGTAATGAAGAGAAAAGTATTACAAAAATCTACTTATTTTACTGACAAGGAGGCTGTAGTAATTAATACCGTAATGATGCTCTTCAATTTAAATGAAATTTATATATGTGCTACAAAGTAAAAATATGATTCAGAGACCTTATGAATTAGATTAGTGTTGTGTATATACATTGTAAATATACAATGTTACTATGATCATTGATACTATATGCAATATAAATACACTACATCAATAATGCATTAATATGCATTTATTATAATCACCCTGTTAACTTTAGTTCTAAGTTTACTTGTAACCAACTTGTAATTATCATATTCACTTTAATAAAGATTGTCAAACATAACACAACATGGTGTCAGATGTGTAATTTAAAGGGAGAAAATTAAAGTTAAAAAAAAGAAAAAAAAAAAAAAACTTTGAAATTAAAGTTAAAAAAGAAAAAAAAACTGTCAAATTAAATAAAATAAATTTAAAGAAAATTTTTTATTAAAAATAAAAATTTGTGATGTCTGGTGAGACAATAGTAAAATGAATTTCAAGGCTTCAAATATGGCCGCCGAATGGAAAAATTGGCTAGCCCAATTTAACATATTTTTAACAGCATCAGAGCTGGATGGTGAAAGTGATGGGAGAAAAGTTGCATTGCTGCTACATCATTTGGGGCCAAGCTGTTTCCACATTTTTAATTCGTTTGATGTGTCTGCCGCTGAGGTCAAATATATAGACTTAATTTAATTATTTGACGCCTATTTCATACCTAAAATGAAATATTGCAATTGAACGTCATGCTTTTTTTACCAGGAAACAAAATGGTGTTGAAGGCATTGATGATTACGTCACGGCTTTAAAAAATCTATGCCTAATCGTTAAGAGAGGACTTAGTGAAGGACGTGTTCATTTGTGGTTTGTCTCACAATCTACAGCACATCAAGGAACGATTGCTTAGTGAAGGCGTAATAAGGCTGGACAGAGCTATGACAATAGCAAAAAGTATTGATCTAGCACGTGGGGGTGCTGCTCAGTTAGATGGTATGGCTGTAAATTATTTAAACAAAAATAATAATTTTTCTGGGAAGACAAATTTCAAACAAAAATGTAAAAAATGTGACCAGGTACATGCAAAAAAATGTCCGGCAGAAAATGCCATTTGCCATAACTGTAATAAAAAAGGGCATTATGCAAAAATGTGCTTTTTGAAAAAACAACAGCAACAAAGTGGTACCGTTAGAAATAAATGGTCTGCTCGTCAAAAACAACACCAACAAAATAAAAGTACAGGCAAATATATTAAAAATTTGTCACACATACATGAACATTAGCTTGTCCCGTTAAACAGCGTTTTTGCGATTTCGTTGTAGTAACAGCACTCGAACGACGCTTATTAAAGCCCTTAACAATAATAGTTCAGCATAAAAATTTTTGAAGTTGATCTTCAGTTCCCTACCAGCGATTTAAATTTGCGGTTCTAGTACATTTTGCCTAAAAAAAAGTTTCGACGATTTTTTTCAAATGTGTCTCAAAAGTTTCGTATTTTAGCCCTTTTTAAGAAAAAAATAATTTAAAATTTTTGGTAGAGTAATTTTGGACCACTGGAAGATGTTTTAGTTTTCATCAAGCTAATTTTCTTACAATATTTTCTTTAAATTTTTGCATTAAAACACTCAAAATCTTTTCATCTTTTGGAAATACAGGTCATATATGAAAAGATTTTTAGTGTTTTAATGCAAAAAGTTAAAGAAAATATTGTAAGGAAATTTACTTGATAAAAATTAAAACATCTTCCAGTGGACCAAAATTACTCTATCAAAAACTTTAAATTATTTTTTTCTTAAAAAGGACTAAAATACGAAACGTTTGAGCCACATTTGAAACAAATCGTCGAAACTTTTTTTTTGTCAAAATGTACTAGAATCGCTAATTTTAATCGCTGGTAGGGAACTGAAGATCAACTTAAAAAGTTTTGATGCTGAACTTTTATTGTTCAGGGCGTTAATACGCATCGTTTGAGTGCTATTACCGAAAAATTTTTTCTATCGGGACACGCTAATGAACATGAACCAACGGAATTATTTGTTGGTACTTTAACGTATTGTCACCATAATCAACAACAACATACTCAAGATGTCAATGCTAACGAAGAAAACAAAATACAACAACATAATCATGATGTCTCTATGGAAAATATTCAACAAAATAATCACGATGTCTCTAAGCAGAATGTACAACAACATAATGATGTTTCGACAAATAATCAACAACAACTTATATATCCAAGCGGTGGTAATGATCAACAACTACAACAAAAATTTTGCAATAGTGGTATTAATAAACAACAACTTCAATTTTGTGATGATGGCGTTTTTAATAAAGATGATGATGGTCAACAACAACAAAACACAGAAGTTCAACAAATTTGCCAAACAACTACAACAAACTGGATGGTATATCATAGAGGAAATCAACACTAAAGAAGTTGAATTTCAAGTCGACACAGGTGCTGATGCCAACATCATATCACAGCAAGCTGCAGCACAATTGGGTCTCGATGGTCATATTAAATCAACAAATGCAGCTATAAAGACTTAGTGGTGAGAGGTTACCAATAAATGGTAAAGTTGAAATTAATTTTTTTATGAACTTACAAAATATTATGATTATTTTTATTGTGTAGATTTTATTCGACCTTTTGTTTTAAATTTTATTAAATAAATAATCAAGCTTGAGGTCTGTTTTAATAATAAATTTTATATATTTATTAATTTCTTTTCAATATTTCGCCTTCAAACATTGGACGGCATCATCAGGAAAAATCCTTTACAAAAAATATACAATAAACAAAAATATAAGTCACTTTCGTTAGTCACTGTAACACAAAAATGGTATAAACAACTTAAATATAAAAACAGCAAAAAATACACTTACAAAGAGTTACAATATTCAAAACAAATAAACGACCGAACGATTATACATTTTCTATTGCACTAAATTTGTATAAGCTTAGCTTTGTTTACAATGTGTCTGTAGCTTTGTGCGCAATTCTCTAAGTCACTCTTGTAGTTCATCCTTTTTTGTTGTGGAGTATTGATAATATGAAGCATTTCCAATGTAAATCTACGGTTATAACTCTCTTCTCTTTGTAAAATTCTAACGTTCTCAAAATCAGGTATGTGCCCACTTTGTGCGCAGTGGGCCGCAAGATATTGTAAATTTAAAATGTAACAACATTATAGGTTTAAATTTGGCAATGAATATGAGTTTGGTAAAGAATGTAAACATTTTATCTACCGATAGTATTGTAGAAAATAATTCAGATATTTTCGATGGTTTAGGTTTAATACAAAATGAGTGTAACTTACAGTTAAAACCTGATATAAGACCTGTTGTGGATCCTCCAAGAAGGATACCTTTTTCATTACATGATAAATTTAAATAGGAATTAGATAGAATGTTTAGTCTGAACGTAATAGTACGTGTTGAGGAACCAACTGAATGGGCCAGCTCAATAGTTTTGGTGTCTAAGCCAAATGGGAAACTAAGACTTTGCTTAGACCCCCGAAATTTGAATAAAGCAATTATGCGATCTCATTTTCAGTTCCCTAACATAGACGATTGCAAGTCAAGGTTAAGTGGTTCCCAGCTTTTTAGCACATTGGATGCGAATAGTGGATTTTGGATGATACCACTTACTGAAAGCTCGTCTAAATTGTGCACTTTTAATACTCCTTTTGGGAGATATAGATTTTTGGGGTTGCCTTTCGGCATAAATGCCGCTCCTGAAATTTTCCATGCGGATGGTAACACTTTTTGGGGACATCAGTGGATTGATGATATACATTGATGATTTTCTGATATATGCAAAAACAATTGAGGAACATGACAAAATTTTAAATATTGTACTTGAAAGGGCCAGGGATGTTGGTTTGCGATTCAATAGAATGAAATCGAAATTTTTATTGAATGAAATAAAATTTATAGGCTACGTTTTTAATAAGGAAGGAGTAAAACCTGATAAGGAAAAAATTTATTCCATTTTGGAAATGCAAATTCCGAATAATGTTGCTGAACTACAGCGGTTTCTAGGCATGATTAATTATTTGGGCGGTTTTATTAAAAATTTATCACTAAAGAACAAAAACTTACGCCAACTCTTAAGGAAGGATGTTGCCTGGCACTGGAGTGACAATCACGACAAGGAGTTTAATAATTTAAAACTGGAAATTACAAAAACTCCAGTTTTGACATATTTCAATCCCAACAGACAACTGACATTAACAGTCGATGCGTCTAAATATGCTGTAGGGGCAGCGATTTTACATGATAGAAATCCTATCGCCTATGCTTCGGCGTCCTTGACAAGTGCAGACAAACTGCACAAATCGAAAAGGAACTTTTCGCTATTTTATTCGGTTGTGTGAGGTTTCATCAATACACCTATGGAAATAGGGTTAATGTTAAAACTGATCATAAACCTTTGGTCACGTTATTTGACAAACCACTATATAAGATACCTGCGCGATTATAACGTTTCATGCTCGGCTTCAATGTTATAATTTGAACGTAGTTTATAAGCCAGGAAAATATTTATTTATCGCTGATACGTTGTCTAGGTGTCCTTTGAAGGAAAAGGCCCTAGTTGAGTTCGATAGTGACGTGTCACTACATTGTAATTTTTTGAAAACTCATATGGAAATACCTTTTTCCAATTTAAATGATATTGAACGGGAAATGGAAGTTGATCCAATATGTAGGAAATTTGTATTTGTATTTTTTATTAAATATTTGACTTTCTAATGCAACAAGATACAATATCTTATAAATTAAAGCATTAGAATCTGATTAGTTATAATTTGTGTTGTACAATTGCATTAAAAGATTTTTAAAATAAAATATAAGTATTAAACAAGTAAATTTAAAAAAACAAAAAATATAAATAAATAAAAAATATTAAAAGAACTAATACAAAGTTAATACTCTTATATTATGATGAAAAATACATGTATAAAAGTTAATAAATAAATAATTTAAAATATATTTATCAAAAAATGAAATTATAATGAAATGTGTAATGAAGTGTTTAAGAAAAATATTGCATAAGTAATTTTTTAAATTTTATTGCGTTGCTAATATATTGAATACCAGTTGGAAGATGGTTCCAGAGATTGATAGTATAAATGAAAAATTGATTTTTAGACGCTGTGTCACGGTGCTTAAGTTGTCTAAAGCCATTGTTTCTAGGTGATCTTGTGGGTATCAAACGATGAAAGAGATATTTAGGTTCCCTGGTATTAATAATCTTATGAAGAAATACCAGGTTTTTAAACATTAGGTAGTCATTAAGGGATATTCCCAGTATACGAACAGAGTACTGGGATACATGGTCAAATCTAGACAGGCCAAATACATATCGTGCAATATTGTTGAAAGTTGTGTTGAGCTTTCTAGTGTCATACATGTTACAGCCTGCAAAAAGTTCGGATGAGTATAAGAGTGTAGGTAATAAATATGTTTTTGCCAGCAGCATTCTTATCCTTGGTGGAGTAAAGTGCTGAGTAGCCCATAAGCCTCTAAGCATGCCATATATTCTTCCACATGTTTGTGTTATATGATCCGACCAATTCAATGATTTGTTAAAAACAATACCCAGATTCTTAACAGTTTCCACTATTTGAATATTAGAGTCACCCAGATATATGTTTATATTATCATTGATCTTCACAGTCCTTTTACGTATTATTAAACACTTTGACTTCCTTGGATTAAGGCACAAACCGTTTGCCGAAGCCCATACAAGTATTTTGTCAAGATCGTTGTTAAGATCAATGACTCTACGACCAATTGAAGATTTGGTACAACTTAAATACAGCTGAACATCATCTGCGTACATTTGAATTTTGGAATGTTGTATTTGAGTAGGAATATCGTTGGCATATAAAGAATATAACAGTGGACCAAGTATTGAACCCTGTGGAACTCCTCTGCAGACTGATAAAGGTCGTGATATATATCCGTTATTGCAGACAGACTGAGTCCTATTTGTAAGATATGACGAAATCAATCTAACTGTCGCTGGTGAAAAATTAAACATTTTCCCTAATTTTAAATTCAATATTTGGTGCTCAACTGTATCGAAAGCTTTAGAATGATCCAGTAATACTAAAAACGATATTTTATTCTTATCCAAATTTCCCCTAATGTCTTCAACAACGTCTGTCAGTGCTGTTGTGCAACTATGCTTCGATCTAAACCCGGATTGCCGATCAGTTAAAAGATTATTGTCGTAAACGTATTTAGAGATCTGCTTATGTAAAAGACGTTCAAAGATTTTTGAAAGGTAAGGGAGAATCGCAATTGGCCGATACTCCTTATCAGTCTTTGGAACAGGGATGATCTTGGCAAGTTTCCACCCCAATGGGAAGGTACTGGTGGTGATAATGGTGTTAAACAAGTGCATAACAAAACGTGCTATCCATGGTAATATAATTTTTACGAAACGAGGATGTATGTCATCTAAACCCACTGCATTTGATTTTACGCATCGAAAACTTTCGACTATATCAATTAGATTGAAACATTGGAAATCAAATTGAGTTAGAGTTGTCGTTGTCGTTGTGGGAAAGAGATTATTCTGAGTATAGAAATCCACACGTGCTGGAGGTTGAGCAATGTTGATAAATTGTTCATTCATTACATTTACATCAATGTCATTTGCTCGGGCTTGCGTTCCCAAAATGCCAATGTCACGAATTTGTTTCCAAGTTTTCTTAGAGTCGACTGCTGTACTAAATTTGTTACTATAATACAATGACTTATTCTGCCTTATCTTTGAAACAACCGCTTTTCTAGCCATACGATAATCATTGTGCATTTCAGTCGTTTTGTAACGTTTCCATCTATGATACAAATTATCACGATGTTCTATTAGCATTTTGGTCTCGGTTGTGAACCAAGGTCTTTCCGTGCCCTTAATTTTTTTGGTTTTTAAAGGCACATGTTTGTTATAAATTTGCAAAATTAGATTGTTGAGGAAATTTAATTGATCATTTGCAGTAGGTATATAGTAGATTTGATCCCAGTTAGCATTATCGAGATCATATTCTAATAAAGTGGTATTAATATTGTGAAAGTCCCTAAAAGTAAAATTTTGGGACTGGGTCTTTGCGTTGAAATTGTATGAAAGAAATATAAGATCATGCTTTGAAAAAGCAGGCATAGCCAATTGATCGTAGTGTTGTATTTTTATTCTATTGCTAACAAAGAACAGATCCAACAGCGTGCTATTGGTGGTAGTGAAGTGTGTTGGTCTGGAATGGTTAACACAAGACAAATTGAGCAACGACATAGACGTAAGAAGACTTGTTCCAGTATTTGTAAGCAAATTGCCGTTAAAGTCTCCAGCGATAATGATGTCGGGGTAAGCAACAGCTAAAAGCTCTAGTTTTGAAAAGAGTGAGTCTAATTTAATGTTCTTATCCGCCCTGTAGACACACCCTAGTAATATTTTTCCCCCGTGTGAATTTACCTCAATAAAAACATATTCCACATCTTCTGCTTCATTGTACGTACAAAGAAGTTAACATGAAATATTATTCTTTATGTAGACAGCCACGCCTCCAGCATGACCAACCCTATCAGATCTAAAAATGTTGTATCCATTTAGTTCGACTATCCTGTCATTCAGTTTAATATCGAACCATGTTTCTGAGACACATATAGCATCCACAGAAGAATCTTCAAAAATATATCGAAATTCGTCAATTTTTTTCATCAAACTTTGGGCATTTACGTGACACACACTAAGCCCAATTTGACGTTTAGCTAATATGCGAACCATGTTATAGTTACCATCTCTAGAACCTAGTTGATCAATCATCAAGTTTGGCATTATAGATTTTTAAAGCAACGCAATAAAATTTTGATATCATTACTAAATTTTTGAATTAAATTTAAAAATGAAAAAGAAAAAAATGTTTAACAAAAATTAAATAAGTAAAATATAATTGATAATATAATAACTAATAGAATGAAAGTTAAAAATGTAAATAAATAAATTGGTTGAATATGTAAAAAAAATGTAAAAAATTTTTGAAAATGGAAAAAAGCATTGTTTTTAAGACATTTGGCATCACACTGAACAGAAAAGACATTCTTACTGGCTTCTCATTCGCGAAAAAGGTTTTCTAGCTCTCCAGGAAATTCTATTAATGTAGGTTCATCTGATTTGAGTTTTTTGATATAAACCAGACCTCGCAGGGTATAGGCAGCACTTATTTTTCCTCCTTTCTTTAGACTTAAGGCTTCTTTAAATATTTTGTGATTATGTGGCGTAAGGTTTTCATTTACATAAATTGGTTGATCGCTTTCAATCCCTACGTGCTTTAAACACAGTGCTGTTTTGTTATCACGCCTATATTTGGCTATGGATTTTAAAAGAAAATTTTTTTCGTATGGAAACTGCAATTTAGCAACTATAACTTCATCGCTGGGTGTATACGGTTTATTGTCTTTATAAATTTTGTTTAGTCTGTAAATGTTTTCAATTTGAGGTGACGGGACTTTTAGACTATGGCAAATGTTGTCAACAATGTTAAAAAAGATTTTCATTTGACTGTAGGGTATACCATTAATTCGAATACCTCCTGCAACAACGGAGTTCTCTTGTTTTAGAAGTTTTCTCTTTAACTCGAGTATTTCATCCTTCATTTGAGCAGTTTCTTTACTCTTAAGCTCTAGGTTTTTATTTTTTCATTAATTCCCGCTATTTTAACTTAATATTTTCAAACTCATTTTCTACTAAAGAGCGAATTCTATCTTCACTCTCTTTAATAAGAGTTTTTATATATTCAAAGTGCTTTTGTTCACTTTCTCTTATTGAACTTTTTATAATTTCTGATGTTACACTCTCACTTTCACGTATTAAAGCAACTAAAAAACTTCTATCGATGCTTGATAATCGCGGCACTTTTATTTCATTTTCAATCAAAGAGCCTGATGATGAATCTCTTGGTCTCTTTGACAATGGTGATTGTGTATTTGTTGTTTCCATTTTTTTTTTTGTTTGTTTTGACTTTAATTTCTTTTATTCGTTGTTTGAGTTTTTGTTGATGTTTTAAGAAAAAATATTATAATTTCTTACAGATGTAATTTATTGATTTATATAAAACTTAGCGTTCTAAAAAAATATTTCAAACAAGGCTTGTTTGTTTATTTGTTTTGTTTTAAAGTTTTTAGTATTAAAAAGTTATTGTTTATTTAGAAAATCAAAAATATATAAGAGCAAGTAAAAAACACAACCGAACACTCCAAGTATTAATAGGCAATATATACAGGACGGATGGCCGAAAAATCAGAAATTAGTTGATAAGGAGGTTGTTCCTTATTTTAGAGTTAAAGATGAGTTAACAATTTTGGATATGTTAATTCTAAAAGGATGTCAAATTTTAATTCCTACTAATTTACGTCGTAGAATACTTAATATTTTACATGAAGGCCATATGTGCATTCGAAGATGCCAAAGCTTGGCACGTAAAACGGTTTACTGGCCCAATATACACAATTATATAGTTAACATTTTTAATAATTTTGTTATAATTTTTATTAAAAATAAAAATTATGTTTTTTCGACCTTTAATTGTGCAATGAAAATGAAAATTATTCAAGTTCGAGGCCATATACTCTATATTTCTTCATTAGGATATTGTCCTAACAAATAATCTATAGAGTTTTTGTTTTCAAATTTATTATTTGACCCTTTCAGGAATGTGTTGATAGATCTATTTCGGGAATTTTCTAGGTTCCCATCATCAGAACACGTTTTGAAAGCGGTAACAATCCCATGCCAAACCTCAAGTATTCATATGAACTAGTTTACTCACTACATGAGAACTAATATACATATGAGTTTGAAATTAAAGATTATAACCATTGATCAAAAAATAAATTGAAAACTTGTTTGATGTGCAAGATCCACCTCTGGTGGATATCGCCTAGTTTACTTTCCCTGTTTTGTTAACTAACTTAACAAAATATAAAAAAGGAGAGAGAAACAAAAAAAAACGTGTATTGAATATCCACCAGAGGTGGATCTTGCACATCAAACAAGTTTTCAATTTATTTTTTGATCAATGGTTATAATCTTTAATTTCAAACTCATATGTATATTAGTTCTCATGTAGTGAGTAAACTAGTTCATATGAATACTTGAGGATTGGCATGGGATTGTTACCGCTTTCAAAACGTGTTCTGATGATGGGAACCTAGAAAATTCCCGAAATAGATCTATCAACACATTCCTGAAAGGGTCAAATAATAAATTTGAAAACAAAAACTCTATAGATTATTTGTTAGGACAATATCCTAATGAAGAAATATAGAGTATATGGCCTCGAACTTGAATAATTTTCATTTTCATTTTAATAATTGCTAAATTTGTTTAAAAATGCTAAGTCAGAAATGATACCACATGATATATATGACATTCCATGGTTTAAAGTTGGAAGTGATATTTTTGAGTTCAATAAGAACAAATATTTAATAGTTGTTGATTATTACACAAAGTATTTTGAAATTGAATTATTGAATAATGGTTACTCAAGTGGTAATGTTATAATAAAACTTAAATCAATTTATGCTAGACATGGAATACCACAGATTTTTATTTCGGACAATGGTCCACCATATAATTCCGAGGAATTTAGGAAATTTTGTGAGGAATGGGGCATTGAGCATAAGACCTCTAGCCCATATTTACCAAGATCGAATGGTCTTGCTGAAAGGTCAATTCAAACCGTTAAGAGAATGTTACACAAATGCCAAGAGAGTGGATCAGATCCGTCTATTGCTCTTTTGCATTATAGGACTACAACCTAGGGATAATATGCCAAGCCCGGCAGAATTATTAATGTCAAGGAATTTGAGGACAAAACTACCCGCATTTTCTGAAAATTTTCAACCCAAATTAATCAATAGGAAACAATATAATTGTCAATTGGAAAATCGAACTATGAAATCGGCTGAACGTTTTAATAGGGATGCTAGAACTAGAAAACCAGTAAATACTGGTGATAGTGTAATGTTCAAAGAGAACAATGATTCCAACTGGTTTCAAGGGGAAGTAGTTGAAAACTGCGAGGAACCAAGATGCTTTCTTGTAAAAGATAATGAAGGTGTGATATACAGAAGAAATGAACAACACATATCCTTAAGGCCTGAACCCATATCAAGCTCTGAAATTGTAAAGAAAATTGAGGATACCGATAAACAGGTTGAAACCCCTAATGAAAATGTTAAAAACCAGGGTATTATAGCTAACCAGGAAAATTCTGATAACCATGGTCAATATAGAACAAGAATTGGTAGGAAAATAAATAAACCATCAAGATATGATTCGTATATTGAATTGGATTAAAAAAAAAAAAAAATAAAATAAAACAATTTTAATGAATTTTTGTAACTATATTTATAACTCGAGCCAACTCTTTCTTTGAATTACAATTAAACAAAAATTACAATTAAACAAAAAATTATAAGACTTTTGTAATTCTATTGTTTGAATTAATCTAAATCTTATTTTTTATAAAACGGAGGATGTTGTGTATATACATTGTAAATATACAATGTTACTATGATTAATATGCATTTATTATAATCACCCTGTTAACTTTAGTTCTAAGTTTACTTGTAACCAACTTGTAATTATCATATTCACATTAATAAAGGTTGTCAAACATAATACAACAATTAGGAATTCAAGTTGTTTACAATCAGTCCTTAAAATGGGTTTATAAAACGGATTGGATACACATTTTCATAGTTTCAAAATCTTTGCTGTAATTTTTCACAACTTTAAACAAATATCATATAAATAAAAACTATGTACATAATTTAATAAATTTTTTCCTATTTAAATTTAATAAAAATTGAGTTAATATATTCATCCATATACGAGGGCGGTCGCAAAATTAGCCGACCTAATGATGAAGCAATTCGAACTTTAATTCATTGATTTTGGCCATCTAAATAGTGGATGTGTGCAATAGTGGATGTTGTTCTATTGTTATTGTTATTTATTTTTTTTTATTGAAACGTTATAACGTTATACATTTCATGTAATTACAACTTGTATTATAAAAACTAACAAGTAATATATTCTAAAGCTATATACAGTTCAAGTAAATTCCACTAAATCTTGTGGTTCATGGCGTTTGAGCCTACGAGTATAAAGTGAATTGTTGCTTAGATTAGCAGCTTGTGTATTTATATGATCTTGTAATCGTTTCGAATGTGATGAAGCATATTTTTAAATAGTCTAATACACAGTACTTACGCCTAAGTAGATCAGAATTTCGTATGTATAAAGGGGCATTAACTATACTCTTTAGTACTTTATTTTGAAAACGTTGAATATTTTCGATGTGAGTTTTTGCTGCACATCTCCAGAGTTGTACACCGTAGCATCACACAGGTTTAATGATTTGATTGTAAACAAGAAGTTTATTTTTAATTGATAAATGTGAACTCCTTCCAATGAGCCCACTGTAACTGGTGAAATTTAAGGTTCAGTTCTGTAGTTTTAATTTTGATGTGATCCTTCCACTTTAGTTTGGTGTCTGGGGGCCAGTCCTAGGTATTTGACATAATTAGCGTGAGGGATTTATTTCCAGATACTGTTATTGGCAAGTAATGTATACACTTATTGGTGAAGTTTACATGCGTGAATTTTTTTTCATTTAATTTTATTCGCCATTTTTTGGTCCATGTCAGCAGCATATTTACTGATTGTTGTAACTTTTGGTTGATTCTGCTTAAATTTTACCAATTGACAAAATGCAAGTATCATCTGCAAAATTTGCGATGTTCCATTATATGTATTGGTATATCTCTTGTGTAAATAAGATATAGAGTAGGTCAGAGTATACTACCTTGTGGTACTCCAGCCTTTATTGGATAAGTGAAGAGTATGAGTTTCCGCATTTTTATTCTAAAAAATCTATTATTATATATGATATAAGAATATCTGAATATTGTTTCGGAAGACATTGTTTCCAGCTTGTAAATTAAGCCTTCATGCCACACCTTATTAAATGCTTGCGCCACATCTAAGAAGACTGCAGAGCAGACTTTTTTTGTTTCAAGAGCTTCTTCGATTGAATAAGCTATACGATTAACCTGATCTATTGTCGAGTGTTTCTCTCTAAAACCGAATTAATGGTTCGAAATTAGTTGTTTTGCAATTATAATTTCGTTAAGCCTTTTGTTGAAGAGTCTCTCAAAGAGTTTGACAAAGTTGGTAAGAGTGATATAGGTCGATATGACGAGACTTCATTTGCATTTTTCCCGGCTTTTGAGTCATAATTAACCTCAGATACTTTAAAGTATATTGGTATATATTTTAATTTTATGCAAGCATTTATTATATTTTTGAGTTTTACGATTGCTTCATAAGGAAGTTGTTTAATAATTTCGGAAGTAATTAGGTCGAATCCTGGACTCTTCCCCCGGACTTTAGGCCAGTTTTTATTTCGTGCTCTATAATCCGATGTGTCAAATAATTGTATTTCATCATCTTCCTGATTTGGTGTAATAATGATCCCGCCGGGCCTTCATAAGGTTGCAATGTATTGCAGAGGTGTTGTGCGAAAGCTTCAGCTTTTTCGGGATCTGTTCTTGCCCAAGCTCCTGATTGCTGTTTGACTGGAGCGTTATGAGTTATAGGTCTGTTTAGATGTTTGGTCGATTTCCATAAGGAATACTCGTTTGATTTATTAGGTGAAAGCTTCTCAATATATTTATTGACGAATTTTTGATTTCTTTTATTTTTGGAACTGAGAAGTTAGTAAGATAATTAAGTTCTGTTTTAAGAATCGTATATCTTGTCTGTTGCCATCTTTTTCTTAATTTTCTTTTTTCGGCTATTAGGTTGAGGATTTCCTTTGGATATTAGGAGTTGTTGTTTTTGGTTTTATTGCAGGAGTACTGCTGACTGGATTTGTCTGACTGGATTGGTTTGTGAGCTTTTCGACCTCTAGTCTAAATCTCTGGAGTTAATATAGGTTCCATGCAATTGATATTGTCCGACAAAATATATTTAAAATAACTCCAATCTGTCAACTTATTGGTAAGGTAAAAGTTTTTTATTAATTTCTTTTATGTTGCCATGTACCGTTAAGTAGATCGGTGAGTGATCAGAATTTAAGTCTGTTCCATCTTCTATTTCCGTAACAGATTTTGATAATTTTTCTAACAATAAAAAATCTATTAAATCGGGTTTTTTGTTAAGGTATGATGGCCAGTAAGTAGGTTTTCCCGTTGATATAAAATCACACCCCCCAATTGCTTTCCTACTTCAAGAGCCTTCGTCCGTTAGTTTGAGGCATAGACGAGAACCCCTATGATGATGCTAAGCATTGAAATCTCCTCCTACGATAAATTTTCCTTTATGCTTAGTAAGAAATAATTTATACAAGTCTATGCTTATGTTTTTGTCTTGGTGGACTATAAATTGCCGATATTTGAACATAATTCCTTGGGTTTTAATTGAAATTGTTGTGACTTGAAATTCTTCCATACATGTACCTGTCCTTCTTCAATATGGTATATATTTTTCTTTACAATTACTACTGCGCTTTCCTCCTCTGGGTTATTTTGCGGATGATTTGTGTTATACGTGTCGTAGTTTTTTAAATTTATAAACATTTGATTTGTTAGGTGTGTTTCTGATATTAAACATACATCAATGTTTTTCTATTTAATATTATTTCAAAGCTCAATTTTTGTGCTTTAAACATTCTATTGTGAGGAAACGCGGCACCATCTTGCGCATAGCTTCTCATCTCCAAATTTTCGGTCAATGTGCGATGTATAGCACGACGATCATCCCTTCATTTGTAGATTTCTTAAACGTTTCTGGCGTTTTACACCACCACAGTGCTCGTCTTGGCGGCTCGTACGGCCTCGTTTAAACTCTGACGGCCTAATATTTTATAGTTGTAATCGAAGAGGAGCAGACTCCCCCCAGAGTAGAATCTAGCCCGGCTTTAATATTGTAGGACTGAGGTCTTTCAAATGAAAGTATTAAATTACATAACGGTGACCAATTATTTCCATGTTTACAAATTCACTGAGATCGTTAGTGTTGTATTAAAACAAAATAACGTTTTAGATTGGCTCTAATGAGCGACTGTTTTATTTTGGTATTCTTAATTCTACTTAAATTAACCTAATTATATTTTGTGGTAACCATCAATGAGTGGTTCCCACGGTTCATATTATGAAGGTGTCAAATTAATCAACCAAAAAGTACGGCTTTTAGCCAATCACAATTAAGTGTCAAGTACATGACAGTGATTGCTATTGCAACTACAATATTGACTTATTAATTACACTACACCTCCTTTTTTCGGGAAAAAGATTGATCAGTAGCTAATTGATCAATCTTTTTATATAACTTAGTTAATAAAAATTAATTTTAGTTTAAAATTAATTTATATATTATAGTTCTATTTATTTAATATTACAGTTTTTATTGTACTATTTGTTTCCTATTTCCAATTAATAAAGATAAATAATTTTAATAAAAATTATAACAAACTGTAAAAAAGGCAGAGTACCGCCAAGTTTACTTCCCCTGTTTTTGCTTACAATGTAAAACAAATATAAAAAGAAGAGAAGAAACAAAAAAACGTGTATTGAATATCCACCAGAGGTGGATCT
>CM037855.1:60250353-60271359 GCA_021234595.1 Delia radicum | reverse complement strand
CTCGAGGAATAAGTTCACTTATCTCAGATGAGCACCTCCCATGGTAATATCGATAGAAAAGTGTCACACAACCCACATTCCGACGATGCTCCAATGAATCAATAGAGTTGGATACACTACTTTCATTGATAAGCTTCAACGCACTCCCCTGAACACGGTCCAGAAGCTTCAGAATAGACACTGAAGCCCCTGCCCATATATGGGAGTTGTATTCCATTTTCGGCCGGATATAGCTGGTATAAATAGTAAGGAGATCGGATGGAGTGAAGTAAGTCTTGCACCGTTTCAGAAAACCAAGGCACTTGAATGCTTCTTTCGACACTTGAAATACGTGCTTATTCCAGCGGACATCACAATGTATTTTCATGCCCAGAACATCAAGAGTATCCGATTCCTCGATACATATACCATCCATAGCTACAGATGACAATGTTAATTCCACAGCCCGTCTGTGGGTTAACATACAACATTGGGTCTTGCGTGCATTAAAATCGACCTTATTCGCGCGACCCCACTCAGAGATTGTAGAAAGGTCTTGATTGAGTGTATCATTCGTGTTCTGCCGTATGCTCTCTAACTCCAAAGAGCTTGGCCTGTGATCGAATGAAAATGAATGACAAATGTTGCTGTCATCTGCAAAAGAGTAGATAGGATTAAAGGTCTGACCAAGAAGGTCATTAATAAAAATAAGAAAAAGGGTAGGAGAAAGATGAGACCCCATCTAAAACAACACGTATAGTGCGGTCTCTGAGAAAACTCGTTATAAATCGAGAGAAGACATTACCGACACCAGAAGCAACTAGCCTAGTCGCGAGTGCCCCGTGCCACACGCGATCGAACGCCTTGGAAATATCTAGAGCAACCACTTTACTCTCACCAAAGCGGTGGAGTGATCGGCTCCAACGTTCCGATAGAAACGCCAACAGGGGAGGATCGACCGCTACGGAAGCCATACTGTCGATCATTTAAAAGTGAATTGGTCTCTAAATATTTCACAAGATGGTAGTTAACCATGGTCTCCATCACTTTGGAGAGCGCAGAGCAAATTACGATTGGGCGGTAATTTTCAGGGTTGTTAGCCGTACCCTTTTTAGGGATTGGCTGGACATTGGCCACCTTCCAGCATGAGGGGAAGACTCCCGCACGGTACGAGTAGCTGAAAAGTTTTGCCAATGGACGTGCCAACGTAAAAGAGCACTGTTTCAGCACCAGTGCTGATATGCCATCCGGCCCCGGTGACTTGTTTACGTTGAGTTCCTCAAGAACCCTTTTGACTGCCCGGGCCCGAAAGAAAATCAAAGGCATAGTATAGGATACCCTTTCGAGAACGGGCAGTGGTTGATCGCTTTCCGGCAAGAAAGAATTTCTTGCAAAAAGTTCAGCGAAGAGGTTGGCCTTATCAACCGGATCGGTGAATGATTGATCGTCCTTTATAAGAGTTGGAATAGAAGAAATAACATTATCCTTTACTCTTTTAACGAACGACCAAAAGGTCTTACTGCCCCGAGGAGCAGAAAGAACTTTCGCACGTAGACGCCGTTCGTATAAAACCTTTTCGCGTCTAAGTACTTTGGCACACTCGGTTCTCGCCTTTTTGCGATGCAGATCAGTAACGACGTTCTTATTCGAACGCCAATTACTGAACGCTGCCTCTCTGGATCTGACTGCATTTTTGGACGTCTGGTTAAACCAACACTTATGTTTTGATTTTCCCGAAATATGCTTCGTTGGAATAAAAAGTTTCATTCCTAGCATAATAATATTGACTACCATTTCTGCGGCGGCATCGACGTTGTCGTCGAGAAAACAAATTTTCCAGTTAAAATGCCGAAAGAAATCGTTGAGCTCGGTCCAACGAGCTTTTTCATAGAGGAAAATAGAACGTTTCTGCGCTAAGTTAGAAACGCTACGAAGAGTAGAATATGAAAAAGATGCAGAAATAGTACTGTGATCCGAATTTCCGAGAGGTGCAAGTATTTTCACTTCGTACTTTTCAGGGTGAGAAGTGAGGAAGAGGTCAAGAGTGTTCCGCAACTGCCCTTCAACACACGCATTGTGTGTTGGCTCATTCACAAGTTGCGCAAGATCATTATGCGCGGCGAAGAGCTCAGCGTATTGGCCCTCGGGAGTTGTATGGCTCGAATGGCGAATCCAGGATGAGTTGTGGATATTAAAATCACCAGCAACTACGATTTCACTATTCGGACAACTCTCCAAGATTTTCGAAATTGAATCGGAAAGGGCATCGAAGCCATCAAGGGATTTAGCCAATTCCGTGCTTGGACTTTTATATAAAAATCCGAAGTGCAATATGTGTGACCTGATCTGGAATTTAACCCAAAGAGAGCTAAATTCCTTATCATTACAGTTCAACTGTTGCTGATACTGGTACACAACATCGTCGCGAATGTACATTGCAAGGCCCCTATGTAGAGAGAAAAGGGATAGAAGGTGATACCCAGGTATGTGAAAATCCTGTGGATCAGCATCCTCACAAACCTGAGTTTCACATAAGGCGAAGACATCCGGCCTATGAAAACGAATGTGAGCATACACAGAGAAGTGATTCTCTCTCAGTCCGCGTATGTTGCAGAAGTCTATACGAAATCTGCCTGTCATAACAAAATAAGAAAAATATAAAATCAAAATCCTTATGAGTGTATAAGGGGCACAGTAGTGAAAACTGTTGCTGTAGTTGGTTATTTAATGGCCAGTGTTATACCTTTGACACTAAACAACCAAACAACAATTTGACTCACCGCCCCTTATACACCGTAGACAATGTAAATGGCTAGGAAAGTAACAAATACACTTATTAAGGAGGCATAAAAGCCCCTTGCTTGGTCATTATTAAAATAACAGCGCCGTATAACGAAGATCAGGTGTATTGTTTTTTTTTTTTTTTTTTTGTTGATGTTGATGATTGTTGGAAGTAATAGTGGTTTTGTTTTTATTATTTTGTGTTATGGTAGGGTTTTAATTGTTATTGTTGTAAATTTAGCTGTTTATTTAGCGTTGTGTTTCTTAATATGTATTTTTATTGTTGTTTATGTTAGATTTAATAATGTCTATTAAGTTTTCTATTTTGTTTTGTGCTTGTTATTTGTTTGTATAAAGATGGTATTTTTTTTTTAATATATTATTTTGTTGTTTTTTAATTTCTTTGGACGGAACGACACTAATAAAATTATTTGTTTAATTTAAAATTATAAACAGGACAAACGAAAAAACCGACAAGACACATTTAAAAACGTGTTGACAGCACGGCAGACAAAACACTACTGATGATGATAGGCTGTTGAAGTGACGAAGTCGATATTCAACAATTGACATAATTCCATTATGGTCTGATTTTTATATTCTGTTCCCATATCAGAAATCATTTCCGCATGGGTCCATAAATTAAAACAAAACCTTCGAAAATCGCTTTGGCGACCGTTCGAGCTGATTTGTTGGGAATTGGGACAGTAACTAAGTATTTAGTTAAGTCACATATTATCATTACAGCGTATTCATTACCATTATTAGATCTCATGAAGGGACCAATTGTGTCTATGACAATTGTGTCAAATGCGCGCGTTGGCGTTTCAGTTTCAATCATTGGCTCCCTTGTTTTTGGCAATGACTTGTTCTTTTGGCACTCAGCACATTTCACATAACGAGTTATATCTCTTGTCACGTTCTTCCAGTGGTATTGCAATCTTATCTTCCTGAGCATTCTTGTAATGCCAGGGTGACCTCCAAACAATGGATTGTTATGATACATTTCCATTATTTTAAATTTTTCGGAATCCGTTTCGACTTTAATAAGTGGTGGTACGAGTACTATGTTTAACTTCTGAAGTTTTTCATTACCTACTTTATTGAAGAGTCGTGATTTTAAGATTACCAGCTACTTTTTCAAGCTTTGGAAAAAAAATGATCTACATTCACTATTCCATTAGTAATAAAATCTCGTGACTCGAATTGAAAAATCTTGGTTTTTCCCTTTTGGATAAATAGTTTATCCTTAGCTAAATACAATCTTGTACTTTTATTGTACTCATGGGCATATATGGCCTCATGTACCCGGATATTTTCCGATTTTGTGTTTGTTTTATTAGCGGTCACTTTGTCCAAATTTTTGGCAGACTGAAGTCTTGTAGTTACCTTCAGTATTTTGTTACCATTATTGGTATTTCGTATGTCCTCAAATTCTAGTCGGGACAGTGCGTCTGCTGCACAATTTTCCTTTCCCCTGATATACTCCACTGTAAAATCATATTCCTCCAGATCCAATCTCATCCTCGTTAGTTTTGACGATGGATTTTTCATTGAAAATAGATATGTTAAGGGACGGTGCACAGTAGCGCCTGTAGCACAAGTGAGGTGGCAAAAATCAAAAATTTCATGTGCCCCTAAAAAATATTGAATAAACCTATTTTTATAGGAAATTGTCCAACGATTTCAAATATGCCACTCTTATTACAAGCAGATTTTTGGTTCAGAAGATATAGCCCTTCAAAGTTGACTGATTTTCAGTGTTCAAAAAAACAGAACATTTTTATGTAATTTTGTCCGCTTTCAGATGTCGAATCTCGAAAACTAGATAACGGATCGTCATTCTTTTTAATGTTATTGATAGATATATTTATTAAGAGAAGATTAAAAAAAATTAGACTTTTTGCTTTGTATTGGTCCAGGTACGTTGATATTTACAAACTATCCATTTTTTTCAATATTTCTCAACTTTGGTGGAAAATAAAAAAAAAACTATTAAAAAATATATTTGCCATATTTTCAAAATAAGTTCTTTGATTAGTCCTTTACCTTTTGCAAAAATTTCCAGCTGCCCGTCCTTGCCCCATTTTTTGCTAGAGGTAAAATTTTGAAAAAAGACATGGTTCAAAATAGGTGTCGCATGCATTTTTGGGCAATTAATGACATAAACGCGAAAACCCATTCTTATTATTATTGTTAATATATATGATTTTTGTTTATGATTTTAGGTAGATTATACTATATATTTTAAAACAACCATAATCCCGTTATTAGTCAAGGTTAGGTAGATTTTTGTTTTTCATTCAAGGTAGATTATAAAAATGTTTGTACATTAGGTAGATTTTTGTTTTTAATTCAAGGTAGATTAGACTATATATTTAAAAGCTATCATTATCCCGTGATTAGTCTAGATTAGGTATTTGAAAAAAAAAATATCATAATCCCGTAGTTATATATTTTATGAATATCCTTAATAAACACTTCGAGAAGATTTTTTGAAAATGATGAGGCTGTACCTCGAATCACTGGAATAGACAATGAAATCATTAAGAGATTGGGAACGATCTTGAATATTTTAAACTGCAAGGAAAAAGTTGATTCTGAAAAGTATGGAGAATATGCCTCGAAAACTGCATCTCTTTTAGCAAACTTATATCCACAGAAAAAGTTGACCCCGACAGTTCATAAAATATTGTCACATGGAAAAGATATAATTGAATATCAGCCTTTGCCAATTGGAGAGCTTTCTGAAGAAGCACAGAAGTCCCTAAACAAATTTTATAAAAAATATAGACTGCTGAACACTCAAATCATCAAGGGTAAGACAAAATGAGGATCTCTTCAACATGTTAGCAGCATCTTCCGACCCACTTATTTCATCACTGCGGCATATAAAGTCACGAAAAGAGTTAGAAAATAATTATAGTTCAGAAATGATAAGTTTTTTAGATATACCTTCCTTTACGGACTGTGAGCAATATTGAAAAAAAAAAATTGAAAAATAAATAAAAAAAAAATTAAATTTTTTCTGGAATAGTTTTAAATCATAAAAGCCTTTAAAAGAGCAAAAAAAAAAAAAATAAAAAATTTAAAAAAAAATAAAAAATATTTTTTTTTAATACCCATGAAAATAATTTTTTTAGATCAACTTTCCTAACCTATATGTAGGCACCCACCTTTTCAAACACTCATTTCATAGGTTGATCGATTGTCTATCATATGCTTTTTAAATTTGTTGATTATCTCATTTGGTTCGAAAGTTATGATTTTTGCAACGAAAAAACTCAAATGGCGCCACTGAGCGGTGGTCACTTCGGACCAAAAATTTACGTCCATAAATATATGGTCTAAAATATTTTATTGCCCAATGTATTGCCGTTAATTCCTGTTCTATAGTAGACTTATTGATCTCGCCCTTCGTAAAAGATCGTGAAGCATAAGCAATAGGTAGCTGCTTATCAAAGTACTTCTGACTCAGAACTGCACCACAAGGGAATTTGCTTGCATCTGTTGTTATGCAGAATTCTTTTTCAAAGTCAGGATACTGCAAAATTGTTGGATTTAATAATTGGTTTTTGAGATAGTTGAATGCTTTCTCGCAATCATTATTCCATTCGAATCGTATGTTTTTTCGACATAGCCTTGTTATGTGCCTTGAATGTTCGGCAAAATTAGGAATAAATCTCCGATAATAGTTGCAGAAGGCTACGAAGCGTTTAGCTTCATCACCATTCTTTGGTGTTGGGTAATTTAAAATTATAGAAAATTTCCCATCATCAGGCAATATGCCTTTATCCGTACACCTGCGTCCCAAAAATGTGACCTCGTTAAAGAAAAATATAAATTTGTCTGGATGTAATTTCAGGTTATATTTTCGACAATTACTACTAAATCATCCATATAAAGAAATGCTTGTTCGGATGATAATCCCGAAAAAGCTAGCGACATCATTCGCTGAAATGAGTTTGGAGCAATTTTTATACCGTAGGGTAATCGTTTGAATCGAAACGAACCCTTATCCGTTGAGAAAGATGTTACGTCCCTGGAGTCTTCCTCTAATTCAATTTGATGGAAACCTGACATTAAGTCAAGGCAAGAAAAGAATTTGGCTCTGCCCAGTTGGTCTAGAATATCGTCTATTCTAGGGAGTGAAAATTTATCCGCTACGAGTTTTTTTTAATTCCTCTGTAGTCAATGACCAATCTCCATCTCTTTTGATCCGTACCCGGCAGAGATTTCCTAGGTACTAATAAGATTGGGCTGTTATATTCTGAAATGGAGGGTTCTACAATGTCATCCTCTATAAGCTTATCAACCTGTTTATGCACTTCCGTTTTATGAGTGTCGTATCCTATATGATTTAATATATACAGGATCATTATCCTTCAATCTTAGCCTCTGTTTGTAGAAGTTATTGGCAGTTACTTTTTCGGATTCTAATCCAAAAATATCAGAGCATATGTTTCTCAGGTTTTTTCTCGCAAATTCCGGGAAATTCCTGGATAATCTACATAGCTTTTCCTGATCTCCGCGAGGATCTCTGGTTGGGTGTACAATTTTATAGTCGTTAAGACTTTCGGTTTTAACTTTAGTATTCAAAATAACAACATCCCTATTGGTTGTGTTGACAATCTAGTGGTCTTGACCTTGAGACTATTGTGCTTGCTATGAATATTCCATTCTGAATTATCTGACTTGGAATTAATACATTTTCCTCATCAGTTTGAATGTTAACGTGGCGAATTACCTCTGATCTTGCTGGTAATGAGATCGCATTAATCTGTGGACCGCTGCGCATTGCTATTGCAATATGTTGTGGAAGGTCGTTGGATCTCAGGACTAACCAATCTTGGTCATCCTGGTAATCCAGAAGGCACTTATTCGCAAAAAATCCATACCAATGATTCCCTCTGAGGGAATCTGAAAATCATTCTCGACCACATGAAATGTATGTGGTATTAAGAGTTCTTCAAATTTTAAATCAGTATGAATTTCACCAAGGGTAGTCGTCAATCCTTGGCCGACTCCACTTAATTGGGTAGTTATAGTCTCGTCTATGTATCCGTTAAGGATTTGTCCAATTTTTAATATAGAAATGTCTGCACCCGTGTCAACTAAAAATGTTGACTTTCCATTATTCAAAGATGTTCTACAGGGAATATAGCTATAGAGACTTAAATTTATGTTGTATATTCGCTTATATTCAGGGGAACTAACTCGTTTCCCGAAACATTTTCGGTAACGTGTCGTATATTGTGGCGATTTCCGTTATTATTTGAACGGTTCCGTCCACGGTTGTTATTGTAATTATTATTACTGTTATTATCGTTGTTGCCATTGTAATTATTATAACCGCGATTATTGTTTTTCCGATAGCCGGAACTATTGTTATTTGACCGATTTCGGCGATTATTGCCATTACGGTTTTGAAATTTATTTTTCGTAAATAGAACGGAGTTTTGCTGCCCGTAAGCTTCCGTGCAGCTATTGACGAATTTTGCCGTCACTTCGTTCATATTCGAAAAGGTTCCTGATTCCATGACCAGTTTACCCCTTTCGTTTGTCGCATTCTTCGTTATTGCCTTAACTGCCGCCTGGGTTGAATACCTCTGGGCAAGTTGTTGCGAGAGGCCATCCGTAATATATGCACTCTCTAAGGATCGAGTCAGTAGTTCTATTTCCGATACATAGGCATTGGCGTTTTTGCCGCCCTGACGGACATTCATAAGTTTGGCCGATATGACCTCAACTGTCTCGCCCTTGACGCTCCTAGTTAATGTGGCTATCACCTCATTAATAGTGCTTTGGTCTGAAATTATATTTCGGGCAGTTCCCATTAGTTTCGTTTTAACTAAATTTACCGCCAGCGCTTCATGGATATCCTTTACGGAATCCAGGAGGGTTAGTGTGTTAAGAAAACTTCGTAAGTTTTCCGGTTTCCCATCGAAATCGTGTAAGATCTTCGAGAAATTCAATTATTGATTGAGGCATTGTTTTTTCTATACTGGACGCTATGCCACCACTATTTATGTTAGATGTGGTTTTGACGGTATTGATCACCGGTTTATCAGATTCTATGTTCAAATCCTGGCTAGTCCAAGCGTTAACAAGAGCACGGTAGTAGACCACTTTCTCTTGGAGTGTCTGAGGTAAATTCGCTTTTAAATTCCTTTTGGTTAGGAGGTTCGAAAGTTTATCACGAATGTCATCGAAGAAAGCATTCGCCGCCAATTGATGGTTATCGGTTAGACGAGAATAATATTCGTCAAATAACGCCCTAACTTCTTCAAGACAGGTGAACAAATTCTTAAGGTGTTTTTCTACCGTTTCGTCCCTTGAAGGTCCTTTGCTGGTATTTAAACACTTAAAGGATTTGTCGAAATCCTCTCTCAGAATTCTTGCCTTCCCTATGATTCCTTGCCACTCCATATGGTTGGCATGACGAAATTACAGCGATTCTCACACACGTACAGATTTGACTGACCAGTGTCATGAGCAGAAAAAATAATAATGTTCCAGTAATGAATTAGATTTTGAAAGAATATAAAAAAATTAAATTCTTTCAATGCCGTTTGCCAAAGAAGCAGCTCTGGTGTAGCTCTTGCGTATCGTGTCGTGATTCCCCATCCTCAATTCTCGTTAATAAAAATGCAATTCATAAAAATTATGTTAGTATGATTCCAAAAAAAAAAATTCAATTATGTCATATCATCCACTATCCGTTTCCTTCAGGACAACAGATTGAGGTGGATGTGGCATAAATCAGTCACTCATTATTTGGTGACTGTAGGATTTCTGTCACGCTGTGAGAGTGTCCCTTGAGAATCATCCCAGCCGACGGAAATTAAAAAAAAATTGGTTGTTAGTTTAAGAAATTAATTATAATTAATTTGTGTATTAAGTTTTCAAAAAAAAAAAAATTAATCACAATAACGGAATATTGTAGTTTGTTTGTAGAATTAAAAAAACACTAATAATTCCGTTTTAGTTATTTTAAATTTATTTTACATCTCAAATAGCTTAAATATATTCACCCTCTTGTTGTTACTGCTTTTTGTTGTTGTTATTTAATGATGAAGTTGTTGTAAGTGTTGTTGCTGTTGTTGTTGATGAAGTGTGTTAATTGTTGTTGCTGCATTTTTTTTTCTCACCGATGGTGTTTAGGCTACACCACCCTTGGGCACTCGGCTTGGTGACCCGGCAATGTTTTGATTACACTGCATCTTCCATCATTATAACACATCATTTTATAACACATCAGGTTTTCTTAATATTTTTAATTTTTCTTGTAGTTGCGGTTATTCATCAATGTCGTTTTTTTTTTTTTTTTTTTTTTTTTTTTTTTGTGTGTATTGTTGTATATAAAAGTTTGTTGTTAACATTTTCGGTTTTATTTGTTAACATTTTTCATTTTGATGGTATTGTTTTAAAATTTTTTTTTTTTTTTTTTATTATAAGTTTTTTATATAAAGTTTTGTTTTTACTAGTGCAACATTGTCTCACTTTTCTATTTTTATTTTTGATTACTTAAAACAACGGAAACCGTGTATTTATTAATAAAGTTATTAGTTTTTTTTTAATTCAATTTTAAAATTCAATTTCAGTCCTTTTTAAGAGTTTTTAGATTTTACACACTGGCAGGATCGCCATGTTGTTTTAAAACAAAATAACGTTTCAGATTTGGCTCTAATGAGCGACTGTTTTATTATATTTTTGGTGCTCTTAATTCTACCTTAAATTAACCTTAATTATATTTTGTGGGTAACCATCAAATGAGTGGTTCCCACGGTTCGTATTATGAAGGTGTCAAATTAATCAACCAAAAAAGTACGGCTTTTAGCCAATCACAATTAAGTGTCAAGTACATGACAGTGATTGCTATTGCACGACAATATTGACTTATTAATTACACTACATTTGTTTTGATGGCTCAAAAAAATACTAAACAACGCAGCGCATTGAAACTTAAAACATATGTTTTATACGGTTTCCAATTTTTACCAAAGTACTTTTTTTTCAAACTACTGCAGTCATCTGTACGTCAGGTCGGCTAATTTCGGGACCGCACTCGTATTAGTATTTGGGTATATGGAGTCAAATATACCTTCTTATATGTTAATTTTTGAACATATCCAATGTACTGTCATATTTTCCATATACTTACATATTTTCCATATACAGTGTAAATTCGATAATCCGGACTCCACTAATCCGGAATATTCGGTAATCCGGACAGCATTTTGCAGCTCATTGCGTATTCTATAATCCGGATTAATTGCAGCTCTATAGTCCGGATTGAATAAAACCCGTTTTTATTTATTTTCTTATTCAAATCACAGCATGCTTTGAAAAATACAATCATTGAGTGTTCTATAATCCGGATTGATTGAAACTCTATAGTCCGGATTGAATAACAGCCGTTTTTATTTATATTTTTATTTAAATCACAGCATGCTTTGAAAAATACTGTTAGAATTGTGTGATGAGTATGTTTGCACATGCGTTTTTAATTTAGTATTGATGCAAGATGACTTTGTCAAACGAAATTAATATTATTTATTGTTAAGTATGTGTGTAAATTGATACTTTTTTTATTTTAACTGAACTGCACAAATTAATATTTATGTTTTTATGCTATGAATTTTTATAATTTTTAATAAATACATACATTCGCTAATCCGGAATATTCGCTAATCCGGATTGGGGTCTGCAATCAATTATTCGGATTATCGAATTTTTACTGTACTTTCATATTTTCCATATACTTTCATATTTTCCATATACTTTCATATTTTCCATATACTTTCATATATTCCATATACTTTCATATTTTTCCCTTTTGCAAATATGAAGTCACATATACCTCAATATATGTTCATTTTTGAACATATCCAATGTACTTTCATATTTTCCATATACTTCCATATTTTATATATACTTTCATATTTGCCCATATATGAGCACCTTTTGCAAATTTGAAGTCACATATACCACAATATATGACCATATATAAGTCCTTTTTGAATATATGTAGTCGCATACACTTCCATATATGCCCATAAAATATATATAAAACATATTTCCATATTTGTCCATATACGCAACCATATATGAACAGATTTGTACATATATGTACTTTTTTAAGCGGGAGTCTTGTTCTTTAAAAATTTAATCAGGTGGGTGGCACTTATAGAACGTTAAGTTTATAATGTGTTAGTTATTATGACAAAATAAAACAACAAAAGGTACAAAAGTAGCTTATATTTGATTTTAAATATTTAATGCCAAAAAATTTGCCTTGTTATTATATTACTAAAAAACACAAGTTCCTTATATTCCGCATAATCAAATCACTTGCCGCAGTCCGATTTCGATCATTTTTGTTGCCTGTTAATAGAATAAATGTAGTTTCAGATGCATACAATAAAGACACATATTTTCACACAAATTTTTTAATATAATTGTGTATTTTGAAAATTGCACCTAAATGCATGTGTCGCCGATTTACAAAATTTTAACGCCATTTGATAGTAAATATATAAAAATTAAGGTAGCCAACAAATTTTGTTAAAATATTGTTAATTGTAGTTAAAATATTGTTTCTATTTTTTATATTTCAGAAAAAGTAAATTTTTTAAAAACATAAACGATTTTTATTAAAACAATTTTGTTAATTTTGGTTTTAATTGTATGTTATTAATGTTCTTTTATTTAATTTATAAGGTGGACTGTATTTTCATGTTAGCGGCAAAAATTCAACTAAAACTAACATTTGTGCAGTAAAAAAGACATATCATTAAAAATAAGGATGAACACAAGACAAAGAGAGTAAAAAATAAAAATGAGTGCAAATTCAAGATAATACAAAATAGAATAGTCATTATGTTTAAATTTCCTGGGCCCAACAAAATATATTACCAACATTAATCCCAATTTCTAGCAAACTATTATCCGGTGTTTTATATAGTTTCGTAGGTTAGTAGTCTTTAAATAACACTGTGGAACAAATTCAGGTTAGCCAAAGTTAGGTCGATTCTGAGAGCGATGGGTGAAAATAGAGGCTAAATTAGAAGACCCGTATCGCGGCGTTTGTTTATGTTCGAATTGTTTTTTAATCGACCTTCGAACTTTGCAGTCAAATGCCGATTTTTAACATATTGTTGATATGGGTTTTTGGCTATAACTCGTCGACTAATTGATATTTTTTCAATCTGTAAAAGCCAAATTATTGCTAGAGACCTGTCCAACAATTCAAATTTTTTAAAAAATTGATTTAGAAAATTTTTGTGGTGCTTAAGAAGCAAAATGTTGGAAAAACAAATTTTTTTTCATGCTTTTTGAAAATATTTTCCACAAAACTAAGTCTTTTGCTTTCTGTTTGTTGTATAATATGCTTCTCAGTTTCTTCAATAAATTTCACTTGAAAAGAAAACAATCATAATACAAAACTTGCGTTTTCCAGCTTAATATTAATTTACTTCTCATTTTTTATGTACCAATTTTGTTCAGTGTTGGTTTTGAAGAAACATTGAAAAAGAAAAAGAGGTAGAAGTAATTAAAAAGTTATGTTCCAAGAATTAGGAATTAGTAAAACAACTTTTTTGTTTTCAACCACCGCACAGGTAGCGTTTTTTTTTTTATTTCGTACAAGCGAACTAATTTCAAAAATAGAGATTCAGTTAAGACTCGAAACTCAGCCGAAGCTTGTGTCTTAATTTTCGCTCGGTCGTGATAAAGTACGGTATTAATTTTTTTGGAACTTATTTAATTTTGTGAGTGATTTAAGTTAAGTTCATCGGTTTCATAAAAATAACAAAAAAAAAACATTGTATAATATATATTGTATTAAAATTGTCGGAACCAAAATGTAAAATGGACCATTTTTGCAATGTTTGTGGACGTTTCATAGCAAGCAATGAAAAATGTGGCAATGCGACAATATTTTTCGCATGAGTTTATTACTGACGTAAACTATGCCCCTAAAAAAATTTGCTTTAAATATTTTCCACAAATATTTTCAACTCTTATGCAATGGAAAAGTTGAAAGAAGAAGGCTATGCCTTTTGGTATACCAATGATGTGGTTTCACAACAGCCCGCATCAAAAAGAAAATTGCTATGGATGTATCAACTACCATAAAACTTTGAATAGAAGGAAAGCAAAGAATAAAACTTATGTAGCAGTGCCAAGTGTCCAATTAGCATTACCGCATTAGAACTCGTTCCAGTACCAACATACCGAAGTATTGATCTTCAAACAGATATCAGTACTACAACCGCCAATGCTACATCCATGGATTTCTTCTCAGAATACGACCCTGGTGAAGGTACGTTCTATAATACATCAAAGGACCCAATCCTAGTCACACAAAACAAATTGGATGGAATTGTTGCAAATTTGTGTTTGACTCAGAAAAAATCAGAACTACTGGCTTCATTTTTGAAAGGAAACAATTTGCTGGCGAAAGGTACCAAAGTAACAGCATATCGAAAACGCCAAAAAGAGTTAGAAAAGTTCTTCAATGTGAATGATGCAAAAAATTTCGCTTAGTGCAACGATATTGAAAAGTTAATGGAGACGATAGGGTTAACCTATAAAAAAGATGATTGGCGTTTATTCATCGATAGTTCACTAATCAGCTTAAAAGTTGTGCTTTTGCACAAGACAAATAGAATGCCTTCTGTTCCGATTGCGTATAGCACTGACACTAGTAAAAATTTCGATAATTCGAAACACATTCTGGAAGTAGTCAAATATAACACCAGTGGCGCATTTGCTGCGACCTCAAAATAGTTTCATTGATTACAGGCTTAACGCCATCTGGCCGTCCAAAATATCCGTGTTTTTTGTGCGATTGGGATTCACGATACGGAGAAGGTATTAACAGCATAACTGAAATAGTCGCATTGGACGGAATTGGCCTAAAGACAATAGGCTACACGAAAGTTTTGTTCCTGAAATGAAAATTTTGTTGCCGTTGCTCCACATTAAACTTGGCATTGCTAAAAATTTTTTGAAATGTATCGCAAAAAGACCAGCAGTATTCAAGCGCTTAAAAGACATTTTCCCAAGGCTAAGTAAAGCCAAAATTCAGGAAGGAGTTGTTAATGGTCCCGACATACGGAAACTAATGAGTCGTCAAGACTTTGACCAAGTTCTGACAGACCGAGAATTAAATGGCTCGCATTGAAAGCAGTCATTAAAGGACTTTTGTGTAAAGAACGCAAAGACAACTACAGGCAATCTGTTGCAAACATGTTGGCAGCTTTCGATGAAATTGGGGTTAATATGTCGTACAAAACTCATCTCTTGCATCAGCATCTTGATCAACTCGCTCAACAGTTGCCAACTGAATCTGATGAGCAAGGCTAACGTTATCACCAAACTGCGCTTCAATTTGAAATTTCAATTCAATTTGAGTGTGCATATTTTGAATTCCTATCATAGTCAGAGTGAACAATTTAAACATGTTGACGATTGAAAACTATTTTCGTTTCAGGTACAGAGGAAAGAATTCTCCAGCTGCAATACTCGCTGAAATTTGTTGGTGGTATAAAAACACCTTTGAAGAAGAGGAAGACGAGGAAAAAGGGAAGAAGAAGGGAAGACAAAGATGAAATTCCAAAATATCTGTTGTACGAAATTATCGACCTTTCTGATGATGATGACCAAGATATTGCAGAGAGCAGTGATGTTGATCCACAGCCGCCTGCTAAACGGCAACTGGTCAAATCATTAATTTAATTTATTTAATTTTTTTACTTAAAACTTTTCATAACTAACATTTCAAAATTATATTTTTTTTACTTATTTTTATAATTTCTTTTTCAATGTTTCTTCAAAACCAACACTGAACAAAATTGGTACATAAAAAATGAGAAGTAAATTAATATTAAGCTGGAAAACGCAAGTTTTGTATTATGATTGTTTTCTTTTCAAATGAAATTTATTGAAGAAACTGAGAAGCATATTATAGATCAAACAGAAAGCAAAAAAGACTTAGTTTTGTGGAAAATATTTTCAAAAAGCATGAAAAAATTTTTTTTTCCAACATTTTGCTTAGCACCAAAAAAATTTTCTAAATCAATTTTAATTGTTGGACATGTCTCTAGCAATAATTTGGCTTATACATATTGAAAAAATATCAACTAGTCGACGAGTTATAGCCAAAAAACCATATAAACAATATGCTGAAAATCGGCATTTGACTGCAAAGTTCGAAGGCCGATTAAAAAACAATTCGAACTAACATAAACAAAAGCCGCTATACGGGTCTTCTAATTTAGCCTCTACTTTCACCCCTCACTCTCAGAATCGACCTAACTTTTGCTAACCTGAATTTGTTCCACAGTGTAATTGTATGTGGTCCGGTCACAGCTCTACCATTTATAATAGGGGTTAAAAAATATTTTTCAAATGACTATATTTTTGTCAAATCTGAACTTTAGTGAAATAGAACTTCTAAGGCCCAAAAGATGCCAAGAAAATTAAACCATGAGAGAAAGATGAAAGTGTACTCTTCAACTGTATATCAGTGATGCAAGTCGCCAGTCGTCAGCCGGTTAGCCGCAGCCGACAGTTTTTTTTTCAAGCGGCGCAGCCGCCGACACTATCGGCTGTCTGCTTTGACATATTCTACCATAATAAAAAAAAAATGTTTTCCCTTGAAAATGATTTTCAACGAATATGAGTGGAAAACAATACACAAAGAACAACCAAATTTCTGTTTTTGCCTACATATATGACACATTTGATTCAATTTTATAAATTAATGAAATACAAACTCTCGTTTTCAAAAAATGTATATGGAGCTTTATATAGTCATATCAATTTCTATGAGACCGTATATGTAATCTTATTAAATTTCATCCCAAATATGGGCCCATATAATTTTTTCTGTTTGTATGGGCTTAGATCTAATCTGATGCAATTAGATAAATGTACAGTACAATTTTATCCTTATTATGGCACGACAGAATTGTATTAGATTGTACCAGTTTTGTATCTTTTATATCTAAACTGATACAAATAGATAAAAACCAGACATGTTTGCATACGGATTTTGACCAGCTATAATTGCATATTTTTTATTAGTTTTTTGTTTTTATATACATCGAGATTATTTTTTTTTATTTTTATTATATAACAAGCTTCCAACCTCTGCATATTTACAAAAATAAAGCAAATCAAACAGATTAGATAGATTGATACTAGTATTTCGTTTTGTCTAAAAATCTCACCAGAACCCGAAGTTTTAGAAAAGCTACAGCCTTCAGAATAGTCAGAGCTTTAACAAAAAACCTATTAATTTTCAGCTTTGCTCCATTCTTGTCTTCTTAGTAATCAAACACATGGTTAGGATGTTTTCCGAACAACCATCATGTTTTTACTCTGGCTCAAGTAATATTTTTTACAGTTTTATTAGTTTTTTGCTTTTATATACATCGAAAATATTTTTGTTGTTTTTATTTTATAACGAAAAAAAATAAAGCAAATCAAACATATTAGCTAGGATTGTAATATATGATTGTATGTTACCTGATCCATTTAAATATAATTAGGTCCGAGTTTTAGGCCGATTTTGGGATGTCAGTTAAACTTGGTTTAGTTAACCGATAACAAATTCTGTCTGCCAAGTTTATTAACAAAAACTTACCGGAATCACTTCATCTTGTTTAGAATTTTTGTCTTTATTATACTAAAACAAAATAAGTAATAGTATTCCATTTCAAAACATCGTTAATCTAAGCTTAAAGATAATCTACATCCTTAAAACTAGACATTAGTCTGGTAAAATTTCATTAAATGTTGTATATACTGAATTTCATACAAATGTATGTTCATCCTATCATATCCGTTAAGTGCACAAAAAATATTAAGAAAACTATTACTTTTTGGCGGTTTTCAAAAAAGTTCGCGCATAAAACTTTTTTAAGTTTTAATACACATTAGGGTGTCCCGAAAGTGTGCAATTTTACGCAATTGTTCCAACGACTATGAACTATGACTAGATCAATATACCGTATATTGATCAATATATCGTTTTATCAAAAATTAAATACATATTTTTGAATATTACACCACATGTTGTTATATGTACATAATTTTGATTTGTGTTATATCTTATTATACACATATTCGTACATAATTAGATTAACCATATGTAATTGCATATACGATTATTTATTTTCAAAAAAATTGGTAATAAGTATAGAACTTCTATACTACTGGACCAATCCACATACAAATTAGAGGAGTTATAGGGGAATACCTACACTCAAAAAAAAAGTTTGTAAAGTCAGGAGGGTGCTTGCAAAAAAATTGCTAATGTCAGCAAAATTTTTTCCTGAAAATCAGCGAGCTGATTTTTAGCAACAAAATTAGTAGATTCAGCAAAAGTTTTGCTAACACTTAGTGGATTAGAAATAAAAATGCCTTGCTAAAAATTAATAATTTTTTTTTTAATTTTAGTAGACTGAAAAAAAACGCAAAAAATTTGTAGAAAAATTGTAATTTAGTTAATTTATTTGCTGAAAATCATAAAACATATTTTTGTGATTCTTTTAAAAATAATTTACAATAATTATGAAATATAAAAATTTTCATTTGCCCACATTGACGACATGAATTAATTTAATATCTGAAAATATATAGAAATAAATATATATAACATAACAAAAATTTTCTTCCAACTACTTACATCAATGGTTGTCTAAATGATGCTTTCTTTTAAAGGACGCAACTGCCGAAGATAATTATAGAAACGAAAAAGGAACCATAAAAATCTACCTAAGATGTGTGGGTTTGTCTTTCGCTTTACTCTGTCTATATGTCTGTATATGTTTGTTTACAATTTGACCACACTAGATTGTTAATCTATAAACATTTAGTTTAGAAATATATATTAATTTTAAATATTTTATTTTGTCTTTTATTTAATTAAAAGACAATTATTTTCACAAGCCGGTGACAACGCAAAATTTAAGTTGTTTTAATCCTCAATTTTGTTTTATTTATGAAAAACAGATGCAAAAGTCTTCCATGGTTGATTTTTTTATATGTCTTATTAGAGTTGTACTTTTTAGTATCATTTTCCTCTTCTCTACTACATCTTGACATGCCGCGACATCTGCTTCATTCTGCGTATATCTTTCAATCTGGTTGTCGTCCACACTATTAATGTGCTTATCAGCACAATTTTTTTTAGCAAAATTAATTAGTAAAACATTAGTATATTAGTATAAAACAGTTAAGTGCTGAATAAGTATAACAAAAATTTTAGCTGAAAACACGATTTTAGCAAAAAAAAGTTGCTAAAAAATAGTATACCTGATTTACAAGACGTTTTACTAACTTTTTTACTAACTTATTTTTTTTAGTGTAGGCTTTTACAATATTGTCATTTGAGACACCATGTGCCTACACAGTGTGATTACTATGACACCAAAGTTGACCACATCGCCTATAGAGAACCTTTAGTGCTTGTTACTTTGGAAAACGTGAACCGATTTGAACAAAATTTTACTGAGATATTCTCCTATACAAGATACACAAAAAACATGCCAGTAGTATAGATATGCGGTTTCTGCGCCAGAGAAAGATACATTTTTGAGAAAGATAAATTTTGGCGAAAAATAAAAAATTTTTTAGCCTTATGGAAAGAATACATTGCATTTTTTAAAACTTTTTTAGCCTTATGGAAAAAAAACATTGCACTTTTTAAAACTTTTTTAGCCTTATGAGAAAAATACATGCACCTTAAAATGCTTATACTTGCAATTTTTTATAAATTTTTTTTAACCTTATGGAAACAATACATACGCTTAGTATAGAGGTACTTATATATCAAGTTGCATTTAAATATTTTTGTTTTTTATCTTTGCTAGCGGATATACATACAAACATACATATATACGTACAGACATTTAGTTTTTTCTTTCATAAATTAGGTGTTTTGTTGTCAAGATCACTGACTTTTTATTTCATGTTGAGTATTTAACTTGCTTTGAATATTTTTGTTTTTTATCTTTGCTAGCGGATATACATACAAACATACATATATACGTACAGACATTTAGTTTTTTCTTTCATAAATTAGGTGTTTTGTTGTCAAATTCACTGACTTTTTATTTTATGTTGAGTATGGTCAAGAGTATTTTTAAAAAAAAGTATTGAGAAAGAACATAATGATTTTTAGTGATTTGAATTTTATATGATTAAAAAAAATTCTATATAAAAGGAAAATTTATTTGCAAATGATGTTTTCTGAATTACAAATGATATTTTCTAAATTTAAAATTGTATTTTTTAAATTTCAAATGATATTTTCTGAATTTAAAATTATATTTTTTTAATCTCAAATGATATTTTCTGAATTTTAGATGAAAAATCTGAATTCCAGTTGATGTTTTTTTAAATTTCAAGTGGAATTCTGAAATTTAATTCATATTTCCTAAATTCAAATTGATATTTTCTGAATTGCAGATGTAAAAGGTGACGAGCTTTTAAAGTTTTATTCATGAATTTTTATTTTACTTCAGTAAAATGCTATTGATTTATGGTAAAATTTAAGTAAAATTCTTGTTTTCGATACGAAAAAGTGACCTGTAATTTAATTTTGTTTGTTTTATATTATAATAAAATGTGAAAGAATATTAAACTTCTAAATAAATAAAATTTCAGTATTTAAAATATTTTTGATATAATTATCTATTTATACCTTTTAAATTGTCATAAAACAATTAAAAATGATGAAATTCGAAATGAGATCTTATTTACTTCGCATTGATACATTTTTTTTTTGTGAGATTTGAATAGAAATATTTAAAAACTGTGAAGTTCGAGAGGAAATAACTAAAAATAAGAACATTATGTCCAAAATTTAGCAAATATATTAAAAGAGTATTTTTTATTATAAGATTTTCTTAAAACTTGTTAGGAAACTTTTTAAATTTTTTTAAAGTGTGATTTTTTTGTGATAAATGTTGATAACACTGAGTATTTTTCTTTTTTGATAAATTGTGGTTTGCATTTAGTATATTAAATTTTTCTAAATATTTTGTTTAAATATCATGCATTTTTTAGTGTATACATAAACATTAAGATATTTGAATATTTTTATTTTTTAAAGTAAATTTTATTCTTATATTATATAATTTTTAGATAAATTGTAGATTAAATATATGTTTAAGTAAATAGAATAATATTGTTTAATTTTAATTGAACGTTTCTTATTTTAGGAAATAA